>BMAC01000146.1:1133789-1178213 GCA_014905375.1 Phtheirospermum japonicum | reverse complement strand
AATTAATTTGTGGATGGGGGTTATTGGTGTTAGGTTTTGGATAAGAAGGCAAAAGAAGGTGAAAATTGGCCCTTGGCTCGAGCCAAGGTAAGTCCCGCGGCACAGCTTCCTCGGTCACCTGCCGACAGCTGCCGGCCACGCCCGCCTAGTCCTGCGCACAGCTGCCGGCCACGCCCGCTAGGTCCTGCGCGCAGCTGCCGATGCCCACTCGCCAAGCCCGCGCGCAACTGCGGAGCGCTGCCAAGCACTCCCGGTCCACACCGCACATGACTGCCGGAGCGCTGTCGATCGACTGCCGAGAGCTGGCTCGACTGCTCTACCAGAGAGTGCCCATCCTGCCGAGAGCAGTCGATCGACTGCGCGCGCCTGCCGACCATGCCTGCCGAGAACGCTCGGCCATGGCCGCACGTGTCCGCCCACGCCTGCCGACAGCGACCGAGCCAGCCTGCCCAGCGCCGAGCCATCTCGCCCATCTCCGAGCCACCTTGCAATTTTGCCGAGCCAATCGAGCCCAACTCGACCCAAATGGTCTATTTTGACCATTTTGGGTCAAATTTGGTCAATGCATGGAAATCCAAGCTCATATGTCATAATTGACCCATTTACCCCTAATTAACTTGTATAAATAGAACCTCTCTTTCATTTTGTAAAACACCTCCTCCCAACCCAAGCTTGGGTTTGGGACTTAATTTCTCTCTCTAGATTTAATTTTCAAGCTTTGCCTTGGGTTTGTAAGCTCAAGAAGGATTCAAGTACTCCCTTGGATCTTTAATTCCTTGCAATTTCAATCAAGCTTTTGGATTCTCTCTTTAATTCTAGTAAGCTTTCTTTTAATTTCATGCTTTGTTCTTCATTTGTTTTATGCTTTTTGCCTTAGGTATTAGAAGTTATAAACTTGACGCTTATTAAAAAGAAAATAAATTCCAGTACCCAACATTCAATCCACTTAATTTAATTAACATAAACATATCAACTCTCACAACTCACAAAGAATCAAGAGCTTAAAATGAGCTTGTGGCTAACAAATAATGGGAATAAAAACCTCAACGAGGCTAACTATGGATTATTTTATTTGTAGTAGTTCTTATAAAGTATAGGCTAGTATTTAATTTTTCAAAATCCGACTAATTCATTTTCAAGTCTTTCATACTAGAGATATCATCAAAACAAGTTCTAAAAAGATGCACACAGGAAAGATAAATTAGACAAGATTTCTCGAAAGGCATAACATCTTTCAAACTAAAAAGCCAAGGACTTACTGTATGATGTAACAATCATTCAAGCATTCACTTTTAAATATAAGTAGTTTTTTAAAAAATTGCACATCATCAAGTATTTCACAAAAGAGGTCCATACAAATGTATATTTAATCAAATTAATCAAATATCAATTATCAACACATCCCATTTTATTTCTAATAAAGCAATTAAATGTGCAATTAGAATGGAAAATAATAAAATAAAAAATTATAGTACATGAACAAAATAAACCGCACTTCTACCCCCCAAACTTATTTGCTTCTATGTAGGAATAAGTTCGAAAAAGGAAAACTAGTTTATTTTGGTCAAGCTCAACAATTTTACGGCGAAGTCTTTGGGGAAGTTGATCTTGTTGGCCTCTCAATGCCCTATCCATTTCCTACATCCTTGTTTTCATGGCCTAATTTTTTCTCTTCAAGCTTTTCACCTTTCCTTTAACTTGTCGTTCTTTTTCCTCAACCCCTCAACTCGATGCTATAGCTTCATTACTCTCTCCATTATTTACTCATCTCTTGTTAGAAGTTATTCCTCACTCTCTGAGCTACCTTCCGCTTCTTCTTCTCTCCTCATAGGTGTGTCCCCCAAAAATGTGGGATTTTATGATCTCCCTCCATCTTCGTTTTGTTCTTAGAATTGTGGTGCTATTGGTATCCCTTCATGTTCTTCATCTCTCATTCTTTAATAATCAAAAGATCTGTCAATGAATCAATTTCCTACAACTAATTTGTAGTTAAAGTTTACTTCCATTTATTGGAAACTAATTTCTATCATAATTTACTCCCAATGGACTCAATGAATTCAATTAAATTCTCAATCACGACACTCGTGCATATTTGAAATAATTTCAAATATTTTGAGTCTAATCGATCATCATAATTATAAGTATCCCCCCAAACTTCAACTAATTTGAACTCAAGTATACAAAATCAACTAGTTCATACTCCATGGTCCTAATTCTCAAGGTTGTAATCATCAAGGAATTCATACTTCAAGCTTTTACTACATAACTCATAACATGTGAAATACAAACATGAATACAATGTATTTGATATAGCTCCCCAATGGCAATTCAATCATACAATCTTGGAATATCCTAAGACAAAACGAAAGCAATTTCATCAGTATAATTCTAAAAAGCATCAAGGATCAAAATTCCAACGTTAATTCAAAAAGTGACTAGTTTCCTCAACTCAGTACCCTAAATTCAAATATAAGAGTTTTCATACCTTGATCTTGGATATTGATGATAAATCGCACAAACTTGATGTAGTTTTTTGTTTAGAACACAAAAGTTAGAGAAATTTTCAAATAAATTAGAGCAGGAGATAGTGGTTATTCCCACAGAGAAAAATAGGGAAAAAATTTCTGAAGTAAATCTGGGTTTTCTAATATTTTTATAGGCAAACGACATCTCGTTAGCGACCCCATTAAGATTCTCTAACTTGG
Source organism: Phtheirospermum japonicum (assembly GCA_014905375.1). Classification (NCBI taxonomy): domain Eukaryota; kingdom Viridiplantae; phylum Streptophyta; class Magnoliopsida; order Lamiales; family Orobanchaceae; genus Phtheirospermum; species Phtheirospermum japonicum. Next base: position 1,175,508 of record BMAC01000146.1, on the reverse strand, counting down.
TCGATAACGAGTGCCGAAAAAAAGCACACAGTAGCAGTCCAGTATCGGTCGATACTTGGGTTACTAAGGGGTGTTTAAAAAACAGAACATAGTAGCGGTCCAAGTATTGATTAATACTTTGGTAGGTACTATGTCAGAAACTTCTTTTTTAAATAAAACTAAAATACTAATAAATATGTACCATACAACATCAGGTTGCCTCCCGACCATCACTTTGTTTTACATCTTTAGCTAGGCATACTCTTGCTTCAAGGGGTGATCAAAGTGATGGAAAATGTCGTGTCCCTTTGATCCGTATAATTTGTTATGATCATTTTCCCATTCATGATGAATGTATTCCCTTCCGATGAAATCATCTCATTGGCTCCATTCTTCATCATCTTCTTGATTTCCAAAGGGCCAGACCATCGAGACTTCAGCTTGTCTAGAGAAGGTTTAATGTGAGAATTAAATAAAAGCACTCTATCCCCAACCTTAAATTCTTGTTTCATGATCATTTTCTCGTGGAATCATTTAGTTCTTTCCTTTTACACTCGTGAATTCCCGTATGCTTCTGCACAAAACTCATTCAACTCATTAAGTTGAATTTGTCTTTCTTTCATGGCCATCTTGAAGTCTAGATTTAACTTCAGAATAGCCCAGTAGGCCTTGTACTCTAATTCAACCGATAGGTAGCATGAATTTCCATTAAATAATTGATACGGCAACATCCCTATAGGGGTTTCTTTATGCCTTTCTATATAACCATAATGCGTCGTCAAGGTGTATCGACCAATCTTGTTGGTTAATGCATACTTTCTCGAGGGTTTTCTTGATTTCTCTATTAGCGAACTTGGCTTGGCCATGTTCTTGTGGGTAATAGGCCGTGGTTACTTGGTGCCTCACTCCATATTTCTCCAATGTGACTTCCACCCATTTGTTACAAAAATGAGTTCCTCCGTCACTAATTATGTCTCTCGGTGCTCCAAACAAGTTATGATATTTTTTCGGAAAGAAACCTAACACCACTTTCTCATTTCTCGTCTTTGTTGGAATTTCTTCCACTGATCGTCATAAACGATCCACTACTAGAAGGATGTATATCCGTACGATTCCAAAAATGGTCCCATGATATCAATTCGCCATACATCAAAAAGTTGACTTCAATGATGTTTGTTAGAGGCATCTCATATCTCTTTAATACATTCCCTATCCTTTGACACCTGTCATAATAATGAACGAAATAAAAACAATATTTGTAAATCTAAGGCCAATAAAATCCACTTTGTAAAATTTGTTAGCGTTTCTATTTGCTACAAAGTAGTCTCAACTTGGTGATGCATGTTGGGAGCATATCTCCATATCACTACATCACTACATCTTGTAAACAAGAAGGGGTCATCTCACATTAAATATTTAACATCATGGAAAAACTTTATATTTTGTAATGAGTTAAATTATGAGGAATAACACCGACAACTAAAAAGTTGAGAAAACTGGCATACCAAGCTGTTTTAGATTCAACTTATAATATGAATTCATATGAAAAAATTTCATTAATGAGTACTTTTATTTTCATCTTCTATTAGATTCTCTAATCGAGAGAGATGGTCCTCCACTACATTTTCACATACTTTTCGATCTCTAATCTCTAACTCTAACTCTTGAAGTAAGAGAATCTAACGAATCAATCTCGGCTTCACTTATTTCTTCGCAAATAATTGCTTAATAGCCACATGATTTGTATATACTATTATATTAGTTCCTATAAAATAAAACAAAAATTTATGAAAAAGCATACAACACCACCAACATTTCTCTTTCTGTTGTGGTGTAATTCGATTGTGGGAATCGAGGGTTCTACTTGCATAGTAAATCACCCTAAAGAACTCGTCACTCTTTTGGGCCAATGCTGCTCCAATAGGAATATCACTTGCATCACACTAATTCAAAAGGTTGAGACCAATTGGGAGCTACGAGCACTGAAGCACTCACCAATGCTTTCTTCAAGGTCTCATATGCATGCATTCACTTATCTCTAAAATCAAATGCAATATATTTTTCAAGTAAATGACATAGGGGTTTAGATATTTTCAAAAAATCATGAATAAACATTCTATAAAATCTGGCATGTCTCAAAAAGCTTCTTACTGCCTTCTCATTCTTTGGGAGTGGTAAGATATTATCTTGGCTCAATCAACTTCTAAACCTGCAGACGACACTCGATGACCCAAAACTATACCATGTATTACCATGAAAGGGCACTTCTCCCGATTGAGAACAAATTTTTCCTCACATCTTAGCAATGTTTTGGTTAGATTATCCATGGAGTGATCAAAAGATGAACCAAAAACTGAAAAATCATTTATCGACACTTCTGCAAGATTTCTAACTAACCCATGGAAAATAGCCAACATGCATATTTGAAATGTAGCCGTGGCATTACATCACCCAAATGGCATGCGACGAAATGCAAAAGTACCATAAGGACACATAAACATGGCCTTTTCTTGATCTTCAAGTGGAATCATAATTTGATTGTAACCCTAATAACCATCAAGAAAATAATAATACTCATAACCTACTAATCTATCAAGCATCCAATCAACAAATAGAAGAGGAAAAATGATATTTCTGAGTTGCCGCATTTAATATTCGATAATGAATACAAATTCCCCTTCCGGTAACTAATTTAATAAATATCAACTCATCCCTATCATCTTTAATTATCATAACTCCTCCTTTCTTACGTATAACTTGGGTAGGACTTACCCACTCACTATCAGAAAATAGCAAATATAATCCTTGCATCTAACTATTTGAGAAATATTTTCCTCACTACCTCTTGCATGATTGGATTTAACCATATCTGATTTTGTACACAAGGTTTATACACATCTTCTAAAGAAATTCTATGCATACAAATAGATGGGTTAATACCTTCCAAATCCTCTATTGACCAACCTATAACCATTTATGTTTCTCAACACTCTCATCAACCTATCAAGTTCAAAATCAGAAAGATAAGGCGAGATGATTACCGGACATGTGTTATTATTACCGAGAAAATCATATATCAAATGGTCCAAAAATCTCTTCAAGTCAATGGGTTTTTTGTTTTCCACTTTTTTGTATATTTCCACTTTACTATCTGCCCTATCTCTCTTTCATTCAACGAACTTCACGTCTCTCCTCAATATCTCTTGTTAAGTACCTCGTTAATTGGGTACTCAAAAGTAAAAAAGAAAGAAAAAAAGAAGTGAAAAATAAAAGAAATCAAAAGAGGAAATATGCAAGGTTGAGAAACCCTTGTACAAAGTGATGTGAATGTAATAAGTTGTGCAACCCTTGTATATATTTTTATTTTTATTTTTTAGAAAATTTTGTAAAGAAGTGCATAGATGATTGGGCTATAAGGATGCCGGTTTAGTTGTTTTGAGCATGGATAGACCTTGTCCAATGCATAGACGAGAGGCTTTCATGAAGGGAAACTCGTTGTATTAGTCATCTGGAAGGGAGTCTAAATATCTTATCTCAAAATCTCATATATGTCCTTTGTTTTGGGTTTCAAATGATGAGATGCGCTAATTCTCTATTCATTAGTGTGCATCATTTTGTACTCCATTCAGGGGTTAGATCGTAATTTCCTATGTTAAGGTTTATTTTTGCTTGTGGACAAGCAAAAAGAAAAGTGTAGGGGATTTTATTTGTAAATGTTTGTGTGTGATTCTTGTTTATTTTTTTAGTCTCATTTTTACATGTTTTAATTAGGATTTAGTAGTGTTGTGAGTCGTTTTTGCTTATTTTGCATTTTCATAACTTATGTAGACTTTTTAGTTTTTTTGTGTGTTTTTTCTCATGTTTTTTAGGTTTTTACATTATTTTGTCTTTCTATGTCAAGTTGAGTCAAAGAGGGCCCGAGCCGAGGTTGGGATATGAGCCAAGCCTGATTAATTAAATGAAAAGTGTCGACTTATATATGGTACAAAAATCGAGCAAAAATGAAGCGAAATGTGGCCATCTGTATTACCGCTACACGCGTTCGCTCACTGGATGTAGTTGTTGTTTTTCTTTGCCCATAACTACATGCGAATTGCTTGTAATTTACACAATTGGGAACCTAAGAGAGTGATATACTACTTTTATGTTACCACTTAGCCCAGTTCAGATGTTAGGAATGACGGAGATCAGCTTGAAGTGGAAACATAGTGTTGAATTCCCATTTGTGGTAGGTTTTGGTATGGAGGCCATAACTCTCTGTAAAAAATTCTAAATGATTTAATTAAAACTCCATTTGAGAGCTAAATGTCATAGCTTGTATTGTAATAAGGTGATGCGGGTGAAGCATAAGGATTGTTCCTTGGAGAATGGGAATGAACTCGGTGGAGCATATGAATCATAGCTCAGATAAGAAGAGGAGGAAACGGATGGAGCGTATGAAGTATAAATGCCCAAATTGTAATAATTATGAGGAGAGGTGTGAGGATCAAAACTCAGATTATTAGGGGTCAAGGTGGGTGGAGCATAGGATTTCTGCCTCGATGAATAGGAATTAGAAATGGGTGTAGCATACGATTTATAGCTCAAGGTAGAGGAACGGGAGGTGGGTGGAGGATAATAGATTCCTACATAAAAAAATCATACGCCGCATTCCATGTTCACAGGGAGTCGGGACTTTCATTATTAAACCATGTAATACCCGACCCTGCAATGAAAACAAGAAGAGTCGCATCTTTACTTGATCTGTGGTGAGGCCATTAAGAGGGAATGAATGTGTAACCGTATCATACTCAAAGAAAAAGGCAAGTGGATCCTTGCTTTAAAGCCCATGGAACAAAGAGAGTAGATCATATACAGAGTCCTCTATCACTACTACAAAAAACCCCTAACAATATCGGTTGTTTTTGCTAATAGGCATCGGTTCTACAACCGATGCATATTAGATCGACGCCTATAGTTTGTACTATAGGCATCGGTTTTACAACCGATGCTAATAATATAAATATGCATCGGTTGTTTGACCAGAACCGATGCCTATAGTCATCAAAAGCCGATGCCTTTTGTCCATATACAGTCAATATAGGCATCGGTTATCGTAGAACAATCGATGCCTATAGTTGCAGTGTAGGCATCGGTTACTATGGAACAACCGATGCATATAGGTACACAAAGGCATCGGTTTCTTTATTAACAACCGATGCCTATACTGCTCCTATAGGCATCGATTTTGTTATACAACCGATGCCTAATACCATATACAGGCATCGGTTTGTTTAAAACAACCGATGCCTATAGTAGAAATTGTAGGCATCGATTTCCAAGAAAAACCGATGCCTAATACTCATTGAAGATCGGTTTGTTTAATACAACCGATGCCTATAGGTGCAATTTTAGGCATCGGTTTCCAGGAAAAACCGATGCCTATAGCCTCTCTATAGGCATCAGTTCAGAATCCCACAACCGATTCCTTTAGTTTAACAATAGGCATCTGTTTCTTATACAACGACCGATGCATATAATTACTTATAGGCATCGGCCGTTGTTGATTAACCGATATTGATTTTTTTGTTTATATGCATCGGTTGTGTTGTCAAGAATCGATGTATATAATAATTTTAAAAACAGCATGTAAGAATCGGTTGTTTTTCATCCAAACCGATGCCACTGCTAATTATATGCATCAGTTTGCACAAAACCCCAAATAAATTTTTGATAAAAAAAATAACAGAATTTCAAAAATTTTATTTTAATACCTAACCAGAAAACTGATAATTATTTGCAAAAAAAAAAATTAATATAAAAAAGCATTCTATTCAATAAATTTAATTTCAAATGCATAAATGCCCCTTCCTATCTAATAAAACTCAAGTTGAGACTGATTATTCCATCGCACAAGTAGCAATAACACCTCGTAAATATGCACAAAGCTGATATTCCCATCTAATAAAACTCAAGTTCAACAGCACAAAGCTCTCACAAACTAAACCCGTAAATATGCAGCACCTCATTTCCTTCCAAGGAGAATCCCCCAGAGCCTTTCCTCCATTCTTACGAACAACACCTCGTTCTTGAATCCTTTAGACCTTTGTTTTGCTATTTGTCTACTTGTCCATGTGAATGAATAAGAGTAACATTATTAAGTAAGAAAAACCCAAAGGAAAATCCACCGAAGTGGATCATAATGTTCTGCATCAAGTTACAAAATAAGGCAGAATAGGAACAAATTAAAATAAATTAATTAATAACTAAGAAAAAGTAATTAAAACTGAGAAATATATACCGAGTAATGTTTTCTGCCCATATCTCACGAACTTCGTCGATTGTTTCTTGCTCGTAGGGTTCAAATCCAAATGAGCCCTACACAATCCAATTCAAAATTAATTTTGTCATTTTAAAAATGAAGTTTAGGTTTGGAGTTTAAAAAATCTTCAGTAAATTTTTACTACTTAAAAAAATGAGTTTACACGTACCTTGTCTAATGAGGAATTCACATTGACCCCAGAGCAAATGTCATACATATACCTCATGACATAATAACCAGACTCACTGCCTCCTCGTTGTTGATTACACTACAAAAATCATATGAAAGCAAATCAATATTCCCCTATCAGTCGGTGAGTCAAGATGAAATGGGTCGAAGAACTTTACTAACTTGCCTTCTAGGGTAATCGATATACTATTTTATCAAAAATACCTTAAAAAATAACTTACCGGCAGATTACTCCACCCCATGTTTCTTCCTCTTTTTCCTTTTGTTGACATGTAGGTCTGAACTGCCATGCAAATAGTAATCATTGCACTCAAGCAGTTAATTAACACGCAAAGTGTTATTTTCAATAAAAAAATAAGAGATTATTACCTATATATTAAACATTTTACAGTTTTAAACCCAAAATGAGAGAATGAACCACCCATTCTTATATTACATCCAATGAAAAAATCCAAGCAGTTTTATGAGAGTAGGCTATAGAAAGAATCAGGTTGTGGAAAATAGAAAAATTACAGTAATGCTATGAAACAACTTGCCCACGAAAATTGCCCACAAAAAAGAATCATTACATTACTTTTGTCACTAAGGACCTGAAAGTGAATTGTTTTTTATGATGTTATTGTAAAAAAGGAGAGGAAGTTACCTTTTCAAAAAATAAGCGACACAAATATAGGGGGAAAATTTACGTACGTATTAACATGTGTCTTGATATCCAAGTCCCTCTTGTGTCCCTTTGAGTCTAAAATAGAAACCTGATTCTTCCCGGGACATATCACTAGCAGCACCTAGTGGTCACTACACATTTTCATAAGCACAAAGATTAATTATCTTTATAAATTATAACAGTTGTAGTAAAGGAGAAAATATCAAGAAATAGTAATTTACTCGTCTAGGTATGGTGCTAGAATGAATGCCCTGCTAAACATTTCACTGAAGGCATCACTTATGTACGTCGTCACAGCAGTCGGGTCATTTAATATACTTTTCTTGCAGATTTTCACTGGACAAAGAAATATGATGGCACCGGCACAAAGACTCTCAGCCAACCCACGAAGACACCTGTAAATCATTAGTAGATTCATAGCTAAATAAATTTAAGCTAAATATTGAACTAATTGATAAGGAAAAAGAAAGCTCGTACCGCACAAAGACTTGCACAACAACAACACTGATCCACCCCATTCTGAACAGGCTCCGAATATCATTAATTGGCACGTGAATTTTCGTCTCTCTTTTGTTATGGAAGACAGTTTTCTCTTGGTCCATAGAGACGTGGTCCACGTGCACGGGCATCGATAGAATCAGGTTGTGTAGCTCTATGCAATTGGGTCCCAAAGTCTCCAAGACTACATCATCAACAAGAGGTGGCCTTGGTTTTGCTACAGATTGCTCACCACTTGTATCCATGAGACTTGTTCTATGTTTCTTTGGACATGGCCTTGTAAGTTCCTGTACAATTGGTCATGATTTAGCATAATAAAACTAAATAAATAATTGGTGAAATTAAAACATATATTATTACCTCTCTTGCCTGAACCAATCTGACCGGCCACTGCAAAAAGCTACCTAACGTTTCACCCACGTGCCTCATTTCTGGATGAGCCATCGCCGGTAGAGGAAGTTGTGCTGCACCCTCGATAATTTGATCTACTGAGACCTTGACATGACCGGGTGTCACCTTATGATGATGCACGACCGTGTCCTCACCGGTTGGGTAAACCATCCCGGATGTAACAACTTTTATGTCCCCCAGAATGGACAGGTCCAGGCGGCACTCGGTCGGACTCTATTACTCAAAGTAGCCTAAAGTTAATGGTCTGAATAAAAATGATTATATTCTGATGATGAATACAAATTAAAACTTGATGATAACGATTTCGGGTTTTACAGGTTATACCGTAATGGTCTGAGTATATGCAGGTATTGACAATGCAAAAATGCAAAAATCCCCTGACCGTAACGGCCTGAGTATATTATATAACAAACCTAATTACCTTCAGTCCCTTTAGTCTTGTATTCACATTCTGGATACATGTAAATATATGTTTTAATTATGAAAGTTTGTTTCTGGAAATAATACGATGCAATGCCATTAAGAGGCAATAATTAGAAACTAACTACTCTATAATGAAAGGACGAGCAAAAAATTAGACTTGATATTTCCTAATAAATGAATAATGAAAAGACGACTCTGAAAAGGATAATGCATAATGAATCTTGACTAAGAATTACTTATTTATCAACTATCAGGGTGCTTGAATGAGTAGGTTTGTGAAAATACACTACATATTATCTAATTTATACCTCAACCATAGGAAATGGAGTCCCACCAACCGATTGGCAACTACTATGTGGATCACCTTGCGTCGGCGTGTGGAAGTCAGCCCCCTCGCCAACTCTTGATGGCATGTTTTGGTGAATAACTGGAGTCTGCGGACCTTGGTTATTCACTTGCTCATACAACCGGTTGAATTGAGCTTCTAGAGCATCAAACTTGCCCTGTATCTGCTCCGTGATTTCTTGTGTCAGATCCGCCCTCACCTCGTCCACTGACACCACTCCACTCTGTCTCTTGCTTGTCTGACTCGGTCGACCAAAAACAGACCTCACGGGCACGTGGCTACCAACACCTCTCACCCGACCCGGGTGCTCCTTCTTCTCTAGAGAAGCATTCAATATGTCATCGTGCCTCTACGGTACAAACGTCCATTCGCTGACTTCTCAAGCCTTCTCAACCTATTTCAAGAATTTATAAACATCATTTAATACACTTTCCCCATGTCATTAAGTAAAGTACTTCCAAAAATATATATTATTACAAAAAATATAATTACCATTTTATCAACCACCCCCTTCGTTTGCTCATTCGGGATATCATAATTTCTCTTTTCGTCCTTCTTGATTCTTGTTCGAACCCAATCCAAGCTGCGATCATCTGGAGCTATACTCGAGCTGAGCGAAGCACATGAAGACGATGACGAGAGAGGGTCTGATACAACCCACTTAGCTTTCGCACTAGCATATCCAACGGGTCCTAAAAAGCTCGGATGCTGGTTGTGAGACTGGCTCTCCCGAGCTTTCCTACTCTTTTCCTGGTTAAAATTTTTTAGGGAAATATTAGATATATAATTCTAGTGATTTTTTTTATAAGGTAATACATGGTACATGCCTCGAATGCTTCAGATTGATGATCACTAACGAATTTCTCCCACTGATCAGCTGTGATGGAATGATATAACTGGGATGGATGATCATATTTTGGGTGTTTCCTCTTTATGAAGTCACGCACTAGCCGCGACTTGAAAGAGGTCCACCTCACTCCCGCAACCTTCAGGAAGTGCTTCTTCCTCTCATCCCCTTCGATATTGAACTCTCTCTGAATAAACAGGAAACATACATATATTAACACATGTGTTCATCAACAGATGATTTACTATAAAAAGTTGATTATTATATACCTGCAAATCCTCCCAAATCAAATCCTTCAGACCACTCTCGACGTGTTTCCACTCGTCGATGTTAATATCTACATGCGACCGACCTAGAGAACCCAAGTAATTCTTGAAATTGGCAACATATTTCCCGATGGGTTTATTGTTATCGTCAAAAATGACATGCTTTTGCTCTGAAGGCTTGGCTTTCATTTTAATGCATGTCGTCGAGCCTCTAGACCTTCTTCTAACAGACTCAGACTCGTGTTCACCGTGGGTGCTCGATGAATTAGTCATGACTCTATGTCGTTAGTTGATAAAACTCTTAAAACATTAGATGAAAATACAATTTTTACGGCGATGAAAGCTAAAACATCAATCTACAACTACTGTGAAGACACCAAATTTTTAAACAGATTACATGAGTGAAAATAGATACTTTGATGATTTTAGCAGCTACAGAAAACTGAGAAGCATATCAACAACTTTTGTGAAGGTACTTACCGCTTAACATAGTTCAAGAGGGTTCAAATGGCTTGTGAAAAGGATGTACAAAATACAACAATTATTCATCAAATAAATTGCATCAACCATACACTAATTCATGCATGTGGGTGTGTTAATTAATCAACCATAACTAAATTTAATATGATAATTAAACATGTCATAGACATTGGTTATGGAATGGAATTCAGAGGTCCGGTCTTCAACTGTGTAAATACTGAACAAATACCTAATCAACATGAAAAGTCCGACTTTAAAGGTTTATGTCCTATCTGAAAGGTCCGACTTGGAAACGGGAAGCGAAAAATGGTTGTGGTAAAAATTCTTAGTTCCAAACCCAATCACTAACTCGGAGAATTTAATTTTCTACACCAGAATATTACCCAAACATGTTAATTAACAAACTGAACAAGTACTAAAAAACATACACTCTTGCTCAATTTGTAGCAGGCGAGGATGAAACAAGACGACAAGGAATCTACGGCGAACATCAGGCGACGGGGAATCGACGGCGAACATCAGGTGAGGTTGAATGAATCGTCCAAACTTTTCCAAAATATGGATTTTGAATATTTGGCGGGTTTTTGTAGTGAAAAAACTGATAATTTTGGACTGAATTTAATTCAAAAACCTAGTTTTTGTGTGTTTGGGGGCAAAATTGGACATTTCAGAGGCTATGAGCCACGCGGGTTCCCTCCCTCGCCCAAAAATTGCCGAATTTCACGATTATATGCATCGGTTGTACAAAAATAACTGATGCTCATAAGTTTTATCAGACAACTAAAGTCGGTTGTTAGTAATAACCGATGCCTATAATAGTAACTAATTTTACAAAGAATCCCACGTTTCCCCTGCCTCCCAGAAGCAGACATTATCCCTTCCAACCCTCTACAAAGTCTTGAACAGTAACTAAATTTTGACTATCACAAAATTAAACTCCCATAAAAGGTATGAAATTTACGAATTCTGAAAATTTAGGGCCAAAAACATAAACATCTAAAATTTTAGGGTGCAATCTAAGAATTCCTAAAAATTTTTGTAATAAATATACCACAATTCAGTCTAAGGGTGCTATTTCGACAATCTGCTCTTAAATGGCCTGGAGGCAAACATCTGAGTTCACTGTGGGAATAGGAAAATGCAATTGTGATGATGATGTCGTTTGTCGGACATCATGGACCGACCTCAATCCCGGGAGGAGATATATAAGTTGTCCAAGATTTCGTGTAAGTGTTGAATTTCTTTCCTATTTTTAGATATTAGGGCTAATAATTATTAGGGGGTTTTGTGTAAGATGTTAACATGGGATTCAATTGTAGTTAAAATGACTGTTACTTAAGATTCCAGTTGTTTGCATTAATTTTGATTTGAGTAAATTATATTGTAGGAGACTGAAGGGTGCAATCTTTTCAAATGGCTTGAGGACCCACTGTTTCCAAGAGCTACTCAAATTATTCCCAGGCTTTTAAGACAAGCAAATAAATTTGAAGCTGAAGTTTAAGACGTAAAGAGACTTGAATTAGATGTGAAGAAGCACGAAACAAACCTGGAAGCACTTGCAGCTGAAAATTGTAAGCTTGAAGAATATGTTAAGAAGAAGCGAAATTAGGAACGTTGGTTGTGCACGACGCTTTTGATTACTTGGTTTGTTATCTGGATAAAAAACAGCTAAAGGTGTTTATGGGGTGTATGTGGTTTTAGTGTGTTGTACGCCGTTTATTTGTTTGACTTGTTAGGGTTCCAAAACCGAGGAAGGGGATTTGCTAATGTGATTGTTCCGTTGTTCATGTGTTGGGATCGGGAGCTAATGTTTTTTAATCGAAGGATAAATTAATCCAGTTTTGGTTGTTTCTTATTTTCCAGAAAAGTTAGAAAATGGAATCTTAAATTGATTGAGCAACTCTCAATCAATTAATCGAACACAGGGGATTCGTTAATAAACGCTAGTAGAAGAGAACAAATAAACCAATCTTAGAATGCTTTTTTAAATGGCTGACATATAAATAAAAAGGCTATAAAGTAACAACCATTCATGCGAAAGATTAAGCATTCACATAGTCCAAACATAAAACAATTCCAAATTACATCTGATTCCATCCCAAACACATCTAAATTTGCAACGACAAAACAAAAACTAAAGATGGGAGACCCAAGAGATGAAGGACGAAGGTTGAGTCTAGTGGCAAACATAATTCTTCAAGCATCTCCTGGCAGCCAGTAAGGACAAGGCGACCATCTGATGCCCAGCTTGATACATCAACAACCAACATCGATCAGCAAACCCTACAATTGTAGCCTTCACCTGATGATCATTACCTCCTGAGACCACATGCTCAGTCCATAAGTCCTTTGGAATGGACTACAAAAAGCTCGCACGATTAGAAGCTGCTAACCTCAAATCAATAATTACTTGAAAGTGTATTAGTTGCAGATAATTTAAAAAATCTTCAACTTACTATGCGTCCACGCTCTAGAACAGTCTTCGATACTTGTACTTTGAAAGAAGGAAAAATATTCAGCTCAAGGTCAGGATCTTTCACTCCTACAAATCGATTGCTTGAAACGCCTTTTCCGTCACAGACTATTACGTCAAAAATATATGGCTCATTATTTATGAACACAACGGAATAGTCCTCTCTAATTTTGTTGTCCTCCAAAAAACCGAGCCACTCCCCTTTGAACCGCGCCTAAAATAAAAAAAAAAAAACAGAGTACAAAATGCAAACTCTCAGTCGTATCTAGTTTGCAAAAACTTAAACAACACATCACTTATACATACGAAGAAATGCAATTCACAGTCGTATCACCGTCTTGAACATAGAAACACAAATAACACAAATAGAATAAGGGTACTTATTACACGCAAAAGTTGTTCATCAACAAACTTGAGTTAGTTATGGAGAGAACAAACCTGGTCACCATCTTCGCCAAACAACTCCACTGTGACATCCCAAGTCTGCCAAATGGGATTGCGCAATTTAAAATCCTTACTCGGATTCTCTGCAAAAAAAACTGGACCAGAGACCGCGGGATATGCTGCAATTGTGTCGACAATTATTCAGAATTACAACAAATCATACAAAACACATATCAGAAAAATATATATCAGAACAGAAAAAGAAAAAAAAAACGGATAAAGCACATATACCATGAAACGTGACAGGGCCTTTCCGATGGTCTTGGTGAATGTTGGAATTAAAGTCATCCTTAATCTAGGGTAGAAGATAATTCGACAAGATATGTGGACGAATTCTTGAAGGCCAATTTTGTGTTTTCCGAGGGTCTTAATACTTGTTATTTTGAAACCCGAGCTAATAATATATTGTAAAAATTAGGGTTAAGCATCAGTTGTTAGACAAGAGCCGATGCGTATTCATCGATGGTAAGAGAAAACGCAGGAAAGAATGTCAACCAATATATATGCATCGATTGTTTTCCCACAAACCTATCCTACAGGCATACTTTAAGCATCAGTCCTATTGGTAATAACCGATGCTACTGTTAAGATCTTAGGAAAATAAAAAAAAACTTGTGACGAGATACGGGCAGGCCCTAGCCAATTCGATTAAAGATGAAAGCTCGGGCCATGCACCATGTCCATCAAGCAAAGTAGTTGTAGGCCCAGTCGAGTCCAAGGGAGGAGAACATTTTTAACTTGCAATATTTACTCTTAGAAAGGCTATGTGGTATAGTTGGGATTATGCAGTAAAGAAAGCAACGTTTTCATGTTCAAGAAATAAACAACATCAAGAATTAAAGGATGAAAACGGCAAAGGATATCAACACAAAACGGAAAATTTCATTAAAATAAACAGAGTGCAATAATAACAAAATAGATAAAAACCACAACATCAAGAAAGGATGAAAACACAAAATGAAAATTTCATTAAAATAAACCATATGGAAATTAATTAATAAAAATACAACAACATTCATTTATCTTCATACTTCTTCAGCTTCTCCTTCAACACATTCTCAACTGCCAATCGATCCCGCTCTTCCTCATATCGCTGGCTCTCGAGAAGGATTTCAACAATGTGGAACAGCTGATCCACAAAGTCTTTCTGGAGGTGGACTATCTCCGCCTCGAGTCTTTCTACGAGGTCGGATGGACTAGCCTTCTCGTCGCTGCTTCCGAACTCCGAGCTCGACATCATATATGATTAAGAAAATCTGAGAAAATATGAAGGGAGAGGAATACAAAAGAGGAGAAAATTGAGTTGAAACTATTGTGAGTGCAGTATTAAATAGAAAATTTAAGAGGATGGGGATCTCAAAAGACTGTGAAATTGATCATTTAATTGACATGACCTCAAACAACAAACCACATCGACAATTAATTTCAGCTTGCGTGAAAATGGTATGCTATTGAAATGATAACTAATACTAATTATATGAAATGATTACTACTCCCGCAGATATCCATTGAACCCTTTTTTTTTTAATTGAGAAACATGCAGAATATACGTTTTGTAGTTCCAAGTTTACCCTTTTATTAGTTAGCCACACATTAATTATTTATATTCCCAATAAACTCACTTTTATACCAGAAAAATCTTTCAAAAGATTTTGAGGCAAACTAAATGAATACTTTAGTTATTTTGATTAGACGAAGTTCCAGCTACACAGTGAGCCTGAAATAATTTGGTTGATAAGATTAAATGCATCGGTTGTCTGTATACCATCCGATGCAATTGATAATCTTTAAGCATCGGTTTTGAAGTGAGCTGTATACCCTTCCAAATTGGAAAAAGAAAGCAATTTGAACGGCCAATAATAATAATAATAATAATAATAATAATAATAATAATAATAATAATAATAATAATAATAAAAATAATAATAATAATAATAATAATAATAATAATAATAATGAACAAAAAAATTACAAAGCCATTCACACTGACAACTATTAACAACAATCGTTTGGGCGTACATCATAACAACAAAAAAATTACAAAGCTACTTTCTTATTCCTTCCCACCCGTAGCTTCCTTTACTTCATAATCCCAACTATCTCACATCGCATTTCTAAGAGGAAATTTGGCATGTTAAAATGTTCTCCTCCCTTGGGCCATTTGGAATCGATCCCTGGTCCGAGGAATTACTATTGGGCTCGACTGGGCCTAGAAATTCATTTCTTGATTGATATGGCGCGTGGCCCGAGCTTTGATCTTTAATCGGATTGGCTAAGGCCTGACCGTATCTCGTCACAAGTTTTTTATTCCTAAGAAATGAACAATAGCATCGGTTATCACTAATAGGACCGATGCTTAAAGTATGTCCATAGGAAACAGCTCACTTCAAATAATTATATGCTTAGTTTCTGTTTCAAACCAACCATTACAAGATACATTTATTAAAAACTATATTTCGTTGGTATATATACATAACATCATTTGAGATGCCAGAAGTGCAAAATTCTGGAGGAGAAGCTGAAGAAATACGAAGATGAATGAACTGTTGTACTCTTTTTTAATGAATGAACTAATCTTTTTATTTAAATGAAATTTCCGTTTTGTGTTGATATCCTCTACCATTATTTTCTGTTTTCATCCTTTAATTCCTGATGTTGTTTGATGTTGTTTAATTCTTAAACATGAAAAGTTTGCTTTTGTCTTCCTTATTTCCACCAGCAGCTTCCTTTCATTCCCACCTATCCCACATCGCCTTTCTATTTCGAAATATGGCAAGTTAAAAATGTTCTCCTCCCTTGGACCATTCGGAATCGACCCCTGGTCCGGGGATTCACTATTGGGCTCTACTGGGCCTAGAACTTCTATGCTTGATGGACATGGCGCGTGGCCCGGGCTTTGATCTTTAATCGGATTGGCTAGGGCCTGCCCGTAGCCCGTCTAAAGGTTTTTTTTTAATTTTCCTAAGATCTTAACAGTAGCACCGGTTATTACCATTACGACCGATGCTTAAAGTCTGTCCATAGAAAACAGCTCACTTCAAATAATTATATGCTTATTTCTGTTTCAAACCTTTGATTACAAGATACATTTATTCAAAATAGCATTTCGTTGGTATATACATATCAATATTGATCTTACAAAACTATATTCGTTTATATCTGAGATGCCAAAAAATGCAAAACTTTAGACACACTTCAAGCATCGGTGCTAATGTTAAAAACCGCATCTACTGAAAAAAAAATTAATATTTAAAAACTAAACCCTATTCAAAACTTATATTTACAATACAAACACTTCCAAATTGCTATTTTGGTAAAAAAAAACCAAATCCACCAGTACAAAGGGAGATCCACCAATAACAAAACGAGACTGAAACAACAATAAAAGGTGTGTGTGTGTGTTTCTCCTAACCACACACACATAAAAAATAATAATAATTAATAATAAAATAAAATAAAAAACACAATGCAACCACCAATAAAATAAAAATAATCTAACAGGTTTAGTGCATTAATCTTTGTTTTCAATCCACTCTCCTTCTCCATGGTCAGAACGAATATAACCATCACCTAAGGTTATCGGAGGTTCATTAATATCAATGGAAAATGGTGGGGTTTCATCGAAGTGGTCATACTGGTCTTCATCTACGACATCGCTAACACCAACAATACTCCTTTTGCTTGGGAGGACCAGAGACCACCTAGAATCGGCAGGATCAGAAACATAAAAGACTTATTTTGCTTGTGATGCAAGTATAAATGGATCATCCCGATACCCCGACCGACTAAAATCAACCGAAGTGGATCCCAAATCATCATCCCTCACACCCCGTCCGTTGTCGACCCAACTACATCGAAAAAGAGGAATCTTGAACAATTTATAGTCAAGTTCCCAAATGTCCTCTATGACCCCATAGAACAACATAGAAGCATCCACTGGTCATTTACCTTTCGCACTCGAATAATCGCTCGTTAATGCAACTATTGAGACACCACTATTCTAAAGCACACTTTTGTCATCCTGACGTTTCGTGTAAAACGTATACCCATTGATGTCATAACCTTCATAACACCTCACATGTGAAGCAGGGCCATATGCTAACCACTTGTCTATTTCGTAGATGTTATTAGGTGTCCTAGATAACTCTTGCATTACTGTCTCTTTGACCCATTCATAAAATGTGCGATTATGTTCTCTGGTCACCCATATTTCATCCCTCGAAGGGTTCTGCTATTTTTAAAAGGACATGTGCCGGTCGAGGTATGGATGGACCTCAGAAATGTGTTGCAATACGAGTTTGTGTGCCAAGATGCGCAATTTAGAATTTGTAAAGAATGTTTTGAGACCAATAGTACCTTTTCCTGCAAGTCTTCCCTCGTGGCGAGATTTAGGAATGACAATAGTTTCAAAATTCGCCAAGTAATCTATACAAAACTCAATTACCTCCTCGGAAGAGTAACCTTCAATGATACTCCCTTCAGGCCGAGAACGATTCCTCACAAATCCTTTTATTATACCCATGTACCTCTCGAACGGGTACATGTACCTCAAGAAAACCGGCCCACACAACTTAACCTCTCGAACTAAGTGGACAATTAAATGCACCATAATGTCAAAAAACGATGGAGGAAAAAACATTTCAAACTCGCATAACATTTTAACAATGTCGGCCTGCAAATCATCTAATATTTCAGGATCAATAACTTTACTATAACTTGAGTTTGAAAAAACGACAAAGCTTTGTTATTGTATGCCTCACATCTCTTGGTAATGAGCCTCGAATTGCAACCGGTAGTATGTGATGCATTAAGATATGACAATCATGAGATTTCATACCAACCAATTTCAGGTCCTTCATTGAAATGAGCTTTTTAATATTCGAAGAATAACCAGAAGGAACCTTGATTTTATTCAAAAACTCACAAAAACTGATTTTCTCTTTTTTTGACATGCTATAACAAGCTGGAGGTAAGTAAGTTCGCTTGTCAGTTTTTTTCGGATCTAACTTCTCCCGTATCCCCATTTCCACCAAGTCTTGTCTAGAGTTAATACCATCTTTCGTCTTACCCGGAATGTTTAATAATGTTCCAATAACACTGTTACATACATTCTTCTCAACATGCATCACATCTATACAATGCCTGACCAACAAATATTCCCAGCATGGTAGACCCCGAAATATGGATTTCTTCTTCCAACCACCCGTTGAGAAGATTTTAGAAAGTTTGCCGAACTCAACATCAGTATCTTTAACACGATCGTAAATTGCACGTCCAGATAATGTCGATCTAGCAACTCAGTCCAGAGTTTTCCCATTGAAAATCTTCTTCTTTTTTCTATAAGGATGCTGACTTGGGAGAAAGGCCCTGGTATACATGTACACATTTTTTCTACCATTTTTCAGCCAAATACTACTTGTCTCATCTTAACAAATGGGGCATGCCTTAGCTCCTTTATTTGCATAACCTGACAAGTTACCATAGGCTGGAAAATCATTGATCGTGCAAAATATCATGGCTCGTAAGGTGAAATTTGTTTGAGTATAAGCATCAAAGACGGTCACACCCTCGTTCCATAATTTTTTCAAATCCTCAATAAGAGGTGCCAAGTACACATCTATGTCATTCCCTGGTTGCTTAGGTCCGGATATCAACAAAGACAGCATGATGTACTTACGCTCATGCATAGCCAAGGAGGAAGATTATAAATTGTTAAAAGAACCGGCCAAGTACTATGACAACTGCTCATGTTTCCATATGGTTTCATTCCATCCGTGCACAGTCCTAGCCGAAGATTTCTCTTCTCACCACCGAATTCGAGAACTTACTATTAATGTTTCTCCATTGCAGAGAATCGGCCGAATGTCTTAGTTTTCCATCCCTCTTCCTTCCTTCAGCATGCCACTGCAAATTCTTTGCTTCCTTAGCATTTGAAAACAACCGTTTGAATCTGGGAATAACCAGGAGATAGTACAACACCTTGGCCGGAGGACCTTTTTTTTTTGTACAAGCCCACCGTCATCACTGCCTTTTTTTATAGCGCGATTCCCCACATTTTGGGCAGTCCCACAGATCTTTGAACTCATTCCGATACAATATACAATCATTTGGACATGCATGTATCCTCTCGATCTCCAGACCCAACGGGCACAACATTTTTTTCGCCTCGTAGGTTAAAGTGGGAAGCTCGTTATCATCAAGAAACACATCTTTTAGTAGCTCTAGTAACCCCGAGAAACTCGTATCACTCCATCCACTCTTCGCCTTCTGGTTATATAGATTAAGCATGAACGATAACTTTGTAAATTTGGTACAGTTAGGGTACAACGGTTTCCCAGCATCAGCAAATAATCTACCAAACGCAGCAACATTATGGATATCACCTCCTATGTCATGCAACATTTCATCTAATCGATCACTGTCTAGATCCTCGTCGGTCTATGTATTACTATCACTAGTACCATACGTAGACGGAGCTGGCGAGTGAGCTGTATTATCAGGAAAAGTTTCACCATGCCATATCCATTGTGAATAACCTTCTTTAAATCCACGATGTATCAAATGGCTCTTCACTTGGTCCGTAGTCCGAAATTGTCTCAGATTTTTGCAATCAACACAAGGACACACAATCGTCTCCGAAGCAGTCTTAGCTTTATTCTCCACAACAAAATCTGAGAAAACTTTCAACCCCTTGAATATATTCAAGTGTATTACGTCTACCACAGATCTAATGTCGATCCATTCTCTACCGCTACACAATTGAATTAAGAACTTAATAAAAAAACTAACAAAGAAAATATAAATGCATATATCTCTGTTCATAATTTATCTTTCTTATTAATTACTTTTTTTTGTTGTTGTTATTATGTTTTCTTGACAAAAATTATGTAGTGTTAGAATTCATATTATATTATAATTAACATTGAGATAAAATATTCAACTAATTATAATTATTATATTTATTATTATGTTAACCAAACCAAAGTCGACTATCGAAAAACAAGTGTTCCTCCAACAAGTCATCTACTGTTTTATGTGTATCAGAAATTTTTTGATAATTATATTACACTTTTATTAGGCTACGTACAATTTGTTTTACATATGTGAGTCAACTGAACTTGTTTGTAGTCCTTAAAGGTTCAAAACAAACCTAAACTTTATTTTATTCCTTACTATTAAGTAGCACAGTTAAAAAAAAAAAGGCACACAACAATTTAATATAATGATTTTTATTCCAATTACCAAAAGTCAAAAAAGTTACAAATGCAAAAATAAAAATAAAAATTACAAATGCATGAAGAAAAATCAAGCGCCGGCAGCCTTCCTCTTCGTTCCTGCCTGAGAATTACCAACATCATCACCATCAGCACCAAGCTTGGTGATGAGAATAGATTTGAGCTTGGAGATGGAGAGCACCACCTCACCCCAGTGAGCATTTATACTGCTCAGAATATTGGTGATTGCTTCTAACTTGTCGGCTACTTTCTGCATGTCTGCAGAACGTTCTTCCTGCATTTGCTTCATCAGCAGGACAATTTATTTTTCCTGAGTTTCCATTAGTTTGCAAGCGGTCCCGAAATCGTGTTGTCAGACATTATTTTTTTAAGAAGAGTTCGAGCTTTAAATTTCAAGGGGCAAAAAGGTGTTGTGAAGAATTCAGTCTTAGGGTTATTTATACAAACAAGTTCAGTGCACCTTTTTGAATTCATATATGACTTTTCAATTTCCCGATGCATCATGCCTTTTCAATTACAAGAAAGAACCGTATGCATTCTAGGTTTTAAATAATTATTAATGCTGCTTCACGCCTTTTCAGATTAAAATGCATATAACTTATATGTAAAACAATAAAATGCAAAAATATAAATACATACCTTGCAATTTGCAAAGAGACGGTTCACAAATTCAATATCAAAGATGAAAGATATTTGGGTGGAGTTTTGAATTTATGTTCATCAATTATAAATGTGAAGATTCAGTTCAGAATTATGAGTTTTTCTACTAATTTTAAAAATGCAGGCATTTTTAGAGAACTGTACAGGATTTCACAATATGCATCGGTTTTTGCCAGAGAGACCGATGCATATCTGATGCCAAATAAACCGATGCTATTATTATCATAGGCTTTTATTTTATATATGCATCGGGTTCAGTAATCAACCGATGCTTCATTTTTTGAAAATTTTCGGCCGATTTTAATGTTTTTTTCCCGCAGCGCACACGCGTAATTAAATTTGAAATAAGCATCGGGTTTTCAACAGAACCTATGCTCTAACTTGGATGCAGGCATCGGTTGTCAAACAACAATCGATGCTATTTATTTTACAGAAATTTAGAATTATTTATTATTATTAGCATCGGTTGATGTCATAAAAACCGATGCTCAAAGTTTTGAAATTATTGCTCAGCCACTTATGATCAGCTTATTCCCGCGAATGGGCGCGTAATTAAATTTGAATAGGCATCGGTTCTAACAGGAATCGATGCCCGTATTTAGTTATAGGCATCGGTTTCTATATACGAACCGATGCTTTTATATTTTTTGGATTTATATTCTAATGTAGGCATCGGTTGATGTTCAACAACCGATGCATATTGATTTTTCCGGATATAATAGGCATCAGTTGTTTGACCAAGACCGATGTCTATTTATTTGGATGAGATTTTTCGGTAATCTTATTATTACATGCAACGGTTGTTGACAAACAACTGATGCTATTAATATATAAGCATCGGTTGTCAGTATACAACCGATGCATATAACTTTTATTTATTACAAAAAAATCTCGCGCGACTATAGGCATCGGTTTCTGTGGAAAAATCGACGCCTATAACTTTTTTTAATTATAAAAAAGACCCCGCGCGACTATAGGCATCAATTTTTTATGACGACCGATGCCTATAGCCCTGTTCCGATGGTGTTTTTTGTATTAGTGTATGTCGTAGGCTTACATCTCGAGGCTAAGTGGGATAGAAAGCCAGAAAACTTGAACTCCGGAATAAGAGGCCGATATATGCCATGAAGATCTCAAAGAACGTCAAATCTTGAAGAGACTCGATAATTGGCCTTTTTTATGGTTTAGTTTGTTGAATCTCATATCTTAAAAGATGTGGTTGAGGTCATTGATATACCTTGCACACACAACACAAATGAGATTAAACGCACTAGCAGGGGATAAGAAAAATGAGTCAAAAGAAAAATCAAACAGGAACACAATATAAAAAATAAAACAAATAAAAATACAAACTTAAGTCACGAAGAGCAAACACAAAAATCACGACCTTTAGCCTTCCCTGAAAATTGCACCAATTATGAAGTGATCTCAAACAAACTATTTTTTACAAGAGTTTGATGATCTCCCGCAAGATAATGGGGTCGATCGTAGAGTGGTGAGAAGACTTAAGTTGAATCTCATGAGAAAAACTAATTGGAAACAATTTTTGTGTTTGAATCACGAAAAAGAAAATAAATAAAAAGCTATCCTAAACACAAAATCAGTTTTGGGGTTTTGAGCTTCTAGTATCTAAGACAATAATTAAATGACAGAGAAATTAAATTGAAGACTTTGAAAAGATCAATAAAATGGGGATTTGGAGCTCTAAACTCATTTCTACGACCATTGACAATTTATTGAACACCAAATTTACGAGTTAGGGTTGTCAAATGCCGATTCTCAATTGAACATTTGATAACTACCAATTCATGGTTTTATAATCATTTAGACCATGACCCATAAATTCTAATCAAGAATCGTCAAGAAATTTAATAACATAAATTAAGACCAAGCATTAAATAATTAACCTAATAAACAAATCCATAATCCAAGCTAGTGAAATCATAAACTCATAATTAAAAGCACAAATAAATTTAAAACTAATCATTGGAGGAAAATCAAGTCAACCACTTTAAATAAGTGAACAAACTACTATTCATCATCTACAAAACTTAAGAAAGGCACTCTGCATTACTAGTCAACTACTTGCCCAAAATAACAAAACCCAATTTCTTTTCTATTATCACACCTAACATGTCTAAAAGGGAAATAAACTCCATGGATGCACAAGAGCGGGCTTTGACTAACATGAAGTATAACTAAAAACAACAAATGAATAACATCACCAAAACAACTCATTACACAAGAAGACTAAAGGCTTCAAACCATTCACAAAAATTACAAGGAAAATGCAAGAGAACATGCTGAAATTTACCCTAATTAGAAAGTTCTTTAAATCTTGAAAGCTATAAGACAGAATGTTACACCAAGTACATAAAGCTTCACCACACTATAAAACTAAGCTAATCTAAGTGCTAAGCAAAAATTCTTCAAGCTAAACTTAACTAACTAGGGATAATTTATTCTTGAAGGTGAAAAGGATGAAAAGGATAAGATTGGGCACTCAAACCCTAAGGGTTTCAAAGGCACCCAAAATGTAGTTGGGTGTGTGGGTTTAAATAGGGTGAAAGTAGGGGCAAAATAGTAATTTGTCAAATTAGGCGAGAATGCAATCGTCTATCGACCATCAATTGATGATGTCTCTATTGTTGATCTTCTGTTTATAAATGCTTACTAGTTGACAGTGGGGAAAGGGCTTGCATCGATTGCCTATCGATCTGGTGTCGATCAACGGTGGTGGGTAATTCTCGGCTATTCGATAGACACATGCAGGTATGCGGGTGGCAGCGGTGCATATATTGGTCGTCAATTTCCCATCGATGTAGTGTTGATCAGTGGCTATGCTTCATGGTTCCAGGTCATGTTTTTGTCATATCGAGCCGGTTATGATCCTCGGGAATGCATTTGGGCTCACTCAACTATCCTAGAACCAAGAACAATAAAATAACATAAAAATTTATAAAATTGTGTGGAAAATTATGAAAACACAAAACAATGAAAAACTGGGGTAAAAATGACTCAAACCCAACTAATGCACACAAAACAAGACAAAAAAACATATGAAAAATATGTACAAATCACTCATTATTCTCTTCCTTCGGTTCTTCAACATGGATATATTTGGTACCACCATAGATCCGTACATATATATATATATATATATATATATATATATATATATATACTATATATATAACTGCACACACAACCACACACACCACTATAAAATAAACTTGGAATACCGCCGAAACTTACCCAAGGGACGTACTCCCTCAGCCTTTACTAATGGAACTACCGACAGACACTAATGGATTTACCCCAAAAAAATAATATAGCGACAACATTATTAAGGGTTGTGCCCGTCGGTACAAGTGTCATCAGTAGTCCCATTAGTAATAATGGCACAAACTATTAGTGTCATAATTTAACAAGGGATATGCTGATGGGAAACTGATGGGCCTTTTGTAGCAATGGTGCTATTCTTTAGTAAATGTCGATGGAATAAGTAACCGTCGGCAAAAGTTAAAAAAAATTATGTCGTCGGTGATGCGCGTCAATAAATGCCAACAACATAAATACCATCTCACAAAACTAAAAAGAAAATAATAATTGTCACGAAGGCATAAGTGCTATTAGCAAAAACTATATAATATAAAAAGCCCATCCCCCACTAGTTTGTATGGAAAGAGAAAGCAAAAGAAAAAGGGGGAAGAAGGAGAAGGAAGAGAAGATGATGAGGAATGTCACCGCCACTGCTAGAGTTGCTACTACCGTTTGCCGCTGCTTGAAGTTTGCCGCCACCTCCACATTTAACCATTGCACACCCTCTCCGCCTCTGCTCTCAGACTGCCACTATCGTCGCAAAATCCCTAGTGATATAATTTTCAATTTTAATTTTATTTAGCTTTATGTTTTAATTTGGTTTTAATTAGGGATTAAGGTTCAAGATTAGGTTTCAGGGTTAAATTAGGGATTAGGTTATGAACTAAGGGCAGATTTCAAAAACTAAGAGTTATTTTAGGGTTTAATTCAAAATTATTTGAAAATTAAGGTTGAATTATAATTATTTAAATAATTAGGGTTGATTTTAGAAATTAGGGTTTATTTAGAAGTTTTTTTAGAAATTAGGTTGAACTGTAATTATTTTGAAAATTAGGTTGATTTCGAGAATTAGGTATTTGATAATTAGTGTTGAATTAAGGATTTATTATGGGGTTAATTGTATAATTAATATCTAATTACGAATTGTCGGATTTGTGTTTTTTAGAGATAACTTTATCTATATGAATAATTCATTAATTATAAGATTATTTTATCTTTAAGAATATAATTGTGGAATTATTCGTGTTGTTTGATACTGTGATTTATTGGTGTTGTGATTGATTGTTTTTTGGTGACATTGATGGTTGATGACATGGTTTACAACACTGGCCGAAAAGTTTTATCCTCCAATCATAGATGTTTTTGAAATATGGTGGTGGCGGTTTTGAAATGTTTTGGTGGTTTTCAAGTGTAGTTTGAATGTTATGAGAGTATTTTATCTTTATCAATATTATTGTGGAATTGTTTGTGTTGTTTGATGCTTTGATTGTTTGGTTTTATGATTTGTTGGTTTTGTGGTGACGTTGGTGGTTGATGATGTGGTGTACGTCAGTGGCTAGAAGGTTTTGTTTTCCAAACATGAAAGTATTGAAATATGGAGGTGGCGGTATTGAAATGTGTTGGTGGTTTGAATGTTATGAAATTATTTTATCTTTATAAATATAATTATAGAATTATTTTTTCTATTTTATTGTGCTTCTTTGTTCGTAGTTATAATTAATTAATGTACATTTATCCTTTTCTCTATACCCAAACATCTTACCTTTGACCCCTTTAGGATTTAATATCAAATAGAGAGTTTTATACTAAATTCTGAATTGTCCACATATTTGGATAGTTTGAGAATGTGATTGTAATGTGATTATCTTAGTATATATTTTGTGGACTTTTAGATTCCGGTTTCTATCACTCTTTTATTCTCGGGTGAACTACAATATATATGTGTGTTTAGAGAACTAAGGGGAGGTGCTACCAAAGTTTCCAGGTCTTTAAAATACATAATGAGATTATTGTATTAATGAAGATCATATTATTGTATAGATAAGGGCCTTACTAATAATTAAATCATCATATATAAGCACCCTCATACCGCCCACTTATCTATAATCAATCACCTGCATATCACATATTATGTATCACTATATATGCAGCATTAATTAATCTTAATTAGAAAATTATACTGTGAGTTTTGATCGTAGTTGGACGAGCAAATGAAGGGTGGACGATTATTAATCCAAAGCGCTCGTGGAAGGGGTGAAGAGTTTCATTCAATTTGCGCTCACACATTCTACAATGAAGAATAGGTAAAAACTGAAGTGTCCTTGTATTCATAACAAATGTAGGAATCGTAACTACGTCGATGTCGATGAGATCAAATATCATCTAGTTAAAAATGAATTGTACTAGAGTACTATATTTTGATTTTCCATGATGAAACAAATCTAGGCACTGCGCATCATGACCCTGAGATTCATGTTGGAGACTCATCTTACGTCACTCCAGAAGAATCATCAAATATGTATATAAATATGGTTCAAGACACAGTCAGTCCCAATTTTGATTTGGTTGATGATGCAGAAGAATTGTTATATCTCGAGGCCCAGAAGTTCTATTATTTATTAAGTGTTAGAAATCGAACTTTGTATCCCGAGTGCTAGAAACATTCCCGATTGTCACTAGTTGCCCATCTCATGAATTTAAAGTTAGAGAATCCCATGTCTCAAAGTGTTATGACCAAGTACTTGATCTAATCAAAGAGGTTGTGCTAATAGACACTCTTGTAATAGATAACTTCTACATAAATAAAATTTTATTAAAGGGTATGGACTTATCAATTGAGAAGATATATTGTTATCAGAATAACGGTGGCATGTAGAACATGTTGTTGACGATGGTTTAAAGCGCCACCCATCAGCTTCAGAGGCCTTGAAATATTTCATTCAAACTCATCCAAAGTTTGCCGCTGAAACTCAAAATGTAAGATCGGGTCTATATATAGATGGTTTTCAACCATTTAGAAGTTTTAGTTTGCATATTTCCCGTGGCTAGTGATAGTTAAATCGTACAACTTGCCTCCCTAGATGTGCATGAAAGAAGAGTACATGTTTCTGAGTGTTCTTGTTCCAGAACCAAAAAGTCATAATGATAGAATGGATGTTTTTTTGTAGCCTCTAATCACTGAGTTGAATCAGTTATGATATGATATTTCTAAGAAACAAAACTTCCAACTGCGATAATTAGCAAGTTTCTTGCTTATTTGATGATGGCCGGCTGAAGTACGACTAGGCATACGACTTGTCCATGCTGTGTGGAGTGATTGGATGCATTTACTCTCAAGTGCAGTGATATGCAATCTTGGTTTGATAATCACCGAAAATTTCGCGGTTGCGGTCACCATTTTCGTAACGATAAATGACATTTTTAGAAAAAAAATTATAACGGTTGTCACTCTGTCACTGAGTCTGGTCAGTATGGAGATTTTTTGGCCTAGTTTTTCTGACTCCATGCCACATCTACCTGTTCACTTAGAATATGAAGTGAGAGTTATTATCCCCTACAATACAATTAGATGTATTCATTCGAGAGGTATTTTCTCAAATTGGAGAATAATGTTAAGAACAAGGCGAGTGTCCAGGTCTCGATGCTAAAATCATATCTTATTGAAGAGGCATCAACTTTCAGTTCATACTATTTGAAGAGCATGTGTCTATGAAAAGAACTTATTCGCCTTGAAATGATGATGGGCAAAATGGTTCATATGATGATGAGGCGGTTCCTTCCATTTCAAGAAATTTGGTCAAAATTTCACAGGAGCGAGAAAAAAATCTTAGACAACAAGAATTTGATGTCACTAAAAGTACATTCTATTGAATTATGATGAGGTCTAAAACTATATTAGTACTAGTGTTTACTTTAAATTTATGTCACGATTGAGTATATAATAAATCGAAACTATTTCCATATTTATACACATATGTAGTGTTTTTTTTTTCATGGAGGGAATAAAGCGCTTTTAACCAAACATTATAGATGATAGACTCAACGAAAAACTGAAAAATGAATTTATCAATTGGCTCGAAAGTTACATAAGCTACTCTAAACCTACATGTCGTATATCTCCTCATTTATAATTAATCGTTTAATAAATGATAAATTTCTTCATATTCCATTGTTATGGGCACAAGATCTCTTCAACATTGTTACCAACGAGTACATTAAGATTCTAGAAGTAATTCCATCATGATGTGTGATCACATATCATAGTTTCAAGATAAATAGATACAGACATCATACAGTTGCATATGGATCACAAGGATCAACTTTGAGCATTAGTGTCTATATAAGAGGAACAAACTATGGGGATGTTGAGTATGATTACTACAGTCATCTTGTAGAAGTTATGTGACTCAAATATACAGTGCTACCTTACAAGACCACTTTGTTGTTTGATTGTGAGTGGTTTGATCCAACTTCCACAAGCACAAAGGTTTACTCTCAATATAAGCTCGTTGATGTCAATCATAAGCATGAATTCAATCGTCATGAGTTGCTCATAATCACTGAACAAGCAATTTAATTTTACTAATGCCCGTATACGAGTTTGAGATAAGACAAGCTAGATTTGTGGGCAATATTAGAATTAAAGCAAGATGAAATGTAGATTTTATTGAGCCACTACTTCCTAATCAATCATTACAAGAGGATATTATAAATATCCATAATTTAATACAATTGGAGGATGTTAATTTCCAGTTACATGTCAGGACTTGATAGTCAACGGGATGAAATTATTGATGAGGTGGAGGAAGAGATAGAAGATGAGTTTCTAACTGATCAAAATACGGATGAAGATGAGTTGGTATAGTGAAAGTGTCCAAGGTAGAAGTGTAAAATGATCCATCATTTGAACTTGTTTATATTGAACATATGTATGATAATATGTATTATTTTTAATCAATAAAAATTATGTGAAATGCTTAATTTTTATTATTTATTTAGATATCTAGGTTTGAAGGTAGACGAGGTTGAGGACAAAGTTGATCATAATCAGCAGGACGTACTATAAGAGATCCGACCTCATCTCTCCATCACACTGTCATTTGTTTAATGATGATGATGCGATTCTGGGTTTAGGAGAAGAGACTCCTTCTGGGACCATTCTGGCCACTTCGTCCAATACTGGTACATCGATAGGTCCAATATCTATCTCTATAGGTGTAGCCAGTCTAACACTGGGTTTGCCGAGGCACGAGGTCCATGATGTCAACAGCTAGTTAGTAACTTTGTAATAATGTTCAATTCAATATGTTCTTCATATTAATTATACTTTAACCATAATTATTATTAAATTGGGTTGTAAGATGACTAACACTAGTAGGATTCTCCGAGAGGTCCATGAGGAGTGTATAAGCCACAAAGGGTGGACATTTGTGGTGATCCTTGAGTCGCATCGTCAATTACGGTGGCCAGAATATATTTTGAAATATATTGTTTTGTTTTGTAGAAATGGTGTTATTGGGATCTTGATGTGTACATGAAGAAGGATGTGCATGATATATTTAATAGAAATATTAAAGTTAAGTGGTCCACCCACCTAAATCAGTATATGTAGATTGGAAGGGCAGGGAGAAGGCTGAAGTACATAGACACGGACATCTGGAGGGGGTGGCAAGAAGAGTAGGCGAAGTTCAAGACTAAGGTCAAGTCCAAGAAGGCGAGCAAGAATAGGCTGAGTGAGCTCGATGGCCTTGGTTCAAGGATATCGAAACATATTGGCAAGTCTCGATCTGTGATTAGTCAAGCAAATGTGCTCATGAGTAACATTATATTTATGTTTTTGATTTTGCATCGTAAGTAATTAAATATTTTATGATAATTGATTGTGAAACACTCAAATAATTTAATACATCGTAATGAGAAGGGTCGAGAGGCCATTGCATATGAGACTTTAATGGCTTTTCAACTGAAGCCTGATAACATATGTGTGTGTATCAATATATCGTATTAAATAACAATTTTGGTTTTTAAGAGGAGTTATAGAGACATATAGATGAGGCACGTGCTAACTCACAGGACCCAGATGCGGAGGTTGAATAGGATGATGTCTATCTATCAGTCATCAAGGTGAGAAATGGTTGAGATTATGGCACGGGTTGCTTCGGGAAGTTAGCGGTTGTGAGAATTTATAGAATGGTTGTTCTTCCTCTTAGCCATATAGTCATTATACGTAGCTACAGACATAGCTCCGTACGCAGCAGCAACTTCAAGTGCAACAAATGCTAATCGAGGAGTAGCGTGGGGCATACGAGCGGGCCCATCAAGAGGTGCAGGAGGAACTATTGTAGCTGCAGTAGGAACGACTAGAGCTCAAGGTGCGACTCTAGGTGGACCTCCAGGCACAACGACAAGCCATACCCAGCCATCCCCTCCATCGCCTTCACCTCCGCCTCTACCTCCTCCCAATCGTCTCATCTGCATCCCCTGCGTCCTTCATTCGGAGCCTCCCATACACTGCCTCCACCTCAAGGTCCACCTCCTCATGATATGCCATAATTTTGATTTTGTTTTAGATAATATATATATTTTTGATTTGATAGAATATAAATTTTAATCTATATGCAAAGAATGTTTGATTTAATTTTAATTTCATGTGCTGTTTAATGTTTTTTCATTTTTAGAATTTTAAGGTATGTAAATATGAATAGGTTTCCACAAGAGAAAATAAAGATGTGCATATTACTGTTGGTATTTTTAATTAATTGAAAATATCGACAATAATATTCCCATCGGTATTTACCAAGTGTGGGACATCTCAATAGTTACCAATGGAAGAACCCTCGGCATATATTGACGGATAACGTATGCCATGGTCA
Source organism: Phtheirospermum japonicum (assembly GCA_014905375.1). Classification (NCBI taxonomy): domain Eukaryota; kingdom Viridiplantae; phylum Streptophyta; class Magnoliopsida; order Lamiales; family Orobanchaceae; genus Phtheirospermum; species Phtheirospermum japonicum. The sequence goes on along the minus strand of BMAC01000146.1, from coordinate 1,144,318 downwards.
TCGATTCCCCTTGGTAAAAATATCAATGAGTACAATTTTGCATCAACATTGAATTACCGATTATGAAGATTTTGACGGATGTTGTCTATCGACACTTCTGTCGGTAACAGGTTTACTGACAAAAAAATTACCTTATACCAAAAGATTCATCTTAGGTATTTCTAAAAAAAAAATTGCAGTACACCCAACGTGTAGAATATGTGGATCTACTGTAGATAATACACGATTTTTAGTCCTCTAGATGTATCATCTAGGCACTAGCACTTAAGTCATCAACTTTAGGCATAATTAATATGATTAATGGAGCAGACTTAATTTATCAAATTGTCTACTCATCATGTAGGCCTATTAAAACTAAGTTTAAAAAAATAAAAAGAAAGCAAAACCCTAAAATACTAAATTAACAGCAAAAAAAAAAAACTAACCACCACATCCCCCCTCTCCCATCCCCGCGAAAATTGAAAAAAATCCAAAACCTAAAGAATAATAGAAACCCTAAAAGAAGTCCCTAAAAACTGAAATCTTTTAAGAAAAGCAAAATTAAATTAAAAAAAAACTAAAAAGAAGAACCTTAAGAAACTAAAAGGAAAAACTAAAAACTAAAATTTGTGCTTGGTATAGTGGAATGTACTTCTTTAGGTAGTTTAACACAAGTTTTTTCTTTGTAAGATGATTACCTTGTAGAAAAAATGAAACTCATTTCAATGTTAAAAGAATGAATATATTGCTAAGAATACATATAATATAATGAAATTAAAACAGACTCACTAAATTGTTTACAAAATTAATCAGAGATAGATTCTGACTACACATAGGAGTTTGACTGACATATGTTAAGTTGCCAAGCAAGGGTTTTCATATTATATAATATAGAGTTAATAAAATATCAACCGTGTAGTAAATATATTGGAAATCAAGAAGATTGATTGTATTATATTTTTCATTACATTATGTATTCCTATTTATACTAGTTGATAGGAATGTGAAAAGACATGACTCTTTGAACTATATGACATGACTCTTGAATTTATAAGACATAACTCTTGAACTATAAGACATGAATCTTCAACTAAATGGCTTTTGGACTACATTTATTTAATTAATTTGGTTTAAACCAACATTTCCTCCCATAAATCAAATTTGCTTCATACTCCCAAAGCTTCAACATTTTTCGAGAAAACAGGCCTTCCAAGTGGTTTTGTAAAAATATCGGCCAATTGCTCATCACTACGGCAATGATTGAGGTTTAATTCTCCTTGATTGGCAAGCTCTCTCAAGAAGTGAAATCTCAACCGTATATGTTTCATTTTTCCATACTACACGAGATCTCTTGAAACATAAATGACTTAATCACAAAATAGAATGGTTGGATCTTATTGCTTGAACTTAAGATTTTCCGAAATTCCTCTTAGCTACAAATTTTGACATCAAACAAAAGATGTTGCGATATATTCCACTTCAGTAGTAGAGAGTGCCACGATAGGTTGCTTCCTTGATGACCATGAGATTGCTCTGCTTCCCAAATTAAACACGTAACCGGAAGTACTTCTAGAATTATCAATACTTCCTCCAAGGTCACTATCAGTGTAACCAATGAGCTTAACAGGTATGCGAGCATCATAAGAAAAATACCACAATCAATAGTACCTTTAACATAATGAAGAATTACTTTTGCTGCCTCCCAGTGATTTGAATACGGTTCATCCGTCAACCTTCTAATCAAACTTACAGCGAGCATAATGTCAGGACTTTTTGCGGTAAGATACATCAAGTTACCAACATGACTTTGACACATTATTTTATCAGTAATCCTTCCTTCACCTTGTTTGCTTAGCTTTAAACCAGTAATGCACGGGGTTGCAACAGGATTCACATTCTCCATTTTGAATTTTTTTCAAAATTTCATGTGCATATTTCTCTTGTGAGATAAAAATCCCGTCACTTGTTTGTTGAACATTGATTCCTAGGAAATGATGTAATTTTCCAAATTCAGTCATATCGAATTCATCCATCATCGATTTCTTGAAACCAAACACCATCTCCAAATCATCTCCAGTAAAAATAAGATCATCAACATACAAACTCACCATCATGAAACCACCTTTCAAATTTCTTTTTATGTAAAGTGTGTGCTTGTATGGACATCTTTTAAAGCCAAGTTTCAAGGGTTACTCATTAAAATGTCCATACCATGCACGAAGAGATTGCTTCAACCCGTACAACTCCTTCTTGAGTTTGTAGACTTTATCTTCTTCTCCTTGTTTTATGAATCCCGATGGTTGATCTATATATATTTCTTCTTGAAATAAAAACATTCAAGAAAGCTTATTCGACGTCCATTTGAAATAACGTCCATCCGTTTTAAGCAGCAAGATAGATAATTAATCGAATGGTATCAAGTGGGGAGACAGGAGCAAATACCTCATTGAAATCTTCGCCTTCTTTTTGTTTGTAGTCTTTTGCTACCAATCTTGCTTTGTATTTGTTAACTGAACCATCCAAGTTGGTCTTCGTTTTGAACACCCATTTCACGCGAATTGATATTTTGTTTGGAGGTAAAGACATGAGCTCCCATGTATCATTTTTCTCAATGGTCTTGATTTCTTCATCCATAGCCTCTATCAACTTTTCCTTTTTGAGGCTTCTTCATATAAAACTGGATCTTCTCCCGAATGCAAAATACACATAATCGCCAGCATCTCTTCAGTTTCATTGTAAATATACACTAAACTTCTCATTTTCCTTGATATTGTCTCTAGGGAATTTTGATAAGGCTCAACAACTTCGCTATTTTCAAATTTCAAAGGTTGAATTACATCGCCTTCAACCTCAAGAACTGACTAATTTGATATCCCAGAAGAATATGAAAAGTCATAACACGCCTTTTCGTTAAAGCGCACACCTCTACTGATCGCGGCTTTCATTGGCCTCGAATTATAAAGCTTGAATGGTTTAGTTTTTTGGTTGTAACTGATGAAAGTACATTTTTCCAATTTGTCATCAAGCTTCGAACTCAATGTAATTGGAACACGTGAGTATGCAAGACAGTCAAATTTTCTTAGATGACTAACATTTGGTTTCTTGCCATACCAAACTTCATTTGGAGTTGAGTTATCCAGATTCTTTGTTGGTGACCTATTTATCAAATAATCAGCACAAGACACGTCTTCGGCCCAAAACTCCAATGGTACATTTTTATTTCAACATGTATCAAATCATATTCATTATTCTTCGATTTTTGCACTCCACGAGACTATTTTTTTGTGGTGTATAACGAGCAGTCAATTTTTGCCTGATCCCATGATTTTTGCAGAAATCTTCAAATAAAGAAGATACATATTCTCCTCTATGATCGCTTCTCAAATTCTTTATCTAAAAGCCATTTGATTTCTCAACTTAGATCATGAGCCTTGGAAACATGAAAGAACTTGGAATTTTTCTTTGACAATAATGACCCGATTTTCTTGTATAATCATCGACGAATAACAAAAAATATTTACCTCCTCCAACAGATGGAACTTGCATAGGACCACAAAGATCAGTGTGGACTAGCTCCAAAGGTGATTGCGACTGTCAATTTGATTTAGATGGGAAAGATTCATGGTGTTATTTTCCCAATTGACATTCTTCACACACTTCATTGATCACTTCGATTTAGGGCAGACCTTGAACCATGCAACTTTTGGACAACTCTTTTAAACTTCGATAATTTAGGTTCTCAAATCTTTCATGCCACAACTTCGAAACTTGGTCTTCAGAAGTGAGATAACAATTGACATTCACGACATCAAGTTTTATCGGGAATAAACTGTTCGATCCCAATCTGATATTTGCAACATCATGATTTTTATTTTTCATGATGCACATATCTCAAACAAAGTGAATATCAAGCCTTTCTTCAACAAATGGCCGATGCTTGGTAAATTACTATGCAATTCGGGGACATATTACACCTCCCTCATTTTTTCAATTTTTTTGGTCTTCGTCTTGAAAGGTATATCTCCAATACCTTGGATTTTGTATGACTTGGCATCTTCAATCGTCACTTGACCATGATTCGCTTCTTCAAGTGTTGAAAATAAATCTTTGTTTCCAGTCATATGCTAGTTTGCACCACTATCCAAGTAACAAATATTTTTGATATTGCCATAAAAAACAATCAATAAAGTTTAAGAAGTTTCAACTCATTTTGATGTAGAAACCCTGTCTCACATTTTTTTTTCGAATACTTTTCCAAACATTTATATATTTTATGACTAGGTTTATGGCAATGATCACACTCAATATAGGATTTCCTACCTTTGTAGGTACCTCGGCCTTAGCCTCTTTGATTATTGTGGAAAGATTGTCTCTCCTCCTTTTCAGACTCGTTATTTTTTTATTTATTTTTTTTGCAGTTGCTAATCGTAAGATTGTCTACCACTTCCTTGATTACGACCTCTTCCTTGACCATGATAAAATCCACGGCCTCCCGTAGAAGAGAATTGGGATGTTAAAGATTGATCTTCTGTAGATTTATTTTGAGGATTTCGTTGAATAATTCTAACCTCGCGAGCCTCTAATTTTCCTTGTAAGCCTTCTATGGACATTGAGAAAATATCTTGTAACTCCTAGATAACCACAACAACGTGATCGAACTTACTTCATGCTTCGTAAAATTTTCTCAACCACTCTTTGAGCTTCTAGGACTTCACCAATTGAAGTCATTTGATTAGACATAGAATTCACTTGGGTAAAATGTTCTGAAATCTTCTCATTATCAAGCATCTCCAACTTCTCAAATTCTGCTCGTAGAGATTGTAGATGAACTTTCTTCACTTGATCTTGGGCAGAATAGGTTGTCTCCAACACTTCCCATGCATCTTGAGAACTTGCAACTTTCAATATTCTTTCATAATCATTAATCTCAAGTGCTTGATGAATTTAAAAAAGTGCTTTTTAATCCTTTTATTTTGTACTCTTCAAGATATCTCTTTGAGCAACAGTTAGTGTGGATTCATCATCGGGTGCTCTTACACCTTCTTTGACGACACTCCATAAATCTTGAGATTCAAGACATAATCTCATAAGATTAATCCAATAATCGAATTACTCAGCATTGAAGCGAGGGATAAGAGAAACAAGTTGGTTGGATATTTTTTTCTTCACTTTTCCTAACTCGGCTCTGATACCAATTTGTAGTAAAAATATTGGAAAGTAAGAAGATTGATTGTATTATATTTTTAATTACATTATGTATTCCTATTTATACTAGTTGATAGGAATATGAAAAGACATGACTCTTTGAAGTATATGGCATGATTTTTGAACTATAAAACATAACTCTTGAAATATAAGATATGATTTTTCTATTAAATAACTTTTGAACTACATTAATTTAATTAATTTGGTCTACATCAACAAACGGACTATTTATAATAAACTCTTAGTTACAATTTTATGCGAACGTTTTAAAATATCCCTACAGAAATCAGTGCGTATAAAACTTTAAATCTTTCCTATATATTAATGCAAAATCTTCCTATCCTATGTGTTTGCTTCTCATACTTCGTTAGCTTTGAAATTTTTTTTTTTAGTGCTTCGGTGTCATACGAGCCTAATATTAACCTAATTTAGTATTTTTCCTTTTATTATATTTTACCTAATTTAATACTTTTCTAATAATATATTTTGCCTAATTCAATATTATTATTTTATTACATGTTACCTATTTTAATATTTTCTTTAACATATTTTGATAGATTCAATATTTTACTTTTATTCTTCTAATATAAAAATATAAATAATTTATATCGAATTAGAAAAAATCTATATAAGTTTAATTAATTTTTATTTACAATAAAAGTTTAAATGATTTTATTATAATTCTAGATATTTATTTAAAAAAAATGTGAGTTATATAAAGTTATTACAAAAGGAAAATAAATATAAAAAATAAAAAATTGAGTTTTTTTTATCTAATCCTAATATAATAAATTGAAAATAATATTAAAAATATATATGAAAAAATATTGTTACACCAAATAAAAAAAAGTGAAATAAAAAAAGATAACATAATACTAATACTAATAATAATAAATTGGGGCAATTGTCAAATACTACATAAAAAAAATTGTCAAATAATCTAACCAATTATACAAAATGTCAAATAGTCCAACCATAAATATACAATTACAAGGTTACCCCTATTAAAAATAATATAATAATAATAATATCAATAAAGAATACACCACCACCTCCCGCCGGCCACCCCCACCGTGGCTACTGTCCGGCCGCCGGAAAATTTTCCGGCGAGAATTTTTTTTTTGGCCCATCAAAAAATAAAAAATGTCTTTATTTTAGGAAATAAAGTAAGAAATTTCACTATAAAATAAGAATTTTTCCTACTTTTTCGAATATAAAATAACAAACTTTCTTACTTTAAAGGATATAAAGTAAGAAACTTTATTAATTCTTTGAACATAAAGTACGAAATTTCACTATAAAATAATATATAATTTATATTAAATAAGAAAATACATAATAATAATTTTCTATTAAGCAAGAATTTTTTTTCTATTTTTTTTGGCAAAACAAAAATGTGTAATAAGTAAAAAAAAGTGTGTAATAAGTAAGAAATACATAACAACAATTTCACATCAAAGCAAGAAACTTTTTCAATCAAATAAAAATACTTTTTGTCATCAAGTATGAATTTTTGGACATTAAACAAAAATCTGTTACATAGTAAGAAATTCAGACATATAGTAAGAAATATTTCCGGTGATCGGAATTATTTTTGGACATTAAGTAAGAAATGTTTGGACATATAGTAAGAAATATTTGCAATAGTAAGAAAAACATACATATAGTAAAAAATTCACACATATTAAGAAATTATCTGGGTTGAGAAAAAAAACTGACTGCACAGACTCCATGGACATGTAGTAAGAAATTCAAACATAAAGTATGAAATTATGGGCAGAAAAAAAATACCGAAAATAAATTTCGGCAGCCGAAAAATATTTTCAGGTGATCGGAAAAAAAAATGTGACCGGAAAAAAATTTCGGCGGCCGGAAAATTTTTCGATCGGCCGGCGGCGGCAGGTGGTAGTAGTGGTAGTAGTAGTAGTAGTAGTAGTAGTAGTAGTAGTAGTAAGGGTATTGTGGTATATTCATATCACAATTTTGGACTATTTGGCAAAAATGAGACACTATTTGACTTAAAATTGGATGTATAAATAATTGACAAATGGACATCCACTTGGAGGACCATTTGACAATTCCCCCTAATAAATTATTATACCTAGAAAAATAAATATTAAATATATTCTAAATCTATTTATCTAAATCCAATATAATGCATTGATACACATATTATATATTTATATGAACAAATTAGTATCTTACGCAGGAAAAAAATAATAATATAATATTATATATACTACAAGTTAGATGACGTTTTTTCAATAGAATTATCAGTGTCTTATAAATTTTAATTTGTATTCACATGTAACACGCGTATGTTGTATATTTCACATTTTCCAAACTCAATTTTCTACGGACTTCCCCTTCAAGTTTAGGGTATTTTGATATACTTTACAACTAATTTCGTGACTCAAGGTAAAAAAAACTTGAAAATTCTCTATTTTGAAAACCAATCTTACTGTGATTAGAACAAATAATGTTCTTCATATATCACAACTAATTTTGTGACTCACGGTAAAAAACTTACAAAATTCTTAATTGTGAAAAACAGTCTTACTGTAATTAGAACAAGTAATATTCTGATTTATGTGTAAGAATTATTTATTGTGAAAACAAAACAAATATTGTTATGATTTGTATGTACAGTTTTCAATATTATTCTTTTGGTATTTTTAATAAATATTACTCTTTTCCAAATCCTGCATAATATGCGTGTGTCTGCTTCGCATGCTTCGTTTGGCAAATAAAAAAGTTTTAGTGTTTCGGTTGCTTAGGTTTCATCCGAGTCTAATATCTATTTAATTTAATTTCTTTTTGTATCTCACTTAATTTAATATTTTCTTTTTATTATATTTTGCCCAATTTAATATTTTTTATTATATTTGTCTAATTCAATATTTCCTTTTATTTTTCTAATATTAAAATACAAATAAGTCATATAAAATTAGTAGAAAAGATCTAAGTTAGTTGTTTTATTAAAAGATAAATTACATAAGATACAATTTTAATTAAAAAAATTATTATGAAAATAAGTAGTAATAAAAGTTAATATAATTTTAATTTGTAATTTTAAATTCTATATAGGTAAATTAAGATTTATTTGAAATATTCTAAGTATGTAACTAAATATTAGTAATGAATTCAATCTAACATAAAAATATAAAATTATATAATAATAATAATTATTATTATTATTAAATATTGATTAGACATCGGTACAATGCGACACGAGTTGAGAGTATGACATTCGTTTAGGTTTTCAAAGTATGTAAATAATATTATTAACGAATTTAGTCTAAACATTAAATACAAAATAACGTAATAATAATTCATATATAGAGATTAGGTACGGTTTTAGAATGTGACTTATTTTGAATTTTATAAGTATGTAAATAAAATTATTAACGAATTGAATTTAAACATGAAAATAAATTTAATAATATAATAATTAATAAATAAATTAAACTGTATAAGGTAAGGGTTGAGAATACATTATTTGAATTTTTCATTTTACATAAGAATTTATAATTATCACAAATATTTTTTATATTTATATTTTGATAAATCCCTTGTAATACACGGGTATTAAACTAGTGAACATTAATTCAAGTTACACAACGCAACATATATAGGTAAAATGATTTATTTTTGTCCAAATACAAACGCAAGAGTTAGAGCATCTCCAATGCAACAATGTTGAAAATGAAAAAATTGACACGTGGAAAAAAAATAATTATGTGGCACATTAAATGCTTGACATTGTCAAGAGCAATGCTAAATTATAGACATTACTCTTGACAATGTCTACAATTAATTTTAAGAATATCATCCAATCATGTTATTTCTCTCTCTTTATTTTTTCTAAAATTAAATAAAATAAATTATCACATATATAACATTAACATTGATGCATTATAAATTTTATTTTTATTAATTATCAATATCATTTGCGACACATAATCAATTAACACTCTTTGTGGGGGAGTCTGGACTAGTTTTTCGTCTGAAGAAAGATTGATCTCCTTACTACTCCTTCGGACCCTTGGGAGGGATCTTCAATGTGATATTCTCCATGATCTGTGGCAGGCGAGTCTACTTTCCCTTAATTAAGCGATCAGAGCAAGGACCAGAGAAGTTAGAGTACTGCCCAGATCTTCTCAATACAAGATCGAAAAGGAGAGGTTCCACCCTTTGTTCCGTTTTGGGGGTTTTTTTCAGTTTCTTAGTAAAAATGGGTGACGGTATTCTGCTTAAATAGTAGACACAGGTAATAAATAAGAGAATACTAAAGATCCGAGCCATAGAATTTCTCAATTCGGTCCGAAAAATGCATTGTTGGGACTGGGTTAGAACGACAAGTTGCTGCGCTCCCTTCGGGTATATATTTGAGATACACTAGACTGTCACTATGGATCCCGCTAGGGAATTTATTGCTACTCAATGGGCGGGGAAGAAGACAAGGTGTCCAAAGAAACTTAAATTCAACTTATTCATCATCTAATAGCAAGCTGACACTAGGCTTAATTAAAACAACACTATAAATAGAGTAAATTCGAGCAGACTTTTCCTACCTAAAAATTGAGTTAGGAACTACTTAGTGTTGAGAAAAGTGGCACTTTTCATTAATCATTGCCAAACAAACCATACAAAATTCAAAATTAAAAGTCACAAATTTGGTAACTAATCTATGCGTTATGCATCTTAGACTTTTGACGATTCGACAATATGATAGTAACAGACTATATTTAGGTAGTTGTAGGGATGACATTTTTGGATGGGATACGGGATTGTGAGTTTCGGTGAGGCAGATCTGCAAACTCTGATCCATTCCATTTGAAATGAATGTACCTATAAATAAAAAGTTAAAAAGTTATGTACCTACAAATATTTTCCATTAAATATTTTCTTTCTTCAATCCAAAACCCAATTTATTTATTTATGATTAGCTACCTCAACCCACTTAATCAATTTAATAAAAATAAAAAAGTTATGTACCTATAAATATTTTCCATTAAAATAAATTTTAAATTTGAAAAATTAATCACCATGATACACTATTTTTACTAAAATTCAGTAACCATGAACCCAGCCTATTTTCTATTTTAATACATAAGGAGCTTTTAGCATTAATTTTTAAACATATCTTACGTTTTGTTTTTTTATATAATTAACATTTTATTTAGTTTCCTTTTAATTAACAAACGCGTAGTACAAGTTAAATGGCTTATATTAGGAAAAATTTTAATTTTGGTCCACTATATTGACCACATTTTTCAAAAGGTACGTGATATTGGTTATCATCAAACAACGTCTGCTAATTTGGGTAATTCATAAAAGAAAGT
>BMAC01000146.1:1102407-1133773 GCA_014905375.1 Phtheirospermum japonicum | reverse complement strand
GTTATTATCAAACAACGTATATTAAGTTGGTCAATTCAATCAAAAGGTAAAAAAAATAAAAAATAAAAACAAAAAAACAATCGGGCTTTTTTGCTGACGTGGGCTAATTCAAAATTTTCTTATCATTTTTCTTAAATTTTGAATATTAAATTGAAAATAAAAAATTGGGAAAATTTTTATTTTGTTCCGTTATATTGACCATATTGTAGAAAAGATACGTTAAATTGGCCATCATCAAATCATATCTACTAAGTTAACCAATTTATCAAAAATGGTTGATCAATTTTTTTTTATAACGTGGTACTATTCTATATTTTCTTATCAATTTTTATAATTATGAAAATTGAATTAAAGACAAAAATGTGTTTTGCTCTCCCTTTTGTTTTTCTGTTTTTCTTTCTCTTTCCGTTAATCTAATTAATAAAACTTTAATCAATAAGAATTAATATAAATTATTTACAAATATAAAAATATAATAAAAACATTAAAAAATATATAATGATTATAGAATTTTCAAAATTCATTTATAAGAGATTTTCTCTTATATATTTTTATATATGTTTGATTAGTTTTTTTAAGATTCATTTTATATTCTTATATTTATCTCTAAGTTTATTAATTTTGTATTAATTAGGATTTTAATAATATAAAAATCATTTTAATTTTATACTAATTTTATAATTTTTGAAGATTTATTTTATGTTTATATATTTATCACTGATTTTTTTTTATTTCTTACTAATTAAGATTTTATTAATTTTCTTAAAAGAAAATGAAGGCAAAACAGGTTTTTATCATCAATGTAATATTTAAATAAAAGAAAATTGATAAAATAATATAGATACATGCCACGTCAGAAAAAAAATTACGATCAAAGCTTTTTTGGACCTTTTTTGATGAATTGGTACTTAGCAGATATGATTTGATGATGGCCAATTTAACGTACCTTTTCTGAAATGTGGCCAATATAATGGACCAAAACGAAAAATTTCCCAATTTTTTATTTTCAATTTAATATTAAAATTAAATAAAAAAGATGAGAAAGTATTGAATCACACCACGTCAGCAAAAAAACCCGATCGGGCTTTTCTTGGACATTCTTTTTGATGAATTGGCCAACTTAGCAGACGTTGTTTGATGATGACTAACATCACATACATTTTCTAAAATGTGACCAACATAATTGACCAAAATTGAAATTCTCCCGCTCATATTAGGTGACCCTAACTCAACTTATTTTATTATTGGGTTATTCATGTTCAATTCAGTTAACCCAGGGGCAGATCTAGTATCTCAAATGAGTATGGACTTAAACTTTAACTAGATAAATAAATATAATAATAAGAAAGTCATATACATACGTACTTTATAATTGCTCTTTACGAGTTTTCATATCTTGATACCGCTTTATAATACTTCATCATCAATTATCAAGAAGATTTATTTTTCTACGTAGACAAGGAACCTATCATTCAACCAATCATCACTCATTCGATTGCTCAGTGGGTCCATTACAACATCCATGGTTGAAAATACTCTTTCAACACTAGTCGTGCAACCGGTAAAATTAATGCCAAAGTTAAAAGCTTGTAATCTAAAGGAAACACCTTGTGTTTCTTAATTTGTACCAACTCCGCAAGATCATTAAGTTCCTTCAACTTTTTAAATAAATTGTTAAAGCACATGTCAACAATATAATTTTAAAGTTGATCTTTGAGATTGAGGACGTTTAATCTTGAAAAATCTTGTGGATAAAAACTGGCTAAGTTAAGTAAATTTTTCTTGGCAGAAGCAAAAAAGAAAAAAAAAAAAAAAAGGAGTCATGCCGAGATAAACAAGCAATGCAAAGAAACAATTTCGTACTAACCTCCGTGAAATGGTCGTTTAACTCTTGTAGTTGCAAATCAATCAAAACATACAAAATGAATGAACATGGTAATGATGCAGATTTCTTATCTTTGGTTCATCTTAGTATTCGACCACGAGGATCAAAACGAATAAACATGTCATCCATGTTGGGAACAACGATACAATGTAGTTGACAAAAATGACAAACATCCTCAAACAATGAATCCTATCCACCATCCCTCAACCCCTAAAGTCGGTGCCTACAACTCTAACTAAATCCATTGCATTCACAATATCTTTATCTCCCATTTGTAATACTTGTGAAAACTCATTAGATATTCCCAAGATAATCTTCATCATATACAAATTGAGCACAAATTCAAAGCAATGCATCGACTTCAATAAAATCTCTATCTCCACCTTTTGAGTAGAAGTAGAATACACATCCTCATAGATAACGTCAAGCACATCACCCACAGAAGAACACAAAGAAATCAAGCTAATCAAAGATCTATAATACGAACCCCAACATGTATCACTGGTACATTGAAGACTAGATTCCTGATTAAGATCCCGTCCACTTGAAATATAATCATTTCTCAATGCCTCAACAATACATTTTAATTGTTTTTCTCGAAGAACATTGGAACGTTTACAAGAACCTCTAATAACATTTACCAAATGAGCAACAACATAAAAAAGTTAGCAATTGGAGGACTCTTTGTTACCACAACTACAATGACTAGTTGAAGTTGATGAGTAAAACAATATTTGTAATATGCAGTTGGATTCTCATTTAAAATAATTACTTTTAGTCTATTAAGCCTCCCTTGCATATTACTAGCCCCGTCATAACCTCGCCCTCATAATCTAAAGATACTCAAGTTATATCTAGAAAACATCTTATCAATAGCCTCTTGAAGTGGAAGTGTCGTGGTATTAGTGACATGCGCAACTCCAATAATACATTCTTTACATGTCCACTACTCTCAACATAACACAAAACAACTGATATTTGTTCCTTTATTAACACATCACAAGATTCATCAACTAAAATAAAAAATAATGAGTTCCCATTATCTTTCAATATAACATAAATTGTTTCGTCAGCACAAGCATAACCTAAATATTTTTGGATGCGAGGTGCTATTAATTTGAAATTTCTAGGAGCATTCCCCAAAATCACAGCGGAAATATCCTTATTATGATCTCTTAAAAATTTCATGGTGACAAGAAAATTACCTGGATTAAGAGAATCTTTGGATTCATCATGAACCCAAAAAGGTAGACCTAGTCTTAGCAAATGTTGCGTACAATCAAGAGTTGTCGTAAGTCAAATTCGATAATCCTCATTCGTCTACTTTAATTTCTTATCTAAACCCATTTGAATATGTGCATTTAGATTCAGAATACATCACAATTCATTCGAGCTTGATTGTGCTTACTATCCTGTTTCCCAACATGAATATCAAGCCTCACCTTTCCAGTTATTGAATCCCACGGTAACAAAAGCTTCCCCTCCTGATTGTTTCCTCTGTTTGGTTTGAAAAGATAGCAACAGGGACAATAAGTATCATCTTTAGATAGGATATACTTCAACCAATAATAATCAATAAACCAACTGGAAACAATCTTTTAGACTTGGTTGAAGTTGATGAAGTCAGCGTCATGAGGAACTTATACTCAAATGGTTGACAAGAACCTATCAGCAAGTATGCTCTTCGAACTTGATCTCTAATCTTAGAGCTATATCATGAGATTGGAATTCTTAGTCCAGGGTCAGAGGAAATTTGTGAGGGATCGAACTCATCAATCATATTTGAACTCCTCTCAGCCATATTTGTGTTTCCCTCAACTCTGTTCGAATTATTCTCAACTCTTGCTGCACTAGCTTCATGAACATTCTCTTGACGTGGTCATTTTGGATAATATTTCTGCATAATCTTTTACATAAGAATTGTTTTGAAAATTAGATAAATCATATTAGTCATAATATCTAAATAAATAGATAAAAATTTATTTAACCACCATAATTCATCTAACTAGAAAGCAATACTGATAAAACATAATATTCTGCTCTATTTTAAAATGTACGGTTACAAAAGTACTTGAACAAACAAGTGAAAATACAATAGCACAATTATTGATTAAACTTAATTTGAAAATTCGTTGATAATCAAATAATTATACAAAAAATGTAAAATACTAAAGCACAATTACAACAAACCAACTACAAGTTTAGAAAATATTTTGGGCTCTAGAGGTAAAAGAATCGAGTAGATATTTTGAATTTTCCCCCTTCTCAATAGTATATTGAAGAAACACTAAAATTAAATTATCAATCATATACAAAAAATAAAAATAAAAATTCAATTAATTATAATATATATATGTATATATATGTGTGTATATATATATATTTATATATATATATGTGTGTGTGTGTGTGTGTGTGTGTGTAGGATTGGGTTCCAATGAGAACCCTCCCTTATTTGCTAACCTGCAAAACTAGTACTTTTATTATAGATAGATAGATAGACAGATAGATAGATAGATAGATAGATAGATAGATAGATAGATAGATAGATAGATGGTTGGATGGACAGATGGATGGATGGACAGATGGATAGACAGATAGATAGATAGACAGACAGACAATCACCACCACCGTCTTGTTAATTGATTCCTAGCAACAGGTCGAATTGAAATCAAGATAAGAGAATCAGACTACAATTCTCATTTTTCTCCATTTTCAATTTTGTCTACTTTGTTTAATTCCTATTGAGCATGACAGCATACCTACTGCCACTAACCACATATTTATTGACTCAGACATCTATATGGAACAACCGCCTGGCTTTGAGGCTCAGAATTCACCACATCTTGTGTGCAAGTTGAGAAAAGCACTATATGGTTTGAAGCAGGCCTCTAGAGTTTGGTCCAACAAATTTGGCAATACACTTATCTCTCTTAGTTTTTCTATCTCTCAATCTGATACCTCCTTGTACAGACTCTTGCACTATCATGATGGCCTATGTTGATGATATCATCATCACTGGAAACAAAGACGATGAAATTAATGAAATAATTTCTGGTTTGGCAAAACACTTTTCACTGAAAGTCCTAGGCTCTTTGCATTATTTCTTAGCAATTGAAGCTTTTTCTACCCCAAATGGACTGCTGCTCAGACAAAATAAATATATTCAAGAAGTCATTGAAAGAGCAGGAATGAAGGGGACAAAAGGTGTCAGCTCTCCTATGATGGTCACTTCTCCTCTTTCAAAATTCCCCGCTCAGACTATTGAGGATCCAAGTCACTATAGGGTGCATTACAATATGCTACTCTAACCAGACCTGACATTAGGTTTGTTGTGAGTGAGCTAATCTATTTAAAACCCCCTCAACAAACATTGCAAAGCTGTCAAAAGGATCATCAGATATTTAAGTGGCACTATGGAGTATGGATTGATCCTGAGCAAATGAAATAATTTTGATATAGTGGCATATACAGATGCAGACTGGCATCTGGAAGAGATGATAGGAGATCAAAATCAGGATCATTTGTTTTCTTTGGAGGCAACCTGATTTCATGGAAAGCCAAGAAATAACATACTGTTTCAAGGTCCTCTATAGAAGCTGAGTACATGAGATTAGCCATAACAACTTGTGAGATAATATGGATAAGATCTCTGCTGCAAGAGTTAAGGACCAAGCAAACTAAGCCTATCATTGTTTGGATGGATAATCTAGGAGTAATTTCTATCTCTTCCAATCCTATAAGAAATGATAGGTTAAAACATCTTGAACTGAATCTTCATTTCATAAGGGAAAAGGTGTTAAAAGGAGTGATAGCTGTGAGACGTGTCCCAGCAATACATCAAGTTGCAGACATCATGACCAAACCATTATCAGTACAATTCTATAACAAGCTTAGAAACAGATTTGGTGTATTTCCTGAAGCCAGCACAGAATTGAGGGGGCATATTAAAGTTGACGAGCGACCTGGTTCTACGAGGTCACATGAGTTCCGACCCGAGCAGCAGTGACCTGATTACTTGAGGTTGCATGAGTGCCAACCTGATCAGCAACCTGATAGATTGTACGCGAGGTCGCATGAGTGCCTACCTGATAGGTCATATGCAAGGTCGTCCTAAGAGCCTGCCGAGATTACTTTGAGCCTAGCCTACACTACGTCTGATGATGTCAGCCCTAATTCGGTAAAGTCCAAGGCATTACAGCTGGCAGATTGTACTGTAGCATTATTGGACACATATTATATGTAGCAGTTGTCAGATGTACTGTATCACTTCTAGTCATTCATTTTAAGGCTACCTCAGTCAATAGTGTTGCTATAAATAGCTGCATGATTCATTGTTGTAAATACATGAAGAATATCAATGAAAAATCTATATGAGCTCGATATTTGTTTATATGAGCTCACTATGAACTCGCTGTTTTTCCTTTATTTTTAACTTGTATTCATGAATGATTAGTCGTTTTTCTGCATCTGTATATGCCACTATATCAAAATTATTTCATTTGCTCAGGATCAATCCATACTCCATAGTGCCACTTAAATATCTGATGATCCTTTTGACAGCTTTGCAATGTTTGTTGAGGGGTTTTTAAATAGATTAGCTCACTCACAACAAAGCTAATGTCATGTCTAGTTAGAGTAGCATATTGTAATGCACCCTATAGTGACTTGGATCCTCAATAGTCTGAGCGGGGAATTTTGAAAGAGGAGAAGTGACCATCATAGGAGAGCTGACACCTTTTGTCCCCTTCATTCCTGCTCTTTCAATGACTTCTTGAATATATTTATTTTGTCTGAGCAGCAGTCCATTTGGGGTAGAAAAAGCTTCAATTGCTAAGAAATAATGCAAAGAGCCTAGGACTTTCAGTGAAAAGTGTTTTGCCAAACCAGAAATTATTTCATTAATTTCATCGTCTTTGTTTCCAGTGATGATGATATCATCAACATAGGCCATCATGATAGTGCAAGAGTCTGTACAAGGAGGTATCAGATTGAGAGATAGAAAAACTAAGAGAGATAAGTGTATTGCCAAATTTGTTGGACCAAACTCTAGAGGCCTGCTTCAAACCATATAGTGCTTTTCTCAACTTGCACACAAGATGTGGTGAATTCTGAGCCTCAAAGCCAGGCGGTTGTTCCATATAGATGTCTGAGTCAATAAATATATGGTTAGTGGCAGTAGGTATGCTGTCATGCTCAATAGGTAAGTCTATAGTGATCTGACCAATAGGAATAGTAGAAGAGTGAGATGTATGAGAAGAAGATGAGTGAGTTGTAGATTCGTGTGAGGTGGGAGGAGATGGGGATTGTTCATGAATGATAGAAGGTGATGATGGTTTAGTCTGGATTGATATTGTAGTGTCCTTGATTTTGATCAGTGGTGTATAATGAAAGGACTTATTTATGCCAGGAGGAGGAGTGTTAGGCTGTATGATATGGAAAGGGAATTTATCTTCTTGGAATCGTACATGTCTTGTGATTATAAATTTGTTGGAGGGAAGAAGGACCTTGTAGCCTTTATGGAATGGTCTATAACCAATGAAAACACAAGGCTGACTTCTAGATTCAAGTTTGTTTTTATTGTAAGGTTTTAGGAAAGGAAAGCATAAGCAGCCGAAATTTCTGAGGTAAGTGTAATCAGGTTTCTGTTTAGTGACAACCTCAAAGAGGGATTTGTAGTTCAGGATTTTGCTTGGGGTTAGGTTTATTAGATAGGTGGCACTGGTAAAAGCTTCACTCCAATACCTAAGAGGGAGGTTGGATTGAGAAATCAAGGACAGAACAACTTCAATGATGTGTTTGTGCTTTCTCTCAGCCATTCCATTTTGTGCTGAGGTATAAGGGCAGGAAATGTGTTTTATCCCATCTTAGTTAAGAGTGTCCAATAAACTCTCCACATCTATTAGAGTGAAAGGTTTTGATAGAGGTGCTAAACTGATTCTCAATAAGATTTTTGAAGTGAATGAATGCAGCCTTGGTGTCTGATTTAGCTTTGACCAAGTAAGTCCAGGTATATCTGGAGGCATCATCAATGAAACTACTGTAATATCTAAAACCATTATGAGAAGTAACAGGAGATGGTCCCCAAACATCACTATGAATGATATCAAGGATATTGTGGTTATTGTGGCTTGTTTTGCAAAAGGGAAGTTTATGCATCTTTGATTAACATGAGTTTGTCCTTATTTTTATTAGTATTTTAGTTTGTTTTTCTAATTGTTTTTGGTATAAGTTGGATAGATTAAGCTTGTTTTCTTATTTTTATATCTCCAGCCTATTTTACCACATTTTGATCTTAATTGATGCAAATAGGTGATTATTCTCTGTTTTTCACCTTATAGCTAAGTAACCGAAGGAGCTCAGCACGTAAGAGATGAAGTTACGATCAAGAAACAAGAATCAAGTTTTCCGGCAAATAGTAGCAAGTTTTTAGAGTTAACGGTCAGAATAGTTGTAGCCATTACTGTTAGATCATACCGCTAGCCCTAGCGGTCACTACACCGCTGCCCTTATTGCTAAAGGTGGACAGAGAGCTTCCAGACTAAGTTAAAGGCTGACTTAACTGTACCCTTACCGTTAGCCCAACCAATAGAGGACAACATAGAGTTTAGCGGTACACTTAACGGTCACTCATACCACTACATTAACCATTAGGTGCGGACAGAGACTAAACAGAGAAGCATAACGGTAGCCCTAGCGGTAACCCTTACCGCTAATCTTACCGCTATCGGGCCCAGAATCGGATTTTAACCCTAACTTGTTCTCCAAGTCAGGAGAAAACTATATAAAACCCCCTCTAGTCCGTCTTTAACACACATTACTACATGTCATACAAATTCCTAGGGTTCTGAGACTTAGAGGAGGGTGGGTTCCATCATCCG
Source organism: Phtheirospermum japonicum (assembly GCA_014905375.1). Classification (NCBI taxonomy): domain Eukaryota; kingdom Viridiplantae; phylum Streptophyta; class Magnoliopsida; order Lamiales; family Orobanchaceae; genus Phtheirospermum; species Phtheirospermum japonicum. The sequence goes on along the minus strand of BMAC01000146.1, from coordinate 1,125,007 downwards.
AACGTGGCTAATAGGGTCAAGATCGAAGATACAAGGATCGCAAGTTCCAAGCTCCGTTCATTAGCACGCGATTCATTCTTCGGCCAAGATTCACCGTTTCTCTCCAGAATAGCTGCAGAATTTACTGCACTTCTTAGTTCCAATAAGTAATCTTGAACTTTTAATCGTTTTCTAGTTTAGTCTTCATTAATTCATGCCTTACATTTATTGTTTTCATTTCTGGATTTTGAGATACTTTATGCATGACGTTGTGGATCTTTTGGATAATTAAATTCATAATCTTTCATCTTTTATTCTATTACTTCATGCTTGGTTATTTCTATTGTTTGTATTATGATTGTTATTAGGTTGTTTTTTTTGGTTTAATATTTTTAGCCTTAAGTATACGATGTTGGAGATGTTTGTGTGATTTTTGGGTTTTTAAGTTCAAACTTCTTGTTTCGTAGGTGTCTTAAAGAGTTAGATTCGCCGGGTGGAAATTTTGGAATAGAAAACGAGAAAAAACGAGCCGAAAGCAGCCCAAGTCGACTACCAAATCGACTGGAAGCAGCCCGAATCGACTGTAGAATCGACTAACAAATCGATTGAAAACGGGCCAAATCGATTGAACTACAGAGACTGGGACATAGCTGAAGAAGAGCATTCAATCGATTGCCCGTCAGTCAATCGACAGGCAGTCGATCGACTGCATACCTATCGATCGACTGCATCGCAAGAGACTTCGTGATTGTTGGTATTTTTGACGATTTTGCCCCTACAAACAGCTATATAAACCCCACATCTTGACCCAAAGAAGGGATCCACTCTCCTCCAAGCTCTTACATGGGTTTGAAATTTATTTTCTCTCTAGTTTTTAGATTTATTTTCTCTCTATAGGTTTTAGATATACTTCTCTCTCTAGTTCTTAGATTTAATTTCAAACTTTTCCTTGGGTTTGTAAGCTCAAGAAGAATTCAAGTCATCACTTGGATTTTTATTTTGATTATAATTTCATTCAAACTTTTAGATTCTCTTTCTTAATTCAAAGAAGTTTTCCTTTATTTTCTTCCTTGTTCTTCAATTTCAAGCTTGTTCTTCAATTTATGCATTTTGCCTTAGCTCTTAGATTTGTTGTTGGATTTTGTGATTTGGCTATGGAATCTAAGTGAGTGACACACTAATATCATAGATCGGGTCCTTGACCGTTTTTATTTTGAGTATTTCATATGCTTTATTTTGGTTTTTATTTTCACGCATAGTTTTATGTTGAATCCTAGATCTACTCTTCGTTTCTAGTTATTTCTCATAAAGTTTTTAACTTTCACGTCAACTTTTATTGCTCTTTCGATTGATACTTTCGATTTTTATTATTTCGCATTATTTAAGTTTTCATGATCATACAAGCATAGTTTTACCTTAGTTGTGCTAGTTGTACTTTGTTGTTTCCTTGATTTTTATTACTTATTTTCATTATTACTTGCAATTTTAATACGGCATACGCATGAGGCATACGAAATAATTACATTTACTTTTATAGTTAGTCATACTTTCATCTAGTTTCCATTTATTCCCATTTTCCTTAATTCCACAAAGCTAAAAATACATTGATCTCTATAACTAATCGAATTCCGATAATACCAAGCCACACGAACCTTCTCTATACTACACCTCCAAAACGCTTGTCTTCATCAAGACATAAAGAATCATCACTTTTATTTAAAACAGGTAAATCACAATGTGTTAGAACTTTCTTTACAACATCAAAAGAAGGATGACCTAATCTAGAATGCCAAAGAACTAGGCCTAATTTATTTCTGAGCTCTGCAGTATTGACACTTGATTGAAATTCTGAAATATGATGTTCTTGGATAGGTGACAATTGGAAGTGGTAAAGCCCATCCTTAAGGTTCCCTTTGAGAATAACTGATTTTTATACTTGATCCTTCACAAGACAAAAAGAGGAGAGAAATTCAAAGAAACATTGTTGTCTTTTGCAAATTGAGAGATACTGAGTAGGTTTCTGGTTATCATAGGGACATAAAGGAGATTGTTTAGGATAAAAGAATGGTGATGATCAATAATTTTCACTACAAAATTACCACAATGAGCAATCGACACCTGCTCCACTAGCTGTCTGAATATTTTTTGAACCTTTGTAATATGTGGCCATGCTGAGGTTGGAAAGCTCATAGGTCAAGTGGTTTGTTGCTCCAGAGTCAGGTTACCAATAATCTTGTCCTCCTTATGTTTCTCCATTTCCAAAGCTTGCTATATTGGCCACAAAATTTTCGGCTAATTGACCTCCTTGTTGAGTCTTGTTTCCTAAGTTCATCTTATAGCTAGAGTCAAACCTGTAGTAGCATTTATCTGCAGTGTGATTGTTTTATCCACATATCTAACATCTAGGTCTATTAGTTTCGAATCTGCCCCCTCTGCCTCTATATCCATTGCCTCTTCCAACATTGCTTATTCCTATATTGCCTTAGAGCTGATAAATTCTTCTGCCTCTACCTCTTCCCATATTTCCAGGAAATGTTGTCTGTGTGGTGAGGTTGGCACTAAATTGTGAATTATCAGCATCACCAAAGTCTTCAATAGTCTCAATCTTATTTTCAATACTCAGTAGCATAGAGTAAGCTTCCATCATAGTCACTCTTTCATGCCTAGTAGTGATTGAAACAGTGAGGGCATTGTACTAAGCTCCTAAACCATTCAGGAGGTACATGATCTGATCATTTTCATATACTGTTTCACCAATAGAGCTCAACATATCACAAACAGGCTTGACCTTGTTAAATAATCCTTGATCTGAAGATTTCCCTTCTTAAGGGATTGAAGTTGAAGCTTAAGCTACATAATTTCAGCCCAGTTATAACTATCAAAGCTGGTCCTTAAGCAATTCCATATCTCACTAGCCAAGCTCAGACCAACAGTAGTAACAAGAACACTTTCACTCAATGAAGATAATAACCATGAAATAATCAATTGATCCTGCTCCATCTATTTTACATACTCAGGGTTAACACTGATACCTGATGAAGATCATTTATTAATCACCTTATTTGGGATAACCTTCTCCCCATAGTTGAACTCTTCCAGTCCATATCCTCGACTAGAACCTGCTGCTCTCACAGTAGAAAGTTGTTGTCATTCAGTTTGATGCTCAACAACTGATTTTGTAAGTGGATGGTCTTCATATTTCGAGTTGGAATTGGATCTGGATTATTCTGTGTCACGGAAAGTTCCTATGTTGCCATGATTTGAGAATGAACTAAACTAAAGAATGAAGAAAAATGGATCAGAGGCAGGATCAACCCGCTTTTATACCATAAAGGAAAAACAGCGAGTTCATAGCAAGCTCATTTAAACGAATAGCGAGCTCATATAAATTTTTCATTGATATTTTTCATGTATTTACAACAATGAATCATGCGGCTATTTATTGCAACACTACTGATTGAGGTAGCCCTAAAATGAGTGGCTAGAAATGCTATATTACATCTGACAAGCTACCTATAATATGTGGCCAATAATGCTATAGTACAATCAGCCAGTAGTAATGCCCTGAACTGTATCGAATTAAGGATGACATCATTAGACGTAGTGTAGGTTCCAAGTAATCTTATCAGACTTTTATGATGACCTCGCAAACAATCTATCAGGTCGCTGATCATGTCGGTGCTCATGCGACCTCAAGTAATCAAGTCGCTGCTGCTTAGGTCGGAACTCATGTGATCTCGTAGAATTAGGTCGCTCATCAACTTTAATAAAAAAAGGTTGAGCTTACACTGGTCTAATGGTGTATACGCCCTTGAATTAACCCATTATGTATCGGCTCAGACCCATTTATATCCAGTGGCTGATCTAGATTTGAATAAATTAATTAAATATAACATTTAATTAATATATATTATTCAAATTTGTATGACCAAATATATAAATAAAAATGGTGATGTTTTTATTTGTTTCTTCACGTTTCAAAGTTTTTTAAATAACCACAGCTATTATTCTATCGCATAATTGAATTATATAAATGAATTGGCCTAAATCCAAAAAAGAAGAATAAAAGGAAAAAAAATCATTTGAATGCATGTTAACCCATAAATATTGGACAAGAAAAACAAAATACGAGAAATTATAATTATAATAACTAAAGAATAAAAAGATATACCTTAAATGGTAATTGAGTAATAAATGACTGCAAAATGTGTATTTTTTTTTTTGAAAATTAACTTCAATGGAAATATCAAAACAAATTCAATAAAAAATAAAATTAAACAATGAGAATAGAATCTGGCAAATCTAAAAAGGGGCTACAATCCACAGCAAGAACTCATTAGTTTTAAATTATATCGTCTGAAATATATATGAAGTTTATGAGATTTTTAGAATACAATTATATATCACATGTACCTTCTCTCCAATCGCCCCTGTTTTTACAATATATATGAAATTATATTGTCGGGTTTCAAGTTGACACCTCTAGGTAGATGTATTTGAAATTAATGACCTAAATTCGTATTAAATATATTTGTCGAATTTATTTGTATTTCAACTATTTTAGCTATTTTTTAAGTTACTGTACATATTTATTCATTTTATACATATAATTCACTTTAAAGTTATACCCGCCTCTCAAAACTCAAAGTGGGTGAGAAAAGAAAGAGAAAAAATAAAAATAAAAACTTGGTCCAAATTTCATAGTGCAACTAGTGGGGAAAAGTGAGAAATATTTCAGACGTAGTTGCAGTGAAAGTGATGCATGCATGCATGACTCAGTCAAACTACTTATTATTACATACTACTTTATTATTCTTCAGTACCAATGCCTAAATCCCCTATATATAATATGCTTTCAAAATAATAAAAGATAAAAAATAAAATACTTTATACAATAATTCACAAGATCGTCTGTCAGTGTCAGTGGTGGCCATGATACAAGGCAAAGAGGTCGATCGGCTCAGATAAAAATTTTTAAATTATTAGGGACATACTTTAATAATATAATAATGGCTATAAGTTCATAAAATTTGTACGTGTTGTAATTAATTAATTATAATAATGATATCATGTGAATGATTTTTCTACCTTTAAATTCTAATCTTGTCATATAAAAGGAATTTTATTGTCCTCATAATAAATTACACTCTTTTGATGCTCTTTTCTCTCATTCTCTCACTCTTTTTTCTCTTTTCTCTAGTTTTAAACACGTTATCAGCACGAACCTCTAACCAATTGAGATTAATTGAAAAAGATTAACTTTCAAAATCAAACCTTCATAAATCAAAATAATAGAAAATTTTCTACGTGATAATTCTATGCGCAGAAAATTTGCAGAACCGATTTATGAGGTTTTAACCGTTGGATCGCTTTCAAATTTTTTCAATTTGCTCAAGACTTATCGAATTACGTTTTGAACGGTGAAAATCTTATTTTGATCCATATATAGTTCAATAATGAATTATATATTTTTTTCAATTTGTTCAAAACTTATCGAATTACCACTAGTGCAAAAAAGTCGATTAGAGGCGATGTATAAGTGGCGGTTCATAGAGGAACCGCTGCAAAAGGTTCAAAGGTGGCGGTTATTATCAAAGAACCGCCACTTATGAAAATAAAAAAATTAAAATTTTCATTCGGGTGGCGGTTATTGAATACCATCCGCCACCAATAATACTATAAGAGGCGGTTGCATTAAGAAACGGCACAAAAAAAAATAAATATCGGGCAGCGCTTGTTTGGATAAGCGCTGCCAATAATATCGGCAGGTTTTGGCAGCGGTCCTCAATAGAAACGACGGGCTCACATATTTTTGTCTCTTTTCATTCAAGGCCTTCATTTCCCCTCACGCTTCCATCACCGTCACCTACAAATTCAAGGCCTTCTTTTCAATTTAAGGCCATCCATGAACTTTCCGACGACGACGACGAACAGCACCAACACCAACATGAAGGCGATGGCTCCGTAACCCTAAAAAAGCCCCCACCCAAAACCCTAACTCTCTCTCCTCACCGTATCCCCCTCCACCACTCTCTCCTCCCTCTCGACCATTAAACCCTAAGCCCTTGCCTCATCATTGACGGCAAAAGAATCACCAGCGACTGCACCTAACCACCATCACCGCTCAATTTGGTTTTTTCTCAATCTCAGGTACAATATACGTAATTCCCTTTTCTCTTCTTCTTTTACTTCTCCAACATTTGCTTAAAATTGACTGAAATTATATCAATAATGGAAGAGATGGTATCAGGGGCCGAAGCCAAAAAAGGAATGGGTATCGGATTGGGTGTCCAAACACTATGACGTTGTGCGGAGCCTGCCGATATGCATCGGCGGCTTATCTCTATTGGCCATGCTCTTCAACTGAATTATTTCAGGCATTGCTCCTGTTGCTGACACCAGCAGGTAATATGTTTTTTTTCTAGATACTGAATAATTTCCCTTCTTCAGAGTAATCAGAGTAAAATACTTGAGGAAAATTTTGTATAAAAGTTCTTATATATTAATATCGAGTTTTATTGTTAATCCTTGAATGTTATTATATACAACTGAGTTATGGACCTTTTACTGTATCTGGCAGTTCACAATCTTGAGCATATCTATTGACCCTTGGTTTGGATTTTATTAAAATTGCCTCCTTTTATTGCCTAATAATACTTACTAGCTTCAAATATGAAATTACAAACTATCAGATTAAATGTACGACAAACGTCATATGGTCTTTTTTTTTGTTCCTGTCATTTGGTCGTGGGTTGAGTTGGAATGTGATCATTGGAATATACGGTTAAGTGTGGCAGCCAATCGAACTCCACCCTGATCCAGCCGCAGATTGACGACCGGTCTTCGTGACAGGAAATAGTCATCTTCAAGAATAAAATCTTCGTCGACACCTTTATATGCCCAGTCGCAGGCTGCTTTGATACCTTCTAATGCGTACAAATCTGGGCAAGCGGTCTTAAGACGTATATAAGAACCTCTATTCATCAGAGTGTCGGATACGCTAATCTGGACAACCTTGATCCTCAATATGGCCTATGTAAGTATTTCATTCATTCATTCATTAATTAAAACGGACTAGTCGATATTAATTAACTAATTGCTATATATATATTTAATTACTATAGAAACAATAGTGTTGTGCCACCTTTGATATATGCACTGATGGGGAGTTCAAGAGAGATTGTTATTGGTCCCGTGGCTGTGGTCTCAATGCTACTATCTGCTATGTTTTCCAAACTCGTTGACCCTTCCGTTGACCCAACCGCATATATGAGAATTATTTTTACTGTAACCTTCTTCGTCGGAATCTTCCAGGCGCTATTCGGATTATTCAGGTCAATTATATATATTATTTCATTTTTCAATTTGGTGTATAAATGATTTTTTCTTTTTAATTATAATTTGTTGAATTAATAATKTGTATATGCAYGTGCAGGTTGGGATTTCTTATWGACATCCTGTCACATGCTGCGATAGTCGGGTTCATGGRAGGTGCAGCTATTGTCATTGRGCTCCAACAGTTGAAGGGCTTACTTGGAATTACTCATTTCCCCGCYAAAACTGACGTGGTCTCTGTGCTTGGGGCTGTTGGTARAGCACTTCATCAACAAGTGAGCTTTTAATTCTTTTATTCTATATATTTAAGTATTTTTCCGATTTTTCATATATATGATGTTTAATTTACAGTGGTATCCGTTTTATTCTCGGATGTTCATTCCTGATCTTCATCCTAGTTACCCGATTCATTGTAAGTGCCACCCTCTTAATTTTACTGTTTTACTTTAACAACACCAGTAATTATTAGTATTAATTACCATGTAAATAAATTAATACAATAAAATTGCAGGGCAGAAGAAACAAGAAGCTATTCTGGTTACCGGCCATGGCGCCTCTGTTATCCGTCATAATGTCCACGTTAATCGTGTACTTGACAAAGGCCGACAAACACGGCGTCAAAATTGTGAAACACTTCAAAGGGGGCCTCAATCCGATCTCAGCCGGTCAATTGAATTTCGAAGGTCCACATGTTGGAGAGGCTGCCAAAATTGGACTCATATGTGCCCTTATAGCTCTCACCGTTAGTTTTTTCACATTTTCTTTTTTTCAGTTTTTATTTATTCCCCTTAAAAATTCTACACAAACAATAATATATTCATCATATAATAATACAAATAGGGTTTCTCATATCAATTTCAGTAGTATAAAAATCTTACCAAAATTAGACCCCTTAATTAAGTTATATCATGACAAATATAATTGTAATTAAAATATTGGACAAATTAATAAGAAATTAATTAATTTCCAACTCCTCAAAATTCCTATTGCAAATGCACACTTAAGCTTCTATAAACGAAAACAATGATGAATATATAATCTGTAGGAAGCGATTGCAGTTGGCAGATCATTTGCTTCCATCAAAGGGCAATGGTTTATTTATACTAGTAGAAGTTTGAAATAGTTTGAATGATTATGGTTTATTTTGTTCTTCTTATATCAAATATCACACTCATATGGACGTAATTTAAAATGAATATCATCGGACTGGTTGAAAGTTGAAACCATAAACTTCATAATATCTGTAAAATGAGATTTGTTGATTTTTTTTTATTTTTGAAATATCTTATAGAGTTTTCTTATGTCTCAAATTCTTCTCTTATTTTGTTAGTGGAACCAAGAAGGCAGCACATGGGTTGAAAATTCTATTTGGGTTAGCTGGTTTTAAAGCAGCCGAGTTTCATGGAGACCTAACCCAGGCCCAGCCTCTCGATGTAAGCTTCCCCCAGAAAATCATTATTTTTTGCCATCTCATTGTTGTATTTTTCGATATCAGGGTCTTGATATTATAGGGGTTCAGAAAGTTATCAACTTTGCATGTCCTTGAGATCTTACCAGGTAAATCTAGGTTTCTCTAAATAAAATATAATATTTTTTAACATTCCTAATTTCTCTGCAATTCAAACTTCATATTCCTGATAATGTACAAATGAAAAAAGAAAGTAAATATTGATGCATTTATGTTCATCGACTTGGTCGAACTGCCAGGGCCGGCATAGAAGGTTATGTCGTTACCTTTGTTATTGATGATGACCGGTCTCTACTAAAAGCTATTGTAAGATCTAATCTCTCCTATTCATCTTGTATATTTGTCTAGATTTACATGCTTTAGGAGGTTCAGTTGCTCTTGAGAAACTCAGTAGATAAAATCATCAGATTTACGCGACTTTTACATAGTACCTTTAACTATCTAATGCCTCATCACCTATAAGTTTCCATTAATATATCCATTTAGGTTCTTACTGGATGATTTTGTTGAGGAAAATAAATATTTGGACCTCTATCTTGATAATAGAAAAAGGGAACTAGGATAATGAATCTTTTTGCACAAGTATAATATTAATGCCCAAACCTATTAAACCATAATGACAGGTTAAAAGAGCTGGTGCAAGGCTTAGGAGCCGGATTGTAGCTGAGCAATTGAGCAAATGGAAGATGAAGTGACCTCGATTCTTCAAGAAGAATGGTAAATGATTCATTTTCTCATCTGATTCCTTATGAAGTATATGATTTATCGCCTTTATTGTTGCAGGGAAGAAATGGCGCTAAGAATAGCTAAAATGGAGGCCACAAAGGTTTATAGTTTTCAAGTGTCAGTATATTATTGGAAGTATAAAAAGATATTTTGTTTATTAGAAGTATAAAAAGATATTGTAGAACATAAATGTTAATTAGTTCGATATTGTTTTTTTTTTTATGTTTTTCTTGTAAAATTGTAATGTAAAATATTTTTTTAAGTATATTAGATGTTTTTGTTAGTATTTGATGTTGATTAATCATAATCTTCATGAAATATGAATTAAATTGCAATTGTTTGGTATTTATAGGTTGGGATGAGAATAGGTAAAATAGAATGGACAATTAATTCTTTTTTTTTTTGATTATTATTTGGAATTTAGATGGGTTATATTCAAATCGATGTTAATGTTCTATGTGTCAACAACATCGGTTCCTTAAGAAACCGATGTCATCTATCAGCATTATTGGCAGCGCTTCTTAGCGAAGAAGCGCTGCCCGGTTTCTATTTTTGGCAGCGGTTCCTAGCTAAGAACCGATGCCAATAATAGTTTTGCAGCGCTTCTTAGCTAAGAACCGCTGCCCGATTTCTATTTTTGGCAGTTGTTCTTAGCTAAGAACCGATGCCAAAACTATTATTGGCAGCGGTTTTTAGAACCGCTGCCCGTTTTTTACTTTAAGCGTCGGTACTATAAGAGGCGGTTCATAACCGCCTCCAAAGGCTGTTTTGAACCGCCTCTAATCGCCTTTTTTGCACTAGTGTACGATCTGAACGGTGGAGATCTTATTTTGATCCATATATAGTTCAATAATGAATTTTGAACAAAACAGTTTTTTGTTTATAGAATCGCCGGTGCATATTTTTTCAAAAGATGATTTCACAATCTAACCGTTGGATCAAGTTGATATTTGTATATATTGTTTAAGACATATAAAGGTTGAAATATTATTGTAGTTTGTGGAGAAATACAGCTATATCTCAATATTCTTTGAATATTATGTATTCCTGAAAAATACTATGAGATCTACAATTGCTCGTCGATATATTATTGTAGTTTGTGGAGAAATACAACTATATCTCAATATATTCTTTGTCCTGAAGAATACTATGAGATCTACAATTGCTCGTCGATATATTATTGTAGTTTGTGGAGAAATACAACCATATATCAATATATTCTAGGGGGAATTCCCATATGATCCATTAGGTAAATGTTTTGTCCCAAATGCTCTAGTGAAAACATTAACTTCCCATATAATCAATTATCTTCCCATTTAATCTAAAGTACTACATAAGAATACTACTTTACCCTTATTAATGATTTTTTTTTCCTTTCAATTTTCTTTTTCTTTATTCAACATTTAATACAACCAAAATTCATACTATTACATGAAATTTCCATACCTTTTTTTTTTCACAATTTAATGTTTTAAATTTTAATTTCATACTATATATGAAATTCAAACTGATATTGTGGATTTCATACTAAAATTTCACAAAATCAATAAGATTACAAACTATTATAGTTTAAAACTCACACTAATATTATCAAATTACACTCTGTTAGATTTTAAAATTCATACTACCATAGTCAAATTTATAACTCTACTAAAATTTAAAAATTCAATAAAAATACTATAACATTTTAAAATTCATACTATTATTATCAAATTACATACTACCTTACCAGATTGCAAACTACATTATGCAGTTTGTTTATTTTTTTTTACCAAAAATTTAGAAAGGACTGTCAAATTTTATATTAAATTGCACAGGATAATTTCATACTACACAATATCTTCAAAACAAAAATACATACTGCATCGAGCATAATTTCATACTACTCATTACATATGGAGCAAAATTCCAAACTCCATTATTATTATTATTATTATTATTATTATTATTATTATTATTATTATTATTATTATTATTATTATTATTATTATTAATTTTTTTTTAATTTTTTTTAGGTGTAGGGTAATTTTGATTAAATAGGATATGTTTGACTAAATGGGATAAAATATTTTTCATTAGAGTATATAGTCAACATGGGATCTATAATTGCTCTCGAAGAAGCAATTTTTTTTTATTTAATTATTATTTAGTTTTTTTATTTTTTTGTCATGTGTTTTAATTATATCAATTCAAGTTGTTTCTCCTAAAGTAGAACAACTACATATTATTCCGAAAAAATATATGTATTTCATGTGATAATTCAATATTCCTAAAAAATATATATGTTTTTTTTAAAGAACCATTCATACTTGTACTTAAATTATATCATAATTCAATATTCTTGAAGAATATGGGTTTTTTTTTTAAATCTAAATTAAATTATTGTGATCTTGAAGTATCGCATGTTATGATATATGATACTTATTCCTGAAGAAATTTTAATATTTATGTCTTGTTGACATTATAGTTCTAAATCAAATATTTTTCTTCATGAGATTACCTTTATTTTCTTTCGGGCACTTGATGAAGGAGAGCTTGTCTACAATTTCATCAAACAGTTTTGAGGATCTAGCCACCGGCACATATTTTTTCACAAAGAGACTATCCAATTAAGGTACATATTTTATCTTTTTATATGGATGTTAATCTAAATTTATGTGTTTCAACTATGATTTTTTTCTTATTCTTAGAGAGTTTTTAATGGATTATATCTTTTATTCAAAAAAAAAAAAGGTGGATACAATTAGATAATTCTCTTGAAACTTTATCATGTATTTACATGCATGATATTATAAACTTTATCTTATTGAATTGATGATCACGGGCAAGCATGAAGTATAATCTATGTATTTTATGCATTTCTATTTTGTGACTTGAAAATTTTACCCCCATTTTTTTGTTGGAATACATTGCACAGTTGTTAATGTGCATTATGTGGTAATTATAGTACTTTTTTTGATGTGATTTTGGTTAAGAAGTGATGCATCCCAAATATTATATTTAATATGATTCTAATGGATCTACTTATTAATATGAATTTAGAGTATTCATTTGGCTCAATTTTTGTTACTGTCAATTAGTTAAATGACACAATTTATATGCAAGGATGATAGATCTGAAATAACATGTTGTGTTTTTCTTTTCTTGATAAATATGTAATCATGTATATTTGCGTGTTGTGTGAGATTTATTTTCAACTCATATTTATCGTAGTATTTTTGCGAAATACGATTTAACAATTCTTAATAATTTTGAAGATTATTAAAATATAAATCATGGTTTCTGAAGAAATGTGATGGTATATTGTAATTTCTCAGTTGAGTATGATATGTTTATGAAGAACATTATAAGACATATAATCCGTATTTTTCTGATGAAAAATAATATATAGTATTTCAGAAGAATATTAAAAATGCTCTTGAAGAAATATTTTTATTATATGTCTTATTTATTATTAAAAATATTACTTACATGTCATTTTTGTACTATTTACATTATGATTAAGTTGTTGTTCCTAAAGTGGCACAACTAATAATAATATTTCTTACAAACATTATATTCCCCAGGATATCATTTATATATTTATTTGCCAATTTAGTATTCTTGAAGAATATTGATATATTACTCCTGAAGTAGTGCTATTTATGTCAAATATTCAATTGGATATTTCTTACTTTTGAAAAATGAAACTTTGTCGTATGCAATATTAAAAACCAAGTATAATCACGAAGGAGTAATACATCAAATCAATCATTACTACTTATAATGCCCCGAAGAGCATATTTCTTATATAAAACTTCTCGTTTTTGAAAAATATATACCATGAGTATTATTTATATGTTACAGATTTTTATAAATTTCAAAACTTTAAATTGATTGTATTCTTGAAGTAGTGCAAATCTCAGTAATATCATAAGTAGAGTTTTTGTAATTATTTTGATATGATATAGAAGTCAGTTGGGCAAAATGGTTAGAAAGTAAAGATAAACCTCAAAATAATATGAGAGGTCCAAGGTTTAACCCTTTTCAACACCATTATAAAGGGTTAGTGATACCACTTAAGTTACAAACTCATGGTGATATAATTTGGAATATAAATCAACCAGAAGTTTGATTTTTTTACTTGAAATATCCATAAGAATTTGAGATAATTTATTATCGAACTAATTTGAAATATAAACTAGTACTAACTCAAATATTTCTATATTGACCCGAAAGTTCAATAAAAGCTCTAAAGGAGTTAGAAATTACTTTTTCATTTTGAATCTAAAGTTCAGTATTATCATGATTTGGCATGATTGGTATGACCATCCCAGTTTATTAATTTATGAAGAGTATGGAGACTCTTCTATTTATTTTTAATGCTACATGTTCTCAAAAAAATTAACCATTAAATTATTACTTGTTTAATTGGAATTAGGTTCCAATAATATTCATATTTTATATTATGGGTGAGATCTTTTGGGCCCATTCACCCTCCATGTTGACTTCTAGATATTTGGATCCACTAGAAGATTGCATGTGTTATTATCTCATAACCAGAAGTTTATGAGAATAATTGGTCTATTGTCTATGAGAGCAAAATACCTTATGTATCTAATAAATACACTTATCATTTTCTAGTAAATTTATTTGCAAGATTTATTGATGATTTATATTTTGTTGACTATGGTTGGCAAAAGCAATTGATATGCCTTATGATATTTGTTATATCATTTGATGAGAACAAATTTTGTAACTATGTGAAAAGAATATTTCACAAGTATGCCAAATATGAAAATATATGTGAAACCCCTGTCTATGGTTTACAGTCAGAAGCCTCTATCAAAACTTAAACAAGTGCGATATTTGTAATTGCCCCACCACATGTCATGATGGATAGCGAATACTGAGAACATATCAAATAAAAATACATTTTTCTCATAATTTGTTAGTCATTGTATATTATCAGCATTAGGGGGAGGATAGACATATGTTATGGTAATAAAACATATGAAATGTATATGTCATGGTAACCAAAAAAAAATATGGAATGCATAAATATAATTCTCGCAAAGTTTAAAGCAAACATGAAGTTTGTAACGAGAATTTGCATTTAGATTACTGACTATAAGGTTATAAATGGTTTTCAAGTTTAAAGACTCAAACTTGAAAGTTATATAAAATCCTACAAGAGGATTAAGATGTCATGCCTGAAGCATGTTAACGATTGATTCTAATATATATCCTTTATATGGAGCAATTATTTGTGATGGTCTTCTCACTAAATGTTATACCCCAGTAGAGTAAACAGGCATAACAAATTGAAGAGGTTCATGTACCTGATGATAATTTTAGAACAAAGAGATATTGATAAGTTATGTCTATATAATTGGATCAAATAGAATCAATAAGAGAATTAGTCGACTATATTTATACTCATGATCTCAATGATAGCGAGGATGACATTTTGAATTAATTAAAAGTTATTGGCACAATTGTTTGGCCAAGATTGAATATGCAATCTTATAGATTGCTATATGTTTGACTAGAAGTTCATTCATATGAAATATTTTGTCAATAATATATAAATAAAGATATATGCTATAAGAGCATTCTTTTACGTGGTGGATGATATTGAAACTTGAGGTTTCATTCAACCGACAATGTAGAACAATATCATGAATGAAATGAAATCTTGGAAGGATTTTGATATACTTGAAGCATTCGTAACATTGCCAGTTAATATAATGAGATATGCATTACACTCTTTTTACCTTAAATTGAGGTTTTGTCAGATTTTCCCAGTAAAATTTTTAATGAGGCAACATTATGGCATATTCAAAGAATAATGTACTATATTTCATTCACTCAGATTTTTCCCATCGTGTTTTTCTTGGAAGGTTTTTACGAGGCATATTCTTTAGATAACAATTATGTATAAATATCAAAATATGGTATAGAACTCATGAAAAGTTTATAAATCTTATTATATTCCAAAGTTTGAAGATAGATAGATGATAAACTCAAGAACTACTACCTATTGAAGTCACGGGTAGCAGCTGTAATCTTTTTCCTTCGATCAGTTTTTTGTCCCACAGGATTTTTTTTGGCAAGGTTTTGATGAGACAGCATTTGAACACTATAAGTGTGAAAAGAAATATTTTTTATATGACGCAACTCATATGTGACTACATAAAAGGTAACTAGACAAGATAAATATCTCTCGAACTTCTACACACGAGAATTCCAAAAGAATGGCGATATCGATATCCAATAAATTCGCTCATATGATAATTTGGCAGACTTATTCACGAAATCATTGCCATCATCATCGTTTAGAAAATTGGTACACAGGATTGACATGCATCGACTCAAAGATCTATAGTGATGATTTTCAGGGGGAGTAGGGCTGTACTCTTTTTCCATCGACCAGGTTTTATCCCATGGAATTTTCCTGACAAGGTTTTAACGAGGCAGCATTTTTAAGGTCATTCAAGAGGGAATGTTGTGATTAATTAATTGTAATAATGATATATTATGTGAATGACCTTCCTACCCTAAACCCTAATCTTATACCTATAAAAGAGACTCTATAGTCCTCATAATAAACAACACTCTCTTCTCTCATTCTCTCACTCTCCTCTCTAGTTTTACAACAGTATGTTTATTATGTGAGGCCATTATTATAAGGTTAGAGTATTCGTATTTGTTTATTCTCTCTATTATTATTATTATTATTATTATTATTATTATTATTATTATTATTATTATAATGATGATGATCATCATCATTATTTATCATCATCATGATCGAAAGGGAGTTACTATTTTAGAAGCCAGAAAAACACTATGTTTGTCCGTCTTTTCTTCTTCTTCTTCTTCTTCTTCTTCTTCTTCTTCTTCTTGCCTTCTCATCATGCAGTCAAACTTTAATCGATCTCTCAATTCAACATAACTTTTTCGGTCGGTTTCCACAAGCAGTATACTAGAGGGAGTTTCTCACTCCTAGGGCCTTAGAAAATAATATATTTGTTTTTTCGTCTTCACAAGAAAAAAACGATTTTTCATCTTATTCTTCTTCCTTTAGTCTTCTCATCCTTTACAAACTCCTCTTATAATCTATTATGTTGAGATTTTTCGATCGCCACGTGCAAACGTATACTAGAGATTTTCATTTTTGCATGTTCTTGTAAAATGTAATCTTCATACTCATCCAAAAATATACCATCTTTATCAATTTATCTCATTCAAAAGAAAATAGTTAGCAACACACACAAAAAAAAAAAAAGAAAATTAATTCGTGTTTTTTATTGGGATTTTGGGGTTCAAGTTGGTATTTGATTTTTTTTACTAATCTAAATTGACTAAATTCTACTTTCTTTACCTTGCACAATTTTAATAACAGTTATTTGTTTATTGTTACCTTTTTCTTTCTAATATTTATATCAATTTGTTTAAAGTAAAATGATTTCTAAGAGACCTAAGTTGGGTTGTGAGAAAAGAAAAAACACAAGAGAAATAAATTAGAAGAGTTCAACGGAAAATAATATATTATAAATTTAGAATGATTTTCAATACGTTATTTATTATATATTTTTTATATATTATTTGTATTTATGTAATTAAAATAGGGGAAATTCTCATTTACTGCATTTCCATTATTATTAATTGTCAAATAATTTAATAAGAAATATTTTATTCCATTTAGTCAAACATATCACATTTAATTAAAATTATAACTTAAATGATCAAAACTACCCCTACACATAATAATAATAATAATAATAATAATAATAATAATAATAATAATAATAATAATATTGGCGTACGGAATTTTGCTCCACATGTAATGACTAATATGAAATTATACTCGGTGCAGTATGTATTTTTGTTTTGAAGATATTGTGTAGTATGAAATTATCTAGTGTAATTTAATATAAAAATTGACACTCCAATCTATTGAAAAAAAACTGCATAATGTAGTTTGCAATCTAGTAGGGTTAATATGTATTTATAAAAGTAGTATGATTTTAAAATGTAATAGTATTTTTATTGATTTTTTGAACTTTAATAGATTTATAAATTTGATAATGGTAGTATGAGTTTATAATATAATAGTATGTAATTTGATAATAGTAGTATAAAATTTAAAATATATTAGTATGAAATTTTATTGATAATATAAATTTTGATTGTATTAAATATTAAATAAAGAAAAAAAAATCGAAAGAAAAAAAAATTATTAATAAGGACAAAGTAGTATTCTTATGTTGTACAGTAATGTAGATTAAATAAGAAGATAATTAATTATATAAAAAATTAATATTTTCAATAAAATATTTAAAATAAAACATTTAGCTATTGTATCAAATGAGAATTGGCCCATTAAAATACTACTTTCATTGTTCACCCCCAACTTCCAAATAAATTAGGACCAGCTCTATCGTCCGTATACATTCTTGATGGAGGAATCCCATTAAAGCAGTATAAAAAAAAAAAAAAAAAAGGTAAAGACTTGCGTTAGGTCAGATTGACGGATCATGACCTGCTTAGACCATCTGATCGCGATACTCTAATGTATTGGTTTTTTAAACTATGATGTATTGGTTTTTGTACTCAAAAGTATTGATTTTTCATAAATATTTTGACCCGTGTTATGATGTATTGGTTTTTGTATTAATATTAATGATGTATTGACTTTTTACTATAATGTATTCGTTTTTGTACTATAATGTATCCGGTATACAAATTTTGGTTTAACGGATCATCCGTTAGTTCGAGCCTGACAAGAGTGTTGCCCAAATATAAAACATCGAGAAATGGCAAGCATATACTCCCTTCGTCCCAAAATGATGGTCCTGCGGTTGGTTTCACACATATTAAGAAATGAGTAGTTTATATCATGGTTCTGAAAACCGGACCGGTCATCGAACCGGTAAAGCTACAGGTTCAGTGGTTCACAGGTCCAACCGTGGTCGGACCGGTTTATATATATATATATATATATATATATATATATATATATATATATAATATATATATATATATATATATATTAAATATGTTATAAATAAATAGATTAAATTAGATTAATAAACTATATGATTATAAAATATTTTAAAATTTAATTCAAATAGTCCATATGAATAAATATGAATTCATCAACCACAATACAACATAGAAAAATGTAGTTGAATTAAATATAATGAAAAAAAATCAAATCAAATAGTTCAATTCTAATATCATCATTCAAGTCCAACAACTTTCAAATGAAATAAAATTAGCCATCATAATTTGTATTTATTTGTACTCCAAATAAAAAAAATAAGACCCTGTCAAATTTTATTTAATATAAAAATTAGAAAGAAAAAAAAAACAGAAAAAATCAAAAAAACCGGTTGAACCTGTCACAGGTTCACCGGTTCAACCGGTTCTTGACCGGTTTGACCGGTTTTTGACCCAGGGCGGTTTGCACATGAAAACCGGACCGGTGTAGTGACCGGTTCTCGGTTGAACCGGTCGAACCGGCCGGTCCGGTCCGGTTTTCAGAACTATGGTTTATATAGTTAAATCATTAATTTAGTTAGTATTTTCCAATTATACCCTTCTTAAATTTATTAATATAAATTAATAATTATAAAAATCAGTGTTGGAATTAGTATATTTGTTATTTGAATAATAAGATTTTGCATTGTAATCATTAATTCTCAACTTACGAGATAGAAAACTAGTATTTTAAGAATATTAATTAAGGGTATGTATGGAAATGAAAAATTAATAATATGTTAAATATAGTAACTGAACTATCTTTGTGGACGGACGAAAATGAAATATTGGACTATATTTGTGGGACGAAAAGACTGCTATATTTTTAAGAAATGATCAGCGCTTTGTGCTCGCCGACTTTAATTCCCCGTAAACCTGCAAGAATTAATATATAGAGAGATATAGGTCGTATCTTTAAATAAAAATAAATAAAAACATTTTTATTAACTTTTTTAAAGAAAAATATTGAATGACTGACAATTGGGGAAGTAGAATATTAGAAGGGGTGGAAACTGGCTGGTGGGCATTGATTGATGGACCGGTGATGGATGCAAAGGGATGGAAGTGATTTGTCGGATCCGGGGAGGCCCAATTTGGTTATGGTTGTTTTTCTTTTTTCTTGAAGCAATAAATTGGCAATTAAAATGGCCCCATTTTATTGTTAAATGAACTTCCAAGCTATGGGGAAGGATTGGTTGTGCGGTGTCCATGCATATATATTTATATATATTCATGTATACGGTATACCTATAATTCAAAAGAAAATTATAAGAAACAAACAAAAATAGACTGATCGAAATCCGCAATTCAACCGGGCCCAAAACCCAAAGTCGCCAATTCCGCAATTAAGGTTTGGTAATTTTCCCCAAAAATTGTGAATCAATTATTCTAATCTAATACGAAAAGACCATCAAGATTCGTACCGTGATCACCTTTTTTTAATGCATAATTCTAAATTGATTAGAAATTTTTGAGTTTAATAAATATTTTTTAAAGTAAAAAATCAGAAATATGATAAAAATTGTACAATTGCTATTCGTACCGTGATCACCTTTTTTTAATGCATAATTCTAAATTGATTAGAAATTGTTGAGTTTAATTAATATTTTTTTAAAGTAGAAAATAAGAAATATGATAAAAATCATACAATTGCGATTGATATGTGGGTGGTGAGATTGAATTTTATTGTTGTTGTGAAAGAAATATAGATTTTGCAAAATAGGCGAGATGGTTCACTATTATATTTTATTTCTTCTAAACCAATAAATACTTGAGACTCGGGGATCCTTCTTCAAGGGTATAATGTATGTGAAAATGACGCATCAAGAAAATGCCTTCTAAATCACCGTGCATATGATGCCCAATTAATGCGAGCATCGTTCATTTTGCGCGTCGTTGTCGGCACTCGCGAACACGTCTGCTATAGTCTTTGTATTTCAGGCATAACATCTTGATGCGGCGTCTGATCGACTAGATATTTTAATAATTGAAAAGTTAAGATAGAGATCTACAATTAGTTATGTTTACCAATTAGAACGGATTTTTGGAATGACAAAAATCAGTTGGAAGTGGAAATATGTGATAAGATTTAAAGATGTGGCAGGTCTCAATGTTTTGGCCACAACTCTTTTTGGAGTGATTCAAAAGTTTATGAGAAGATAGCTACATTTTCTTATGAAGACACCTAAAGAAAACTCGTTGTTTTCAAACCCCAACATGCCTAGTGAAGAAGCATACGAAGCTGAACCGTCTCATCCCATCGTCATGCAGTGTCGATAACCCTATTTCGCAAAGTGCCAACGGTAATTTCGCCCCTCAGTCCCCGCATTGACGCAAATCCTCTGTTTTGCCTAAGTTTTGAAACTCTTCGACTATATATTGTCATTTTAGTTTTGAAAAAAAAACATATCCTCTAATTATATTAGTTTAAAGGATTATTTTTTTCCCATTTTCTTGCTTTCCCAAAAAGTGTTCTTTGATCTAGGATTCTCGTTTCTTGTTATTGCAATTTTTCTTTCAAGACTTTAACTATATATTTTGTTCGAGTTCGGAATTGATGCAACAAAAAAATATGGTTCACCAAGAATAGAGAGTACTAACCTCAAATATGTGATCAACGACCTCGTAGATCTCCAGAAAGCTCCTGGCGACTTGGTTAAACCTGCAAAACAAAACCCAAGCTGGAAAGCCCCGGCGTAGGCCCTCCTATGCTTAAGTCAGATAGTGTTCGAGAGAGATGTGCGAGAGCTCAATAGTGCGCGAGAGCCTAAAACGTTGAATGAAAGCAATGTTGAGTAAAAAGTGAGGCTTGTGTCCTGTTTTATGTAGATAAGAGATAAGAGACAAGAGACGTGTTCCAAATGTAGGGTTCTCGTCTCCAGTATAAGAGCTCGCTTCTCCTAAAGAAGAACTCCTAGAGGAGAGCTCACCATAAAATCTATAAAATCCGTAAGCTCCATGATCCATGATAATTAGAGATGAGAGAATAGTTTCACAAAATTGTATAAAGAGAGAGAATAATATGAGCTCCATGATAGATAGGAGGGTGAAGTTGAGGTTGAAGTTATCAAACTTATGAAATAAGGGCCTAAACCCCCTATTTATAAGATTATTGAGACTTGTCCACCAACTAATAGGATTCCTTCCCAAGATGGGATTAAATCTACTAATTGTACACAATCTCGATAATTAGGAAATATTCTCATACTAGGAYTCTTACTTCCCATAATTTCATAATAACCATAAAAAATATATTATTACCATATAATCAACCCRTCGGGACCTAGAACCTTCTATTCCTTTCGTTACTTTCGTACCATATATAATCAAGTCGATTTTTGATGTTGTATCAGCTAGTCCCACATATTATAGTTGATTAAGGTATGAAGTCAGGTGGAATATATATAAAAAAAAGATTTCATTTATCCGACCTAAAATACTTCGGCCGAATAACCATAAACTATTTATTCGACCTAAAACAGGTCGGCCAAAAAGTCATTCCATACCATAAACCATAACCCTGAAATATTACTTAAGCATCACCTCATAACCATAAATCTGTTTGAACATGAGCTAATAACCATACCATGTCTTTAGTCCGCAGAGACCTCATACCATAGTCCAAATTAGATCACAAGTGACCGAGAAAAACTACTCAATCCCCCATGATCAAATAATGCGAGCAAAGAAATCAATTAGGCCGCATCACCCTCTAAGTTCTGAAGAATATGTTTGATTAACATGTTCTCCGTGACCTCAGCTTTATTCTCGCGACCTCACTCTTATTCTTGTGACCTTAGCTACGACCTCATGCGACTACATAGAACAATATATGGTTTATATGACTTAGACATGGGGGCTAAGTAGTTTTCTTGGTCACCTATGGTCTAATAGTATCCATGATCAAATAATGCGAGCAAAAGAAATCAATTAGCCGCATCACCCATACTATTAGACCATAGGTGGACCAAGAAAACTACTTAGCCCCCCATGTCTAAGTCATATAAACCATATATTGTTCTATGTAGTCGCATGAGGTCGTAGCTAAGGTCACAAGAATAAGAG
>BMAC01000146.1:1082157-1100222 GCA_014905375.1 Phtheirospermum japonicum | reverse complement strand
GGGATTGAGTAGTTTTCTCGGTCACTTGTGATCTAATTTGGACTATGGTATGAGGTCTCTGCGGACTAAAGACATGGTATGGTTATTAGCTCATGTTCAAACAGATTTATGGTTATGAGGTGATGCTTAAGTAATATTTCAGGGTTATGGTTTATGGTATGGAATGACTTTTTGGCCGACCTGTTTTAGGTCGAATAAATAGTTTATGGTTATTCGGCCGAAGTATTTTAGGTCGGATAAATGAATTTTTTTTTTTTATATATATTCCACCTGACTTCATACCTTAATCAACTATAATATGTGGGACTAGCTGATACAACATCAAAAATCGACTTGATTATATATGGTACGAAAGTAACGAAAGGAATAGAAGGTTCTAGGTCCCGATGGGTTGATTATATGGTAATAATATATTTTTTATGGTTATTATGAAATTATGGGAAGTAAGAGTCCTAGTATGAGAATATTTCCTAATTATCGAGATTGTGTACAATTAGGAGATTTAATCCCATCTTGGGAAGGAATCCAATTAGCTGGTGGACAAGTCTCAATAATCTTATAAATAGGAGGTTCGGGCCCTTATTTCATAAGCTTGATAACTTCAACCTCAACTTCACCCTCCTATCTATCATGAAGCTCACATTATTCTCTCTCTTTATACAATTTTATGTGGAATAATTCTCTCATCTCTAATTATCATGGATCATGGAGCTTACGGATTTTATAGATTTTTGAGCTCTCCTTTAGGAGAAGCGAGCTCTTATACAGGATATGAGAACCCTAGATTGGGAACACGTATCTTGTCTCTTATCTCTTGTCTCTTATCTCTTATCTCTTGTCTACATAAAAGAGGACACAAACCTCACTTTTTACTCTATGTTGATTTTATTCTACATTTTAGGCTCTCACGCACTATTGAGCTCTAGCAAATCTCTCTCGAACACTATCTAACTTAAGCATCAGAGGGCCTACGTTGGGGATTTTCGGCTTAGGTATTGTTTTGCAGGTTTGATCAGGTCGCCAGGAGCTTTCTGGAGATCTACCAGGTCGTTGATCACATATTTGAGGTTAGTACTCTCTATTCTTGGTGAACCGAACTTTTTAGTCGCATCAAGTGGCACCGTCTGTGGGAAAGAGGGACAGCGAGTCCTTGGGCAAAAGACGTGAGAATACAGAAGTGAACTCTCGAATTGCAGACTTGTTAATATCATAGATAAGTTCTAATTCTCTATTGCTTCTAAAAATTGATGGTATGTTTTACTTATCATAATTGAAATTTCTTATATGGCAATTTATAATGGTTGATGGGGGTATTAATCATGCATGGAGTTGGATAGATTGGTATTGTGATACTTTCACATGTTTGATAGACGATGGGGTATTAATCACGCATGGAGAATTCTAATTGGCTTTATTTGATGTGGTTTCATACTTAGTTGAGGGGATTTATTTGATATGGTTTATTTTTATGGGGATATACGTGTGGTTTATTTCTATGTGGTTTAATTCTTGATTGAAGGGACTTATTTTAATAAGCTGTCTGGAAGATATAGATATATATACATATATTAATGTGGTTTAATTAAATTATTATATTTTATATGGTATATTTAACATGGTTCGTGTGGTCAATTTGGTATAATATTATCTGGTTTGTTTAGCTTATATGGGTTAGTCGGTTTTCCATATATTATTTTGGGTTTATATGGTTTATTTGGTTTAATGGTTTTATATGAGGATTATTGTCATGGTATATGGTTTTGTATTGATGTTGATTTTGAAGGGTTAATTTATTTTGCTGCCCGAAATCTAACGACCTAAAACAGGTCGGCCAAAAAGTCATTCCATACCATAAACCATAACCCTGAAATATTACTTAAGCATCACCTCATAACCATAAATCTGTTTGAACATGAGCTAATAACCATACCATGTCTTTAGTCCGCAGAGACCTCATACCATAGTCCAAATTAGATCACAAGTGACCGAGAAAAACTACTCAATCCCCCATGATCAAATAATGCGAGCAAAGAAATCAATTAGGCCGCATCACCCATACTATTAGACCATAGGTGACCAAGAAAACTACTTAGCCCCCATGTCTAAGTCATATAAACCATATATTGTTCTATGTAGTCGCATGAGGTCGTAGCTAAGGTCACAAGAATAAGAGTGAGGTCGCGAGAATAAAGCTGAGGTCACGGAGAACATGTTAATCAAACATATTCTTCAGAACTTAGACCATAAAACCATCAATCCATAAACTATTGATTAATATGACATAAACCAAACTTGCGAYGAGACCTTAACCATTTAAATCGAGTCACACACTATAAACATTTAAACCGAACCGAACAAATTTTATCAAATCAAGTAAACCATATTAAATCGCATAAATCAGCTATTTCCCCATATTCTAGCTAATTGAAATAAAAAATAATTACGGTAGAAAATAGAAAACTCTCCCTTTTGCGAGATTTAAACGAGCGAACCTGATACGTATTCATATTCATGCCAAAGGGAAAATTTTACCTCCCCGTTAATATCCAAAGRCCTCTTTATTTTCAGGTAGCAGATTTTCACCATCACATTTCCTTGAATAYTTGGATATGCGACCTAATATATAGGCTTAAGTATTGGCGACCTCGTCGCATTGAGTTGACCATTCCCGAGTAAGATTTCGGGCAGCAAAATAAATTAACCCTTCAAAATCAACATCAATACAAAACCATATACCATGACAATAATCCTCATATAAAACCATTAAACCAAATAAACCATATAAACCCAAAATAATATATGGAAAACCGACTAACCCATATAAGCTAAACAAACCAGATAATATTATACCAAATTGACCACACGAACCATGTTAAATATACCATATAAAATATAATAATTTAATTAAACCACATTAATATATGTATATATATCTATATCTTCCAGACAGCTTATTAAAATAAGTCCCTTCAATCAAGAATTAAACCACATAGAAATAAACCACACGTATATCCCCATAAAAATAAACCATATCAAATAAATCCCCTCAACTAAGTATGAAACCACATCAAATAAAGCCAATTAGAATTCTCCATGCGTGATTAATACCCCATCGTCTATCAAACATGTGAAAGTATCACAATACCAATCTATCCAACTCCATGCATGATTAATACCCCCATCAACCATTATAAATTGCCATATAAGAAATTTCAATTATGATAAGTAAAACATACCATCAATTTTTAGAAGCAATAGAGAATTAGAACTTATCTATGATATTAACAAGTCTGCAATTCGAGAGTTCACTTCTGTATTCTCACGTCTTTTGCCCAAGGACTCGCTGTCCCTCTTTCCCACAGACGGTGCCACTTGATGCGACTAAAAAGTTCGGTTCACCAAGAATAGAGAGTACTAACCTCAAATATGTGATCAACGACCTGGTAGATCTCCAGAAAGCTCCTGGCGACCTGATCAAACCTGCAAAACAATACCTAAGCCGAAAATCCCCAACGTAGGCCCTCTGATGCTTAAGTTAGATAGTGTTCGAGAGAGATTTGCTAGAGCTCAATAGTGCGTGAGAGCCTAAAATGTAGAATAAAATCAACATAGAGTAAAAAGTGAGGTTTGTGTCCTCTTTTATGTAGACAAGAGATAAGAGATAAGAGACAAGAGATAAGAGACAAGATACGTGTTCCCAATCTAGGGTTCTCATATCCTGTATAAGAGCTCGCTTCTCCTAAAGGAGAGCTCAAAAATCTATAAAATCCGTAAGCTCCATGATCCATGATAATTAGAGATGAGAGAATTATTCCACATAAAATTGTATAAAGAGAGAGAATAATGTGAGCTTCATGATAGATAGGAGGGTGAAGTTGAGGTTGAAGTTATCAAGCTTATGAAATAAGGGCCYGAACCTCCTATTTATAAGATTATTGAGACTTGTCCACCAGCTAATTGGATTCCTTCCCAAGATGGGATTAAATCTCCTAATTGTAAACAATCTCCATATATTAGGAAATATTCTCAAACTAGGACTCTTACTTCCCATGATTTCATAATAACCATAAAATATATATTATTACCATATTATCTACCTGCCGGGACCTAGAGCCTTCTACCCATTTTTTTACTTTCATACCATATATATTCAAGTCGGTTTTTGATATCGTATCAGGAATGTTGAATTATCCCTTTAGTATTTAGCATGTGCTCTAAATTTCCTTTAATCATTGTGATTTATTTATTTTGATTTCAATATGTTTTTTTTATGCATTTTACTTGTGTCATTGAATTTTCTACTTATCGACACATTTACTCAATGATACTTTAATATTGAGATTTGTGTTTAGTTCAGTATTTTGAAGTACATTTATGGGTTGCGAGTGACGAGCGCGGTCTTACATAGAGACTGGATGGAAATCTAAAGAAGTTCACTGATATTTGGCAGTCCGCCCACAATGAGTTACCATGTGTCCACCTAAATTTGGGATTAACATTCTGAGATTTGACGAGGGTCCCTTAATTCTATGTCGCTCCCCTATAATAATTGGGCATTAAGGAGCATCTTAGCATCAAGAGCCTCAGGGCCTTAAGGAGCCTCTTAGCATCAAGAGCCTCGGGGCCTTAAGGAGCATCTTAGCATCAAGGAGCCTCGAGGCCTTAAGAAGCCTCTTTTTATTAAGGAGCTTTTGGGTCTTGAGAAACCTCATGGTATCAAGAAGACTTTGGGCCTTAAGAAGTCTCTTGGAATCCAGGATCTTTGTGAAACTCAAGAACCTAACATGGTTACCCGACACCCGCATATCCATATTTATTTGGAACTTGATTTTGACCCAAGAATTAATGGCATCAACCCTAATAAACCCGAACAGTGGATTATCCCATGAAAGAGACCTCTATTATTAAGATCACTCCATGAGTCCTCTATGGTTTGGGGGTTAGTTGGACAACTAGTATAAATATGCACAATGCTCAAGACTAATGGTAACCTCTAGATGACTACTTACTTCATTATTTAGCTATTATCTTACCTCCAAAGCCTATTCATGACTTAAGTATCGGAGGGTCTTGGCTAGGGGTGACCTAAGATAGCATAATATGTTCTATTTTACAAGCTTCTTGAGAACTAAAGTACATTACCTCACCCAATAATCGAAGCCAGGATTCTTACCTCTTAACTCAGTGATAATCATGGTATTTACATACATATTAGGACTATTTTAATTAGATTTAACCACCGTTTCAACGTTTTTAATCTTTTTACTTTCATTCAGATTATTTGAATGTTATTAAGTGTTTGATATTTTTATATGATTCTTGTAGAATTTTAGGAGTTGTATAGATGAATTAGGCATGAATAAGCACAAATGGGCAAGGATGAAGGATTGGACTAAAGATAATGAAGATAAGAGTCCATTGGGCCAAGAATGGAGCGGGCCCATGAAGTAAACGAATCAACAAGGTTGGAAACCTAGTCGCAACCCCATTTGTGGTCACGATTCGGCCCGCTACTGCAGACCATTTTCACGGTGACCGTTTGCAACCCCTTTCGTGGTCATGAACGGTCTAGAAATCGTTACTTAAGTGGTTTAAATACTAGAGATTCATATTGGACTTCTAAAATAAGGTCAAGAAGTTTTTCAAATACATCATTCACCAACAAAAACATTAAAGTGCTATTATCTATCTTAAGGAGTAATTCTTAGAGGTGTTGGAGAAGGATTCGTGGGAAAAACATGAGGAACATGAAGATCAAAGAATCCACCATAATTCTTATGATTTTATTATTTCTTTTTATTTTTTGCTATGAGCAATATGTGTTCGATGAATAATTGTTGTTTTAATTTTTCTTTCAATTAAGTATGATCCCTTTGCTTTTTTTCTTTTAATATTTGATTTCATTGTTTCATAATTGATTGACACACTATTATATTTATATAGTTGTAATCAATTGAGAATATTTTATAACTATTAGTTCTGATGAATCAACATTTGAGAGATAAGATTTATCCATTAGACTTTCAAATACAAAATATTATAATCAATAAAACTGAGAGGTTTGAGGTTACAAGTGAAGTCTTGTAAATCTTTAAAAATTTTTGGAGTTATAAGTGTGATCTTGACAACGCATCTCCCATTCAGAGTCTACAATTCAACTACATTCGAGAGAAGGATTAAATTACAATTATGATTGGCTTATAGTGAATTGAATCACAAACAATACTTGATTGATTGAAAATGATATGTATCAAGAATTCATTGTCCACCAAACCCTGAAATATCTTCTTATGGTTTGAAAACCTCTATTCTTATTTTTTGTTGTTGTTCTTGGTAAATTGTGATTATTATACATATAATATTTATTCTCTGTTCGTCGTTGGAAATGATACAAAACAAATCATATTTTATATTTGTTTAGATAAAACTAGTTCATTGATAATATTACTTGTCAACTTTTGAGATTTGGTCATTGTGTAATACAACCATAGTCATCGTGTACTACACCTACACCATACACTTTTGGATAAATACACACCAAATAAAACAACGAACAACTTTTTGTCCGATTTTTGGGAATTAGTAGATTAGAGTTTGATAATAATATAGTTTATAAATTAGTTTAATTTAACATTGGTTACACTTTGTGCTTTATTGGAGTTTTGAATTGTTTAGTTTGCAGGTAGTTTATGAGCACATGTTCTAAAGGGTCACCTTTGGAACCCATTGGTCCCGAGATCAAGATGACTTATAGATGAAATAAGTCCAAGAGAGTTAGAGGAAAGATGGCTGAAATTTCGGTCGCCTTGAAGGATCAAGTTAACCAACTCCAAGAACAAATCAAGCGTTGCAAGAAGAATTCCAACAACACACACCACCCCAAAAAAATGCACAACCGACTATTCAATTCATGTTCTAACCTGACGTTAATTGGGTACAAAAAGGATCAAACATGATAGTGATTCTAACAAACAACTTCGAATTGAAGATGGGATTAATTGCGATGGTTCAATCGAACCAGTTTGAGGAAAGTTCAACAAACGATCTAAACCCACATTTGGCAGAATTTCTAGAGATATGAGGGACCATCCAGATAAATAGTGTCCAAGATGACGCGATTAAACTCCACCTGTTTTATTTCTCTTCAAGGGATAAAGTGAAGTTTTGGTACAACACTTTAAGCTTTTGAGCCATTGAGACGTGGAACGAGAAGTGTCATAAATTCCTCCTCAAGTTATTCCCCCAAGTAATAATTTGAAGTTAAGGAACAAGATAACTCAATTTTTTCAATTTGAATGAGAACCACTATATGAGGCTTGGGAGAGATTTAGAGAAATTTTGAGAAAGTGCCCTCAACATTGCTTCCTAAACGACCAATTAGATTTTCTACTTATACAAGGGTTTGAGTGGGCATATGAAAGTGATGGTGGAAGCCTCATTGGGAGGTGCATTACTAGCGAGAAACACTAATGATGCAATGCATATCTTGAAAGAAATGACATCCAATAGTTACTAATGGACAACAAAGTGTTCAGTATTGAAAAAAGTTATCATGGTGAATGATGATGAGGCAATCACTGCTATGCCTCAACAATTGGCAGCTATGAATAAAAAGTATTAGATGTTGATGTAACCACACTCGAGAATGTCAATGGGCAAAGTAAGGAGTTGCCATGCATGAATCGGTTGAAGATGTAAAAGTTTTTGAATCAAAGGAACCAATACCATCTGGGAATGAGGAATCATACAAACTTCTTGTAGGACAATCCAAATACACTTGGTGACTAATCGATTAATCAACAAGGGAAAGAAGTTGAACATGGAGGAGATGTTCATCTCCTTTATGGGTGAAGTAGAATCTCAGTTTGAGAAAATTGAGGTGAGCCTAACTTAATTGAATGAGTTATTTGGGACCCGTACGAAGTTTCTTGAAATGAGGTGAGCCTAACTCTCCATTTCTTCTCCATTCTCATGATCTTGTTCTTGTTTCAAGCTTATTTCTCCTTTTGGAAAAAATAAATAAAGGTGATAGTGATGTTTCTAGTCAAACTAGTGGGTTTATTAATTTGAATCATGTAGTTAGTAATTTTGTCTAGGTTCTTAGTTAAATCTGTAGAAGCATGTTGGTATCATCTTATAATTTCTTAGTGTAATTTGAATATATTTCCCCTCAATTGCTTAATTTAGTTATTTTGTTCAACTTTATGAAATTCATGATTTTACCTTCCCTTGTGTTCTTAATATCCAACCTTTCGACTTAGTTGTAGCTTAATCTTCCTTAGATTTTATTATTATTGCTGGATTATGAATTATTATTCTGTTGATGTTATTCATACTTGGTTTAAATGTTTATAGTTTATGTTATTAAAATTGTGGAGTAGATTACGGATCTAGGATTTAGACGCATTTAGAACCATCAATTAGAGGTTATTAGGTATTAGTTGAAAATTGGGATTGACAACCCCTCTATGTAGATCAAATGTTCAATAAAACACGAATTGATCATGGAGACGAGTTTAGAGCCCACGACCCTCGTTTTGATCATTTCAAAGTTTTAAATTTTAACTTTTGTAATTTAAACTCTCATCTTAGTTGCTAAAAGCCTAGATCCCAAAAAAATTGATCGTTTGTTTAAGATAGATTTTTCTTATTTTCTCTTTTGTGATTCAAACACAAAAATTACTTTCGATTAGTCTTCCTCATGAAATTTAACTCGAGTCACCTTACCGCATTATAATCCATCCAGTTCTCTTGTGGACGATCATCAAAATATTTGTAGGAAATAGTGCATTTGATATCACTTCAATTTGATCTCTACACCTGCCATACATATGCAAAAACATAGAAGAAACATAAAAAAAAGTTAGTTATAACATTACTCTTAATGATAGAGAATTGGTGTAGTTCTTGGTCATATATTCCTCTGTTGTTTTTGCCATCTTTATAAACATTGATTTTGCTTCATCCCTATTTTTGCAGGTTCAATCATGGAGAAAAGATCTTAAGTACTCTACTAGAGAAGTTGCTGGCAGTTCTCATCCCGTGACATTTGCAGCATTTAACGATTCTGCAATGTTAGAGGTCATGGTGATATATCTTTTTTTCGTGTAGTGGATTCGATCCCATTTATCGTAGCCAATCTTTGAAAGGTATGGTCTAATTCTGATATTAAGTTTATCGCGCACAGACATGTGTTTCTCAAATTCTTCATTCGCGTAGGCTTTCGTCGTGCCTGCAAAGGATTCTGCCAACTGTTTGTCATTCCTTTTGAAGTCTTTTTTCAAGTTTTTTAAAAGGTGGTACATGCATGCCAATTGAGCTGCTTCAGGATACACCTATAAAGATCAAGTGAATTAGTGAAATAATTATGAAATAAATAACTTGCATAATTGATGTTTTCACGCGGACACTAATTTTATTAGTGTATAGAAATAAACATAAAACAGACTTGAAAATGCAAGAAACATATCACAAACTGGAAACACACAGGAAACATCATAGAAACAGTGATGAAAGAAGTACCTTTTTTATTGCTGAAAAAATGTTGTAATGTCTGTCTAACACTATGCACAACCCCTCTCTATGTCCAAAGGCTTTCTTCAAGTTCTCAAAAAATCGTATCTAGAAGTTGTCATTATCTCTATCCAAAATTGCAAAAGATAATGTGAGAGTTCTTCCATTCGCATCATGTGTGCATGAAGACAACAATGTTCCCCCGTAACTCATCTTAAAGAATGTGCCATCAACAACAGTTTTCGACATGCAGTATTTTCATCCTTTAATTGATGCGTTTAGAGCCATGAAAGTTGTTATCCTCAATTTTAGTATCTCTCCAACTGATCTCGGGTTCATTTTCTTCACTATATGGAGGTAAGCCGGTATCTTTTGATAAGGGGAATATGGCTTTCCTCTCAACATCTCGAGTGCTTTCTCTTTTGAACGACATGCAGTCTTTCATGTCCCTCATGATATCTATCGGTTTGTACACTATTTTGGTGTTTTTGAGGTATTTTGATTTTATAAGATCTGCAACAAGTTTTGTAGTATGCGTCCTATGATCCAACGGACAAGTGTGGTTGTTGTCCATTTGTCTAACTATGAACCTCGTCGTTTGAATATTTACATATGCTCTCAAGTGCCAGTTAAAGTCTTCAATAACACATCATATGTTATATTGCTTCTTGCATGACTTTCTCACTCTGAAGTGGAAAATCTATGAGGTCATGTGTTTTGCTAACACCTCTTTGTCTTCAAGGATATCCTCGACTTGAACTTCATCTTTTTTGTGTCTTGACCCTTCAATTTGCAGAATCTTAGTTTCTTCTATCGTGTTTCTATGGACAATTTTATTAAGGTCGATGAAGTCAATGAATGTTTCATCCATGTTACCGAATGCTGATGTTTATGTCAATATGTTGCTATTTGTTTCACCCCCTGTTCCCAACTTGTTGCCATGAGTTTGTATTTCCTGAGGTGCTTGTTTTAGAAATATTTCAGATTTGTTATATGCTTGTTTCTCTTGATTATGCGAGGAATAAGTTCTCTTTATTGGCGATGATGTCGATGCACAAAGGGGGTTTCATCAAATATTCTTCTTTGGTCTTATTTGCATGTAAAACTTGAGATTGAAGTTAGTTTCAATCTTCATTGGTGGCAAGCCTTCCTTCAATTGGTACTTAACATGCATTGTTTCTTGCTTGTTGTTGATTTGTATCTGCTCTTCTAAAGGTCTCTTAGATTTTTGAATGTGCAGTTATTTGGAACCAAGTATCCATATTGTTTCAAAGTATGTGTAAGACTCGTTTTGTTACCACTGCCCATTGTGGTACACATAAATGAAACAATAAATTTCAAAACACACCAAGGTATTTTACACTAGCGGAATATATCATATGCAATAACTACTTTGAAACATATTGTGAAAAATCTTAGGGAAACGTCAATGAATTCTGGATATTTATAACATTAGTTTTTTTCGAAAACATTAAAGAAGCATGGAAGAAATGGTATGGAAATAATTAGCAAAAGAAATTGAAAATAAGAATTCGCAAACTATAATACCACCAACAATAAGCATAAATTCATAAACTTCATTCAAAATCATCGATTTACTAGGAAATATACAGCAAAGAAACAACAATGAAACAATCACAATGAATTTATTTTGAAATAATTACATGCAAACCAGAATCACCAACATCAATAAGCTTAATAACACAAATTTAATTTGATATTATTGATTGGATGCGAAATATGCAAAAAATAATATAATTTGAATTTCAGAACAAAGAAAACAAATCAAAACGTATTTTGATACAAAATTTTCAAATTCGATTAATTAATTTTCAAAACAATTAACCATTTGATTAGAGTAGATTTGTCCTTATTTTTATTAATATTTTAGTACGTTTTTCTATTTGCTTTTGGTATAAGTTGGATGATTTAAGCATAATTCCGTATTTTTATAGTTCTGACTTATTTTACCGTATTTTAATCGTAATTGATGCAAATAGATGATATTTCGTTGTTTTCACTAAGTAACCAGAAGAGTTCAGCGCGTAATAGACGAGGTTCGATGTTCAAGAATAGGAGAACGAGCTTTTCGGCGAAATGAGTAGCAAAAGATAGAGAGAGACGGAGGCAGACGCGCAGTCGCGTCGACTGACGCGACCGTCGACGCGAGCCATGATCCGCGTCAGTCAACGCAGCGTCAACGCAACTTGCTGAAGCGTCGATGTCGACGCACCGTCGACGCAACTTGCTGAAGCGTCGATGTCGACGAACCCAGTCGACGCACCCGCCCAGCCGACGCGCATGCCAGGCAGCACCGACGCCGAGCACCAGCACGCGTCAGTCGACGCACCGTCGACGCCCAAAATTCAGATTTTAGGATTTCTTGTGCGCCAAGACTTGCAATATCTATATAAACCCTCTATATTTTGGATTTTCAAGTGGAGAGGCATAAAAGACAAGACCACCTAGGGTTCCATAGCTTCCAATAACAATAATTCCACATCTCATAACGAGATTGAAGACGGAGATCAAGGATCGAAGAACAACGCGTCCAGAACATCGAATTCGAGTTCGGGATTCAATCTTCGCCCAAGATCAACGTTCAAACTCCGGAATAGCTGGAGCTTTTTACTGCTTTTTACTGCTTTTCGTAGTTAATTTCTTAGTTAATTCTAGTTTTGATAATTAGTTTAATCGTTTTATGCTTGAGTATTGGATATTGGTTTAATTTAGTTTATTTATGCGAGTTGATTTATGCTTAGTTATTCGTTAATCTTAGATTCTTATGATTCGTTGCTTAGTGGTAATTTTTTATGCTCATGCTTTTAGATTCGTTAATTAGGTTTAATTTATAGTTGCGTATTATTGATAGTTCGATTATTGCTCGTAGTTGGTAATCTAGTTAGAAAAATTAGTTTAATTAGCCTTAGTTTAATTATTGATTAAGTTTATAATGATCAACTCAATCTCTTTTAAAACCCCAATTGTACATGTATTTTAATTTAGTTCTTAAATTGAGAAAAACATCCGAAAGACCGAACAGTTGTTTCCTCGAGAGATACGACTCGAGTCAAACTTATCACCTTACAGTTACCTCTTACTCTTGTAAGCAAACTAACGTGCTTTTAAATTAATTTATTAAAAAGGGGTGCACAAAAGTTTGGATCAAAAATTTGGCGCCGTTGCCGGGGAAGCAACGAGTAGGAATTTAAGATGTTTTTCATTTCATTTTCTTTTTGATTTATTAGTTTCTTTTCTTTATTATTTATATTTTTGCACTTGGTTTTTTCCATTTGGTACGTTGACGTGTTGTTGAGTTTATGCAAGGAAGGCGATCACTTCAACGCGACCTTGTACCATTCATTGACAACATTCACCGTTCAAATCCGCCAAGACCAAGACCCGCTTTTATTACCGAGGACAATTCCTCGACAACAACTGATTTTGCTTGCGATCAAGTTCCCGACATTATGTTAGGAGCACATTCAGTTAGAAAAGGTGATTCACCACCGATTCACCACTACGCCCCATTCGAAATGGGTATGGTAGTGAACCAATCATTTTGCATGGACAACCACAACCCCGAGCCAATTGGGCTAAATTTTAGCAACACATGGAGAACGTGAGACGAGACGAGGGGAGAAAGGAAGGAGTTAACCAGCAGCACAACATAGTCAATCACCAACCCGACATGGCAAATATGAGGCAAAACGAAGAGGTGAACAACAATGTCATGCGTCAACACAACAACGAGAACATGGCATTTAGGAATGAGAATCTTCTGTAGCATAATGCTTATGTTAACAATCAAAGTCACGTGAACGAGTGGTTGGAGAACCAAGATCATGGTTACGAGCAAAACAATTTCGGAAGGAGATACGAGCGCGAGCACCATCACGCGCATGATGACCAGTACGAGCGAGCTGATGACCGAGTTAGGGAATCAAGGGGAGATCGAGCACCAAGACAGCGCGATTTAGCACGTCCCAAGGTTGTACCTTTTAGGTCCGCCATTGTCCTTGGACCTACCGCAAGGGCAGTCGAAATCAAACCACATCAACTTAACTTACTCCCGACTTTTCAAGGAAACATCCATGAGGACCCATTGGCATTTTTAAACTACTTTGTTGATGAAGTGGGGCGATTTGTATTTCATGGCCTTCACCAAGAGGAAATACAAATGATTTTTTTCCCGTGCAGCTTGAAGGACAAGGCGAAGTCATGGCTACTATCAGCGAGAAATTCTTAAATCAATACTATTCGGCCCAAACTACGGGGCATCTTCGGAGGCAGATTGCTACCTTTGAACAGTTGGATGGAGAGCTATTTCATGAAATATGGGAGCGTTACAAGACGCTTTTGCAAGCTTGACCCCACCACAACTATTCTCCGGAGATAACTAACCAGTTTTTCTTCGATGGTTTATTGGACCATGGGAAACGAGAAGTAGAGATAGCAGTGGGAGGAGATTTTGGAGATTTGACAGCCACCGGGGCGAGGCGGGTGTTGGAAAACCAAAGCGAAAAATCTAGACAAACCAACTCTCGGCCTCGTAAAATGAGGGTGAACGAAGTTTCCATCCCCGATCCTGATTTGGATGATGGAAAATTAGTCAAGGCGAAATGTGAGGAGATATTTGACGAGAAATTAGTTGCTTGGAAAGCCGAGCGAGCTAACAAGGCCACTGCATAAAGGATGGCCGCAACATATAACCAGTGTGGATCCCCCCAACATTCAGCGGATGTGTGTCCAAACAACATTGAGCAGCATGAGGATGTTAACGCAATCCAAAATTATTCGAATCAAAAGAAGTACACACCGCAACGAGATAATCCTCTGTTCAAGTGGGGCCCTGGAAATCCTAATCATATGCCACCTGATCCACAATATCCACCACCACAATATGCTCAAACACCACCAGTGCCGCCACCACAAAATAATTTTCATACGCAAAGGAAAGCGTCTAATGCGACTCAACCAAATGATCAGCTGTTGGTTTGGCAGCAAAATCAAGTGGCCGAGACGATTAGCAATAGAGAGGGACTTACGAAGGTGAACGCAAAGATTGATGAACTCTCGAAAAAGGTGAGCAGAATTGACCATCTTTCCAGTGTTGTGCATGATCTAGCTAAAAATATGGATAGAATGGAAAGAACTATGGGCCAACTAGCAACTGACTTTGCAAGGTCAAATAAGGAGAAAGATAGGCTACCGAGTCAATCGGAGCAAGCGTCGGCGGTTCACATCCTTCGCAGTGGGAAGAAGATCGACAATGACATTGAAGACCAAGACGAGGAACTTGTTCCTAAACCAGTAGACAAGATACATAAATCCACCAATAGATACGTGCCTGGTTCCATTCAAGGGACGATTCCGAACAACACCCTTGGCAAAGACGGACCATCACTGCCGAAGCAATCAACGACGCAAATTAAGGATGTTGTTCCTTTTCCAAGCTGGTTGCGCCCGGCGAAAGAGAACAAGAGGTTCATGGAGCTATACAACCTCTTGAAGAATGTCAACATCAACCTACCACTTTTGGAGGTAATCAAAACAATGCCCGCCTACGTAGAATTCTTTAAGGAACTTGCTTCGAGGGAGAGACGATTGGCGACGAATCAATACGTACCATTACCAAAGGAGGTTAGGTCAATTTTTAAGAAACCATTACCACCCAAGGAACGCGATCCTGGAAGTTTCTGCATCACTATTTCGTTGGCCAATGGACAAAGAGCAATAGGAATGTTAGATCTTGGAGCAGGGATAAATTTACTGCCATATTCACTCTATCAAGCATTTGATCTTGGACCACTCAAGCCGACAACCATGCGCCTACAATTAGCCGATCGCTCGACCCGACGACCCTTGGGAGTAGTCGAAGATGTTTTAGTACAAGTTGGAGAGCTCGTAATTCCAGTTGATTTTGTGGTTATGGACGTTGGCGAGGTACCGACTGAAGGTACTGAGCATACCATTTTACTGGGACGCCCATTTATGTCTACTTCCCATACGCTAATCGATGTTCACAAAGGGAGGATGACCTGACTGTTTTGGATGAAACAGTGACATTTTCTTTAAGAGATATTCAAAACACTCCCTCCCCTGTCATGCAAGAGGATGATTCATTCGTTGATCCCGTTACATCATGCGTAAACGAGTTATGAGAAATCGTAACTTTGAACAAACTGAGCGATAGGGACGACGCCGAATTTTCTACTGAGGGAGGGGATAAACGAGTCGATTCAAGCAAGAAGTACGACGAGTTTGAGGAGCATATGCACTTAAAGGGAGAAGACTTGATCGAGTTACTAGGTATTGACATACGCAATATCATAGAAGAATTTGGAGACGGTTTCGATGTGGAGCAACCGCATAAACCACCAATAAGTCGCCCAAGTCACGATTCCCTCGACCCTAACAAAAAATTTAAAGTTTCACGCAAAAAGAACAAGGGCGAGGCATATTTCAACGATTGGGCGAGGGAGAAGAAGAAATCGAAAGAGGTTCGCACGAAGGAAGTTAAAAATTTGCAGTTTGAGGTTGGAAATTTAGTACTGTATAATCACGAGCGTAAATATGACCCAGCTGATTTTAGAGCTGCGTGGAGCGGACCGTTTTCGATAGAAGAATTAGATGAGTACGGCGTAGCCACGTTATATGATGAAGTCGGAAAATTATCCTTTCAAGCTGACAAGCATAGGTTGAAACCTTATTTTGAAAAAAGGAAGAAGAGTCGCGATCATAACTCGGTCGAGTTTGGAGATCCACCGTTCGTTTGGAATTAAACGAGCAAAATAGCGTCGAGCAAGCGACGTTAAAATTTGCGCTTCTCGGGAGGCAACCCGAGCATTTTGTATCCATTTGTATTTTATTTTTATTTATTTATTGTTTTATTTTGGTTTTTATTTGTTTAGAACGGATGGAAGAACTCGGACGAGGAGAATTTATCGAACGAGCGAAGAAAAAGTTGCCCAGGATTCCGCCCGCATCGACGCCGAGCTTGCTCGCGTCAGTCGACGCGGCGTCGACGCGATCCACGCGCCCGGCCCAGAAGCATTTTAAGCTGGATTTTGGCCCACCGACCCGACCCGTTCGCATATGACCCGCGGGGATAGCCCAGAAAAACAGTTTTAAAATCGTCCAAACCCCCTTTTTCTCCCACTTTTCAACTTCTAACTTCTTGTTTTTCAAAATTTTTTCTTCTTCTCGTTTTTCAATTTTTTTTTTCATTTGTTTTTTAAAGAAATTCCAGAAATTCATACACTTCAAAAACTCAACCACATCCATCCATTATCTTGCTTATAAGCCAAAACCTCCATTACGGGCTAGGTGGATTTGAAGCAACTTCGGGCAATTCCGGGCAACTCTTGCGTTTCTACGGGAAATCGACGAGGTACTTCGCTTGAATCCATCTTGGAACTATTATATTGTTGATTGGTTGTGTGTTGGGAAGTTTTTGGTGCAAGGATTGTTTGAATTTTTAGTTGGTTGAACACGTACGCCAAGTGTTCGACAAAATTCCCCAAAGAACAAAAAGTTTTATTTTTCAAGAATTATCATTCCCGTTCGCTTTTGTATTGATTAATAATGTCTCGAGCGGGTAACCGAAAGGATATTTCGGGGAAATATGGAGCACCGTTCCCAATTTTTAACAAAAAGGAAGGGGACATGTTCAAGAATATTCGCAAGTGGGGTTTCGCTACGCATAGGATTTTGAACGTCCAAGGACTTGCGGACGAGGCCTCGAATGGGTCGGAACACCACACCGATCTTTCGCGCTACGTAGATGGCCTTGGTTGTGGTTACTTTGCCCAAATGCACCTTCCCAGATTTAGAGAGCTTATGCTCGAGTTTTTCTCCACTTTGGCAATCCAGAACGACGAGACGTTCACTTGCGACTAGAAGGGAATGACGTTAGTGTAGACGAGGAGATTTTTGGCCACATTTTCGGTTTCTCGAATGTAAGGGAACACCCGGTTGGAGTTCAAGGCTTCGATTTAGCCTCTCTTGGGGGGATGATCACCGGAGGAAATACGGGCGATTGCAAGCATTTTCCTTGTTCAAAAATTCAAGACGACGCCCTTTACGTTGCCTACAAGATCCTCGGGCACATTACTTTATGCAAGAACGAGGCCACCTACGCGACCAAAGCCGAGCTTTATGTTCTACAATGCCTCGTTGATGGTCGTCAAGTCCGGTCTTACCCGCTAATTTTGCTAGGACTTTACAACGTCACCAAGGGTACTCCGGGAAGCAAGTCGCCACTTCTCTCATTTGCGCCATACATTACCGGCCTCGCCCGTCACTTCGGGTTCGATCAGGCTGTTTTGCATGTAATTGTTGTGTTTTTCTCATATTTTTAATTAGGGTTTTATTGTGGTTTTAACGGTTTTTATGTCGTTTAATTTAGGTTTTTAAGTTGTTTTTCTAGTTTTGTTGTTTTTCAYGTTTCTTGTCAGTTTTATGTTTATTTGGGTTAAATGGTTTCAATTAATTGGAGGTTTAGTTTAATTCTTGGGCTTTGATATTTTAAAGCTTCATTTGATAGGTGA
>BMAC01000146.1:1066449-1081242 GCA_014905375.1 Phtheirospermum japonicum | reverse complement strand
TAGTTTTAAATTGGATCCTAGATCTACCCTTCGTTTCTCGTTATTTTTCCGAAAGATTTGAACTTTTATGTCAACTTTCATTGCTATTTACTTTGATGCTTTCAATTTTTATAAATTTGCATTATTTGAGATTTTATGCATAGTTGTACCTTGTGCTTGCATGCTTGTACTTGGTGAAACATTGCATTTTCTTGCTTATTTTCATTATTGCTTTGCATTTTCAATTTGGGCATACGACTGAGGCATCCGACCAACTTGTCATTTCGATTTCTAGTTTAATTTGCTATTTTTAATTGCATTATTTTCGGTTTTCTCTCATCTTTCGAGCTTGAAACACGTTGAAATTTGCAAATAGATTGAAGTCCGATAATACCAAGCCATGAACTCGTTGAATTATTTCAACACCACAAAAACTATAACTTCAAAATGGCGCCGTTGCAACACGGCTTGGTTAAGGTCTTCAATTTATTTATTGTTTCGGTGGGGTTTTAGCTTTCTTTGTTATTTGATGTTTTCTTTGAGTGTATGCTAGGTCGTCGCTCGCTTGGCCACGGACTATTTCCTTATACTTCTAATCCCGACCGATTACGACTCATTCGACCCCCGTTACTTCTTGATTTTTCTATGACGTCCAATCATCCGGGCCCATTTCTCGACCCTCACGGGAAATCACCCCGGGTTGATCCTCAAGCTTCTACCTCGACCGAGCCCGGAGTTCATGAGGAGCCCATTCCGAGTTCCATGACCGGGCCTTCCATTCCCATTCACCCGCTGCCTCACGAGCAATCGCTTGGATTTCAAGGGAGTGGTTTTACCACTTATGAGCACGCCACGGGCACACACCAAGGTATTGATTCTTACCCCCACTCTTCTATTGGTGGCTTTGTTCCCAACGTGGGAGGGCATGGTGCAAACCATGTTGGGAATGGTGGTGGTTTGGTTGGAAAGGGGCACGCGGGAGGGCATGGTGCGAACCGCGTTGCCCCCGGTTCTCATGGTGTTTGTCAACCCAACATGGGAGGGCATGGTGCAAACCATGTCGGGTCTAATGTGCTCTTGGATGATAATGATCCCTTCGATAACTTTGGAGGCCCGGATCCCGTTCCTTATGGCTATGGTGCTCATCGCCGTTCTCCGAATGTGCCCAATCCGAACCCCGGCCCATATGGTTCTCCACCCGTGCATGCTTTCAATCCGACACCGAATGCGGATCCGAATGGTTATGGTGGTAGTCCAGGTTATGGTAATGATCATGGAGTTCAAGAGGCCGAACTTGATGAGTATGATTTGTTTGGTGGTTACGATCCGAGTGCTCCACTTACTCCGCCCGTTCAAACTATGAGGGAGGTGAGCCAAGATTTTGTGGGGGCCCATGTTTCATCTTGTATATATCTTCCCCCGCCGTGATGGCTATTGATATCCGATCGCTCGACTTTGCCCGCCTTCCTATTTTTCATGGATTTGCCAAGGAGGACCCCCTCCAATTCATCAAGCAATACTTATGGCATGTCTCGAGTTTTCACCGCCCGAATATGATGAGTTTGGAGCATCTTCAACTTCGTCGTTTCGCATATGCTCTCCAAGATAAGGCTCTATCGTGGTTCATGGGTCTTCTTCCTAACACGATTCGCACATGGGACGAGCTCGAAAAGGTCTTTTTCAAACACTACTATTCCATGGAGAAAACAAATGATATGAGGGTAAAGATTATGTCTTTCAAGCAAATGAAGAATGGGCCGTTTCACTCCGCTTGGTCTCGGTTCAACGATCTTCTTCTTAGTTGTCCGCATCATCGTATACCCAAGGAGCTTCTAATTCAAACCTATGAGGCATTGGACCCCCAATTTCAATACATGGTGGATACGACGGCGGGGGGAAATATGACGATCCATTCTCCACGCGTGCTTCTTAATGTTTTCATCTCTTTGTCCGAGAATTCTCAACAAAAGTCCTCCCGTGCTTCGTACTCAAGTGCTAATGAGGTCAACAATGTAAATGAGCCTTTCTCCCCGAGAGAGCTCGAGATGAAAAAGGAGATGGATGCTATGAGAGTCCAAATGGCCAAGTTGTCGTCCCCGAGCATGGACCCGCCTTGTTTGTCTTGTGGTGTGGTTGGGCATGAAACGCTTTATTGTCCGTCGAACCCTTCCCATTACATGCCGGTGCCTCCTCACTCGGAAGATGTTTGTGGGATCCAAGGTTATCAACCGAGTCACGGTGTTCCTCGGCCAACCTTCCCTCGGCCATCTAGTCAAAATCCCCCGTATCATCCGAACAACCGTGAACATCCGGGCTTAGGGTACTCGAACCCTCCAATGGGCTCTTCTCGACCACCTCCACCGATGAATCCTCCACCACTGGCCCCCGATTCGGCTCTTAATGCGCTAGTCCAAAAAATGCAATCCCTCAATGCTTCGGTTTCCACCTTGAGTGCCACGGTGTCCGCCATGGATACACGCTTGAGTGCCTTGGTTTCCGCCTTCGATACACGTTTGAATGCAACGGACACGAAACTTGGGCAATTGGCTACCGAGATATATATGATCAAACAAGCCAATGAAAAGGGGAAGCTCCCAAGCCAACCTTCCCATGCCCATGCAATTACATCTCTTCGAAGTGGCCGCGTTATCGATAACAAGGTGGCTCCCCCTTCCGAAAATGAGAACGTTGATCCTCTGGTCCTTATCTTCTCTCCCGATTCCACCCCCGCGGGTTTTGCACCGTCGAAAGA
The DNA here is from genome assembly GCA_014905375.1 of Phtheirospermum japonicum. Taxonomy (NCBI): domain Eukaryota; kingdom Viridiplantae; phylum Streptophyta; class Magnoliopsida; order Lamiales; family Orobanchaceae; genus Phtheirospermum; species Phtheirospermum japonicum. The sequence continues at coordinate 1,078,511 of BMAC01000146.1, read as the reverse complement.
AGGCCCCGATGGTTTGCACAAATCTTCGAACGCTTATAAGCCACCGATTCCCAAGGCTTCCCCGCCTTATCCATCACGGCTCCAAAACAACAAGAAGGACGATCAATTCCAACGGCTCTACAACACCTTGGCAAATGTGAACATCACTCTTTCCTTATTGGATGCCATTCGAGACATACCCGCCTACTCAAAAATTTTCAAAGAACTTTCCTCCAGAAAGCTCCTCCATACTCCGAATGAGACGATAGTCCTATCTAAAGAGGCGAGTGTGGTGTGTGATCCTTCGGTTTTGGCCCTCAAGAAGATCGACCCCGACTCCTTTTGTATTGATTAATTGTGTAATTTTATTTGATACTTGGCCTGTAATAATTATATGCTTAAACGTGATTAATTTCTATTTCTACGTTTAATTGTGTTTGTATGGCATGCCTGTCGAAGTTGACTAAGTATGATTATTTGTTTTCGTCTTTGAGCGTGCATAAGTGCATAATTTTTCAAAATTTATTATTATATATCGTAAATTGGTACTTGGACGCAATCGATTTTGCAAAACCTAAAAAGCAGCGTCAATTCAAAATTTTTCATGCAAAAAGCCAGCGAGTAGCCTGAGTGTTTATCATCATTGCATGTACGTGAATAAGTTTCAGTTTTGATATCTCTTTGAAACCGCTGTGTGTAGTCGACTTTGAAATTGAAGTTAAGGCGCATATAAAACCTTATTCTGGCTATTTCCATATATTTTTAGCCACTATAAATTCCAAATGAGCCAATCATAGCCAAATAATCCATGCCTATAACCATGTGTGATTTTGTTGAGTTGACCCCTACTAACCCATTAAAAGCGTGGGGTAGGAGTTCGTTATCTTTATTGGTTATTAGTGTTTTGGAGAATTTTATTAGGGATTTATGAAATTATTGTAATAAAGTATCACCATCCTTCAATAAAAAAAAAAGAAAAAAAAAAGAAAAAGATCCCATGAAAATAAAAAGGGACAAATAAAAAAAAGAAGAAAAGAAAAAGATAGGATGGTGGATATGTTGTTTAATTGCCTACACGCTTATTAATGCTTGAATTTTATTGTTTATTTAATGAAGCCTTATGTTTAAGAGGCAAAAGAGTTGTGATTAAGTGGTTTCTAAGCTTCAAGTCGGTTTTACGGTTTGCGAGTTGGGAAATAGCATATATTTTAAGGCTACGTTATGAGTGTTAAGTGAGGTTTTTATTTTTGAGCGAGGTGAAGCAATTTGCTTCTCGATTAGATTAGGTTGAGTGAGCGATTAGCCATACGACTTATATATTCCACACCCGTCCAAAGAGCCTTACAYTACAACCCGYAAAGACCTTTTCTGATTCTTAGTTTTGACAGCACACTTAATTTGCGATTGAGAAGAGATTGATTTTCGGTGCTTATTTATTGTGCATGTAATTGTATGATTTGAGTGTATACACGTCCCATGCAGAAAATACTTGAGTGCTTTTGAGCGTACTTATATATATTATCCTTCGTGAGGAAGCATGATTTTATTTTGAAGCGACAATGTAATAATGGTCAAGTGTTTGACRTTGCRTGACTTGTACCTATATTTTCAAAATTACGTATGTAGCATAGCACGACTCTTTGCTTGAACTTATTYTCATTCTAGTTATACTTTGAAATTATCGTTTGTTCGAGGACGAACAAACCAATAAAGCGTGGGGTAGTTGATTAGAGTAGATTTGTCCTTATTTTTATTAGTATTTTAGTACATTTTTCTATTTGTTTTTGGTATAAGTTGGACGATTTAAGCATAATTCCGCATTTTTATAGTTCTGACTTATTTTACCGTATTTTAATCGTAATTGATGCAAATAGGTGATATTTCATTGTTTTCACCTTACAGCTAAGTAAACGGAAGAGTTCAGCGCGTAATAGACGAGGTTCGATGTTCAAGAATAGGAGAACGAGCTTTCCGGCGAAATGAGTAGCAAAAGATAGAGAGAGACGGAGGCAGACGCGCAGTCACGATGCGAGCCATGATCCGCGTCAGTTGACGCAGCGTCGACGCAACATCGACGCAACTTGCTGAAGCGTCGATGTCGACGCACCGATGTCGACGCAACGTCGATGCAACTTGCTGAAGCGTCGATGTCGACGAACCTAGTCGACGCACCCGCCCAGCCGACGCGCACGCCAGGAAGCACCGACGCCGAGCACCAGCACGCGTCCGTCGACGCACCGTCGACCCAGAATTCAGATTTTAGAGTTTCTTGTGCGCTAAGACTTGCAATATCTATATAAACCCTCTATATTTCAGATTTTCAAGAGGAGAGACATAAAAGACACGATCACCTAGGGTTCCATAGCTTCCAATAACAATAATTCCACATCTCATAACGAGATTTGAAGACGGAGATCAAGGATCGAAGAACAACGCGTCCAGAACATCGAATTCGAGTTCGGGATTCGATCTTCGCCCAATATCAACGTTCAAACTCCGGAATAGCTGGAGCTTTATACTGCTTTTCGTAGTTACAATAAGTACTCTAAACTCTTAGTTAATTTCGTAGTTAATTGCTTAGTTAATTTCTTAGTTAATTCTAGTTTTGATAATTAGTTTAATCGTTTTATGCTTGAGTATTGGATATTAGTTTAATTTAGTTTATTTATGCGAGTTGATTTATGCTTAGTTATTCGTTAATCTTAGATTCTTATGATTCGTTGCTTAGTGGTAATTTTTTATGCTCATGCTTTTAGATTCGTTAATTAGGTTTAATTTATAGTTGCGTATTATTGATAGTTCGATTATTGCTCGTAGTTGGTAATCTAGTTAGAAAAATTAGTTTAATTAGCCTTAGTTTAATTATTGCTTAAGTTTATAATGATCAAATCAATCTCTTTTAAAACCCCAATTGTACATGTATTTTATTTTAGTTCTCAAATTGAGAAAAACATCCGAAAGACCGAACAGTTGTTTCCTCGAGAGATACGACTCGAGTCAAACTTATCACCCTATAGTTACCTTGTACTCTTGCGAGCAATCTAACGTGCTTTTAAATTAATTTATTAAAAAGGGGTGCACAAAAGTTTGGATCACCATTATCACGATAATTACCTTATTTTGTTGGATCTCTGTCGTGTTTTTCTACCAATTATATTCGATTTTTCTTTTCCGATTAACTTCGTCGTCGCAGTTATTCAACCTCCAGAACTTGGTTCAACCTTATGCTTGATGTATCTTCAACATCATAATTCAACTCAATATTCGTGTTTCTGCAAGACGCGATTTCGAGATTTGTAATTCTACAAGATTTTATTGCGTTTTTGCAATTTTTGGAGCTTCGAACTACTACAATTATGGTTTCAAATTCAAAGCTTTGAATTTCAGGAATATTCTCGAAGAGGAGATTTGGGAATTTGGATAGAAGACTTGAAAATTTTATTTTGTAGTTTTTAGTGGTGATGAAAATAAGGGAAAGGGTTCATGGCTTGGTATTATCGGAGTTCGATCGATTATAGAGATCTATATGTTTTTAGCTTTGTGAAAATTGAAAGACAATGGAAATAAAATAAAAATAAAGCAATTAAAGGCAATTAAATACAAGTAAACCAAGCAAAATTACTAACTATGAAACGTAAATGCAAGTATTTCGTATGCCTCGTGCGTGTGCCCAATGGAAATTGCAAATAATAATGAAAATAAGCAAGTAAAAGCAAAGTTTCACCAAGTACAAGCATGAAAACCTAAGGTACAACTATGCATGCATGATCATAAAACTCAAATAATGCAAATTAACGAAAATTGAAAGCATCAATGGAAATAGCAATAAAAGTTGTCATGAAAGTTTAAATTTTTACGAAAAATAACAAGAAATGAAGAGTAGATCTAGGATTCAACATAAAACCATGCATGAAGATAAAATCCAAAATAAAGCATATGAAATACTCAAAATAAAAATGATCAAGGACTTGAGATATGATCTTGGTGTGTCACTCACCTAGATTCCATAGCTAATTCACAAGATCTAACATTAAATCTAAGAGCTAAGGAAAAATGTATGCATAAATTGAAGAACAAGCATGAAATCAAAGAACAAGCATGTAAATAATGAAAAGCTTACTTGAATTAAGAAAGGAACAACAAACTTGAATGAAATAGCAAAAATAAAATCCAAATGATGACTTGAATTCTATTTGAGCTTACAAACCCAAAGAAAAGCTTGAAATTAAATCTAAGATCTAGAGAGAGAAATTAATCCCAAGCCCAAGAATGGGTTAGGAGGAGAGTTGATATCCTCCAAAATCAGAGTTGTGTTCTATTTATACTAGGTTTTATTGGGGGTTAAATGGGTCAAATTAGCCTTAAAGGCTTGATTTTCCTAGGTTTTACCAGGGTTTGACCCGGATTGGCACCTTGGCTTGAGGTTTGGGGCTGGCATGCAGGTTGCCGTGCACTGGGCGCTGCCAAGGAGGCTGGCATGGGTTTTGGCTTGCCTAGCATTCCAGAATGTTTGGCCATTTACGAGCTTGCTCTTGGCACCGATTTTGGCACATCTTGGCACGACTTGGCTTAAACTTTGGTCCTCAATGCCTTTACCTATGAAAATATGAATTTTGATCATAAAAACCCAAGAATTACACCAACCCTCAAATTAATTGAACTCATTAACCAAATTAAGTATAGAATCAAAAAGAAACGTGAAAAACAATAAAACGAGAAAACAAACGAATAACCTAATAAGAATTGACTCAAAACTATTAAATACAACATAAAACCCTAATTAAAAACACGAGAAAAACACCACAATTACATGCGAAACAAATTTCTGCTGCAATTACTTTTTTTTAGAAAAAAAACCCAACTAAATTGGGGCTTATATTGTGATTGGTAGTAATTTTGAAAGAAAGTTGATCACCGCTTCCATATCCTGGGGCTCTACAGCCGGGGAGGGGCTTGCTAATAAAAGCTTTCATGGCCGGATAATTATGATTGGAAGGTATTCTTTTGATATTGTGTACAAACCTAGGGCACAATTATTCTTTTACCATATAAATATTGTAATACCCATTTTAATTACATTTTTAGAATTAGTTTCATAGGGGCTAAAGAATTAAATAAAATTTTATTTTTGTCCCATAAAATTCTAATCAACAAGCCCAAACAATAATTTAAGTCCAATTTAAGTATAAGTAATATTATCTAAACCCATAACTTTGTTAACTGTATTTGTATTAATTTTATTTACAAAATAATATTCAATGAATTAATTTATATACCAAGATTAATTTCTACACACTCTCATTCATCTCGATTACTAAAAACATTCATAAATATAAAATTGTGACACACCCATTAAAACACATAAACATATAATTTCCTTTTTCCCATACCATTCTTGAACTATTTCACCATTTTCTCTCCAACCTCACTTCAACTTTCTTTTCAAAACCCCACGGTTCTAAGAATTGTTAACCGACCGTTAGGTGGCGGACCACCGCCTAGCGTCTAGGGGCCTAAACGAGACCTAGACTTAGACATAAATATTATATTTTATTCGAATATTTAGGCATTAGTATTGAACAACTCAAGAAACAACTACATGAGAATAAAATTAAAATCATACTATATAATATAAGATTATTATCAAAGAAATCAACTAGTTTTTTCTCAAAGTTCTTCTCATGAACTTTCATCAAACACATTGTCTTATTAGGTTTAAGCATTTATAACTTCTAACAATAAAATTGATCAATTACTCAAACTTATATATCATCTTCACTTACAAATGATGAAATGAACACATAAAACACCATATTGCAAAAAATAAAAAATAAAAATTACTAAATCAGCGCTTGGACCCCAATTTTTTTGCCCTGACACCTAATCCGTCCACCTAGAGAATATCGAAGGCAGTGGAGGGCCGCCCTGGCCGATTTTTAGAAATGTGTCAAATCATAAATTTTCAAACATTAAAAAAATTCAATAATGGATGATCAAAAAGACATGTGAATAACTAATGTAAGTAGTTTTATTTTCATTTTTACCCGATTATTCAAATGTTTTCGCATCCATATTGTTAATTGTAGATGAAAATTTCAAAAAAATCTGCTCACAACTTTTTCGGTTAGTCCACTGAAATTTAAGAGAATTTTCGGCTACCAATGGCCAAAATTTGGGTACTTTCAATCACCACTGGATGAAATATGCTAATAATTTCAGCCGATGGTAGCCAAAATTTCTTGATTATTTCCAACGACTAGTGACGAAAAGTACACCTAATGTGCATATATGTCTCTCTCTCTCTCTTTTCTCTTTTTTCCCTATTTGTATAGAAACTGAACACATGCTTTACAAATTCCAGTGTTATTATAAAGATATGAGTTGGTAGTGAATTATACACATGCCTTCACAACACACCAATATCTTGAATCTGAAACAACAAAGTACGACCATAATCTGAAATAACAAACTATAGCCGTAGCCCGATACAACGAAATACGACCATAGTTTAAAATACATATTAAACACTCATAATAAAACAAAGTCTGAACAAGATGTGACGATTGTTGGAGTATTTTTCTTGGTGATGAATATATCAAAGGTTCATTTGGCTCATTATTATCGGAAATCGATTCAATTGAAGGAATCAAGGTGTTTCAAGTTTTGAAAAGTAAAGGAAAACGAAAATAAAGCGATTAACCTATCTAAACTAAGCTAGGAAATGAAATACCAAATTGGTCGGATGCCTCGTTCGTATGCCTCAATATGAAGATGCAAAGCAATAATGAAAATAAGCAAGAACAAGCAATGTTTCATCAAGTACAAGCATGAAAGCACAAGGTACAACCATGCTTGCATGAGCATCAAATCCTAAATAATGAAAATTAGCACAAATTGAAAGACGAATGGAAAGAGCAATGAAAGTTGACGTGAAAGTTTAAAACTTTATGAAAAATAACAAGCAACAAAGAGTAGATCTAGGATTTAAGCATGAACAAAGCATGAAAATAAAAATCAAAATAAAGCATATGAAATACTTGAAATAAAACCGATCAAGGACTCGATCTATGACCTAGACGTGTCACTCATCTAGATCCCATGGACGATTCACAAGATCAAGCAAGAAATCAAGTAGATAAGAGAAAAAATATAATATGAAGAACATGCATGAAATTGAAGAACAAAGCATAAAAATAAAAGAAAGATTAATTGAATCAAAGAGAGAAACAAGCTTGAATTAAATTGCATCAAAATAATAATCCAAGGGAATACTTGGATTCTTCTTAGGCTTACAAACCCAAGGAATTGCTTGAAAATTAAATCTAAAATTTATAGAGAAACTTTAATCCCAAACCCAAGCTTGGGTTGGGAGGAATGGGAGATAATCACAAAAATGAGAAAAGTCTACTATGTATATTATGTTTAATTGGGTTTAAATGGGCCAAAATAGCCTTAGAGGCTTGAAATTCCCGGGTTTGACCAAGTTTGATCCGGAGGCACCTTCCTAGACACTTGGCTAACCTTTTGGCACATTTTGGCTCAGAGTGGCTCAAGTTGGCTCGGCATTTGGCCGAGCCTGGGCGCGGGTGGCTCGGCAGGTGGGCTGGGCGGGCATGCGGGTGGTTGGCGATGGCAGACAGGCACCATGTTGGGCGTGGGATTAGGCGACGCTGGACGAGCATCTAGGCATGGAAATGGGCGTGGCTAGGCGAGCATCTAGGCATGCATTTAGGCACGGAAACGGGCGACGCTAGGCGCTGGGATGCGTGCAGGCAATGGGAGCTCTCGGCAGGGCGTACACGTGTTGCTCGGCAGGTGCCGGGTGGCTTCGGTAGGGCGTGCGCGCGCTGCTCGGCAGGCGTGCGCTGGGCGTGCAGGCATGCTGCTAGGCGCGAGATTAGGCGTGAAAATCGGGCATGTTTCCACGCCTAGCTTGCTGGCGTGAAAATAGGCCAGCCTAGGCGAGGCTAGGCCACCATTCCAGAAAGTTTGCCCATTTTGGAGCATCTTGGCACCTATTTAGGCATGCAAATAGGCAAGGCTAGGCTTGAGTTTTGGCCTCCATGCCTTAGTTTGAATTCAAATCATTAAGCCACCTATTAAATGAGAATTTTGAATATCAAAAAACAAATAATTATACCAAACCTCCAATTAATTGAAGCCATTTAACTCAATAAAATATAAAATTATCAAGACAAGTAAAAAACAACAAAACAAGAAAAATAAACAAAAAACCTAACAAAACTCGATTAAAAACTACTAAAATTAACATAAAATTCTAATTAAGAACACGAGAAAAACACCACAATTATATACAAAACAACCACCCCACACTTATCGGTTTGTTCGTCCTCAAACAACGAAAAGAATCAAGAATGTACATGCAATAAATATTGTGCAAAAAGAAAAATCCTTGTGCTTATCCTATTAATATGATGAAAGTATCAACATAAAATTGTTATCGTCAAGCATGACTCGTATTATTCTTTCTCAAATGAAAACCAAATCGATGACTTCCTCATAAATGGAATTTTGAGGGTGTTCGCTCAATTCGCTCAAGTGTTTGTTATATGGGACGTGTATACGCTCAAATCGGATGATGCATGCACCTAGTCAAGATTTTACAAATCAAAAACTCAAAATTACCCATTGTACATGACCAAACAAGAATCGAAAGAGGTCTTTTATTTCGGGTTGTAATGTTGGCTCTTTGGTAAGGTGTGGAATATTTAGATATAGTGGCTAACACATGATCAAACGTGGTCAATAACAAATAAAACCCTAATTTATAAAACTCGAAGCTTATGATCGCTTCACCCTTCCCAATTCACCAAACTCTCATTCGAAACCCTTTCGTATACTCACAAGCTTTTCCGACTTTATTTCACAACACTTAGAAGCTTTTTGAATTCGCTTCTTTTTGCTAAACTTAGCCTTTTTAAATTAGGCTTTTCTCTCGAACGCATGATTTATCACTTTTCGTGATTTGTGTTGAAGTTTTATTCTTCTTTTTTTTTCTTTTTTTGTATAAGCAACTCAAAACCCGGAACCCACAATCGATTTCCCTCACATTTCTCGTCAACTAATCATACACTCTTACCTTACAATTTATGAAGATATAAGAGCTAAAATCGAGCTCGGATAACAAGAAACGGGGCATCGGCTCAAGGGGGCTCATTTGGGATTTTAAGTAGCTTATATATTTGGATATGGCCGTAATAAGGGTGATATATGTGTCTCGAGGTCATTTCCAAATTTAGTCATGTACGAACAAAATCAAGCCTCCTCAATGCAATTTCCATAAAAAATGCAAGCAAAATCGATAATTCCCACAAGGCTACTCACTAATTTGCATCGAGTTTTGAAAACAAAATCGAAAGAGCTTTTTGAGCTTTGCCATCTTCTCACGAGTAAAATGTCGAATATATATATATATAGGCGGGTTTTGGACGAAGCACAAAAATTCAACTCCTCACACAAGAGGCCATAAATATGTAAAATCCCGACTAGTAAACTATTCAAACCTCCAAGCAAGTGGTGATTCTTCAACAATGTAATAGAGACACAAAAGACACAAAAATGACTCAACCATATAAAAGCGCAATTAGTAAGCGTCACTTCGACAAGAATGCATAACTTCGCCAAGGCTCGAGTTAAGAAAGACAAATCATGCTTTGTGACACCCGGACTCTAACCACCTACCCACCCCACACTTAAACCATGCAATGCCCTCATTGCATTTTAATGAAAATCAAGTAAAAAGAGGGGTGAAATAGAAACTTTCTTAACTGTGCGAGTTTTGGTCGAGCTCGGTGGGGTCCACTTAAGCATCTAAGCAATCCAAGCAAAAACCGAGCATGGCTTGTTTCTCCCGGCTCCATGAACGCTATTAGCTTATCAAATCGGCAAAGGTTGGAGTCGGAAAGCCAAACACTAAAAAGGAAAATCACACAAAGCCAAAAACACAAGAAAATATGTACATAAGTCAAAACAAAACGAAACTAAATAAGGATGAAAAAGAACCAAAACACAATGAATTTTTTTTTTCAATTTTTTGTATGTTTTTAGATTTTTGTAATAAGAAAGAAAGGAAGTAAGAAATGTGAAAATAAAAGAAATAAATGAAAAGAACATGGGTTGCCTCCCAAGAAGCGCTTGTTTTACGTCACTAGCTTGACGAACTCCCTTTTTGGTTAAGGTGGAAAGAGAACGGGAGGTTCCACCAAAACAATATCCTCCTTGTTTGGAGGGTCCACTCTTTGGAACGTTCTCGACGCATTGCATAGCTCAAATAGGATCCGCCAAAAAGCAAACGTTCCAAGTGGTCAAACGAAACTCATCTCGGCTAGGTCTTCAGATTGAATGGTGGTTTTGAAGTGCCCCGATGACTCGACGAGAAAACAAAAGGAATATTGGCCGACTAGCTTGTTCAACATTTGATCGATAAATGAGGAAGGGAAATGATCTCTCTTGGTATTCGCCTTTAACATCTTAGAATCGATCAACATCCTCCAACCCATTGTATCTCTCGTATCTATCAACTGTACTTTTTCATCTTTAAAAATGAACATACCGCTCATCTTGGGCACCAAGTCAATGGGATTCACCCACTCGCTTTTGGAGATCACAAACATCAATCCTTCCCACAACAACCTCCAAATCTCGACTCTTACTATTTCCATATGGGGTCTAACTCCCTTAACAACTCTGGGTCTCCATCCAATAGCACCCTTAAGAACTTTAAGCTCTTCAACCGACCTCTCCTCTTCTTCTCGCTCCGGATTGGCAAAGATGATGATCGGTTTGCTCTCCTCTTCCAAAAAGAAATGCTTGGAGGGATATGGGGGAAGCTTAATCTCGGACTTGTGCCTCCTCTCGTCTTCATCGGGGTCTAATTCGAACAATTCCATGATCCCCTCAAGATAGTCTTCAAGCTCTTCCATATTATCATCAATGATCTTTTCCTCAAGGTGATTTTCAGACTTCTCAATCTTATCATCAACTATCCCCACCTCCCCCTTGAAAAAGTTGTCGTTGCCTTCAACGACACATAAACAATCATTTTCACACAAGTCTTGGGGACATAGAGGCTCAACGTACTCATCGTTAAGAACAAGGGGCTCATCATCCTCACAACACTCCTCAAAATAGGCTTCCCGGACAATATCCTCCTCAATGCTCCAATCCTCCATATAAACCCGTTCTACCATGACCTTGAGGAATTCCATATATACCCATTCTTCACAAGATTCTCTTGAAGTAAAAGGCAAAGGGTCAAGAGGATTAAAAGCATTTGGAAATGAAAACACGTCCTCTTCCGACGGTGAGACACTTGTATTCTCAACCACCCCACACTTATCAAAGATCGCGATCGGAAAAGTATGTGAAGGTGGACTTGAGAATTGTTGTGTAATGGCCAATAGATCCGGATCGGGGGATGGAGTAGGAGCAATCACCGGGATAGATGGGCAAAATGGATCTACGGGAGTGAATCAAGAGGGTTATGAGTCGGCGGTGGAGCAAACAATGGTGTAGCACAATCGGGTCCCGTGCCAGACATTTGAGCAATTTGAGCCTCCAACACCGCCATTTTCATAATCAACTCAATTTCCTTAGATGATAAAGGTGGAATCACCGCATTAGCATGAACATACGTTGGTGGAGGAAACTTTGTCTCGGGAAGAGTAAACACCCCCACAAAGGGTCTATTAACATCTCTCATAGTGTGGATAGGGGGGCCACTTGGGACAACGGAGCTCAGTCCTCCAAACAACTCTTAAGCCTCAAGATCCTTAGAGGATAAAGCCATGCGTGCCTTAGTTTACGTCGCTTGCAAAGATTTTGGCTCGGGAGGATGAAACGTCCCCCAAAAGGGTTTGTTGGAATCTCCTATAGTGCGGATAGGGGGTGCATCAGAGCTCAAACCTCCAAAGTACGCATAAGCATCGAGATCTTGGGCATTAGTGGTGGCACCAATCAGGGCTTGATTGAAATTGGAAGTACGAGAATCGCCATACGGGCCGGAATTTGGATTTCCACCACCCACATTTCCACTTAGATACGTATTCGGCATAAGATTGACA
>BMAC01000146.1:1044731-1059178 GCA_014905375.1 Phtheirospermum japonicum | reverse complement strand
GTGGGCTTCAAGTAAAAAGCCTAATATAAAGGCTAAGTTTAGTAAAAAGAAGCAAATTCAAAAAGCTTCTAAGTGTTGTGAAATAAAGTCGGAAAAGGTGTGTAGATATACGAAAGGGTTTCGAATGAGAGTTTGGTGAATTGGGAAAGTGAAGCAATCATAAGTTTCGGGTTTTAGAAATTAAGATTTTGTGTGTTATTGATCACGTTTGATCGTGTGTTAGCCACTATATCCAAATGTTCTATACCTTACCAAAGAGCCAACATTACAACCCATAATAAAGACCTCTTTCGATTCTTATTTGGTCATGTACTATGAGCAATTTTGAGCGTCCGATTTGTGAAATCTTGAAAAGGTGCATGCATTGATCGACTTGAGCGTAAACACGTCCCTATATAACACTTGAGCGAATTGAGCGAACACCCTCAAAATTTCCATTTGTGAGGAAGCCATCGATTTGGCTTGCATTTGAGAAAGAGTAATACGAGCAATGCTTGACGATAATGAGTTTATGTTGATACTTTCACATTCATATTAATAAGTATAAGCACAAGGATTTCTCGTTTTACACAATGTTCATTGCATGTACACTCTCGATCCTTTTCGTTGTTCGAGGACGAAAAAACCGATAAGTGTGGGGTAGTTGTTTTTGAATGTAATTGTTGTGTTTTTCTCATATTTTTAATTAGGATTTTATATTATTTTTAGTGGTTCTTGAGTCGTTTATCTTTGTTTTCTAGGTTATTTTTCTTATTTTAGGGTTTTTATTTTCTTCATTTGATTTTATGTTTAATTGGATTAAATGGTTTTAATTGATTTAAGGTTGGTGAAATTCTTAGGTTTTTATGATTGAAAATTCTCATTTAATAGGTGGTTTAATGATTTGAATTCAAGCTAAGGCATGGAGGACAAAACTCAAGTCATGGCTTGCCAAAAAGTTGTGCCAAGAGGGAGCTTCAAAGTTGCAAACATCCTGGAATTGCGGCCATCCCTTGCCATCAGCTGCCATCTCCAGCGCCCATGGCCCATGGCAGCGCCCAGCTGCCAAGATCCTGGCCATCTCCAGCGCCCAAGCACATGGCAACGCCAAAGGCTTGCTCCTTCTTGGCTTCTCCATGCCATCTCCACCTTAAAGCACATGGCAGCGCCCAAGGCTTGCTCCTTCTTGCCTTCTCCACGCTATCTCCACCTTAAGTTCATGGCAGCGCCCAAGGCTTTCTCCTTCTTGCCTTCTCCACGCCATATCCACCTTAAGCACATGGCAGCGCCCAAGTTGTTGCTTCTTCTTGCCTTCTCCATGACATATCCTCCTTAAGCACATGGCAGCGCCCAAGGCTTGCTCTTTCTTTCCTTCTCCACGACATCTACACCTGAAGCACATGGCAGCGCCTCTCCTTGCCATCCACACGCCCCTCCTTTCCATCTTCAAGCCAAGACCAAGCCAAGGACGCCCCTCCTTGCCATCCACACGCCCAAGACTCACACAAGACCAACCAACCAAGCCACATTGAGCCATCTTGGACAACACGGGTCAAGATTGGGTCAAACCTAGGATTTTAAAGGCTTTAAGGACAAATTGGCCCATTTGAACCCAATTACACCTTATATAAATGGGAGGCTTCTTTCATTTTTGAAAATTACTACCCTCCCAACCCTAACTTGGGTTTGGGATTAAAACTACTCTCAAGCTCTTGAATGATTCTCTCTTCCTTAGTATTTAGATTCAATTTCAAGCTTTGATGTAATTTCCTTTTCTAGATTAGATTTAATTTCAAGCACCTCCTTGGGTTTGTAAGCCTAAGAAGAATCCAAATACTCCTTTGGATTGCTACTTTTGATGCAATTACATTCAAGCTTTGTTTCATTTCTTAATTCAAGTAAGTTTCCTATCAGTTTCATGTTTTGTGCTTTAATTCCATGCTTTGTTCTTCATTTCCATACATGTTGTTCTATTTATGCCTTTTGTCTTAGCACCTTGAATTCATGTTAGATCTTAAGAATTGGATATGGAATATAGATGAGTGACACATCTAGATCATAGATCGAGTCCTAGTTTGTCTTGATTTCAAGTCTTTCATATTCTTTATTTTGATTTTTGTTTTCATGCATAGTTTTAGGTTGAATCTTAGATCTACTCTTTGTTGCTTATTATTTTCCTTAAAGTTTTAAACTTTCACGTTAATTTTTATTACTATTTCCATTCATGCTTTCAATTTTTGCTTATTTTCATTATTTAGGATTTATAGTTGTACCTTGTGCATGCATGCTTGTACTTGGTGATATAATGCTTGTTTTTTCTTGTTTTCATTACTAGCTTGCATTTTCATATTAATGCATCTGACGAGGCATTCTACCCACTTGTTATTTCGATTTTTAGGATAGTTTAGTTAGGTTAATTGCTTTATTTGCATTTTTCCTTTACTTTTTCAAAACTTTAGAGACTTGAAACTTACATTCGAATCGAATTCCGATAATACCAAGCCATGAACCCGTTGATATATTTCAAAACCACTAAATCTCTTCAAAAAGTGGCTCAAGTAGCTCGGCATTTGGCCGAGCCTGGGCGCGGGTGGCTCGACAGGTGGGCTGGGCGGGAGCGCGGGTGGCTGGTGCTTGCAGACAGTCACCATGTTGGGCGTGGGATTAGGCGACACTGGGAAAGCATCTAGGCATGAATACGGGCGTGACTAGGTGAGCATCTAGGCATGCATTTAGGCGCGGAAAAAGGCGAAGCTAGGCAACACTGGGTGCTGGGATGCGTTTTGGCATTGGGAGCTCTCGGCAGGGCGTGCGCGTGCTGCTCGGCAAACATGCGCTGGGCGTGCGGGCATGCTGCTAGGCGCGAGATTAGGCGTGAGAATCGGGCCTGTTTTGGCGCCTAACTTGCTGGCGTGAAAATAGGCCTGCCTAGGCGAGGCTAGGCTACCATTTTAAAAAGTTTTCCCATTTTGGAGCATCTTGGCACCTATTTAGGCATGCAAATAGGCAAGGATAGGCTTGAGTTTTGGCCTTCATGCCTTAGATTGAATTCAAATCATTAAGCCACCTATTAAATGAGATTTTTGAATATCAAAAACCCAAGAATTACACCAAACCTCCAATTAATTGAAGCCATTTAACTCAATTAAATATAAAATTAACAAGACAAGTGAAATTCAACAAAACAAGAAAAACAAACGAAAAACCTTACAAAACTCGACTAAAAACTACTAAAATTAAAATAAAATTCTAATTAGGAACACGAGAAAAATACCACAATTACATGCAAAACAACGATCGTGGCATGCATGTCCACAACCGTGAGACACGAGTACTGGTCTTATCGGTGAATATTGTGCAATAAAGCACTTACGATAAATAAGCCCTATTTTCGCGTACTAACTCGGCGAGATCAGCAGATGCAACTTGACCCTAAAATGTCGAGCATAGCCACTCCAACACTTCACTTAGGACCCCTTAGCATCTCTTATTTGCCTCATTATACTCTCAGCTGCTGACACGCCAAAATAATCTAATGAAATCCTCAATAGTTCTTAGCCTATAGGTGTGCCGCAAACGTACAGGACAACCCTCAATCAGTAGACCAGTAAGGCAATAGATGTCATCTAGCGTGATTGTCGTCTCTCAATGTATTGGTTTTGGCATTCCAATGCTCCACTGAAATCTGTGAACACGTTTGTAGCCATGTAATTAACCATGTCTAATAACATAGAAAATAAATGTATCAACAACACAGTGGTAATTCAATAATTCTACAAACCAACAGATATTATATAATACAATCAACTCTCTTTTCATGAAAGGACAATAAATCATGAAACCAATCATCATCCTCAGACTTATATCAATTACTTGTGACTAATTTATACCTCACTCACAATGGTTGTAGCATGCACCAAAGGGACTTCTATACCATGCAAAACTAAAATATATAGATACACCGACAAGCTTAGAAAATAATTAATCCATAACTCACAAATATAATTTGTGTAAAATTTGACGGTCTATGGTTTTGAAAATAAGTCTCAGTTTTATGATGTTGTTAACAATGTTAAACAACACTGCTTAACAACATCAACCAGAGTTAAGTAAAAATATGCAGCGGAATTAAAATACGAGAACACGATTGAACAAATTCAGTTCACAAGTAAAAGTACTTGTGAACTTGGGTGTACAAATCCGAAAACTATATTGCTTCCTTGTTTTTCGATCAATACAAAAATATTAAGCAATATATGAAAACTAGAATATCATAAACATGATACTAAATACTTGTCGCCTAGGTTGAACAAGCTCTCCTCCGTTGGTCACGCAACTTCGAATAGCTCGTCAATTTAGAACAATGACTCCAAGTAGTTCTTAGTGTTCTTCCTTGCTTTACCGTGCGTCTTGCGTCGCGTTGTTCTCCTCAAAATCCCGTGCTCAAAAGTCATTACTACAAGCTTTAGGATTCTTTGTCTTAAATAGACAATCCTAGAATCTTAAACTTGGTAAATACCTAAAAACAAATCCTAATCACAATCTAGGAATAATTAAAGTCTTGTACATAAATTAGGAAACTAAATAAAGTCTTAGACACAATCTAGGAAACAAATCTAGATTCCTAATTCTAGTTCCCTTATTTTGTGCTCAAGAAAGGCAAACAACTAAATAAGGAATTATTCCCAAGAATAAAATCCTTAACAATCTCCCCCTTTTGCCTTTTTGGACAAAATACCCAAGACGCATGAAAATAATCAAAAGACTAAAAATTCCCTCTGAATTAGAAGCTCCCCCTAAATTAGAAACTCCCCCTAAATGAAGCAACCATTGTTTAAAAAAAATGAACCATATTCACAGTAGCGTCTTCACATTCTTCTCCCCCTTTTGGTTTTGAAAGCAAAAGGACTTCAACAAACGAGTCCCGAAGCGTCTGGTGCTGTGCAACCTGGTTATCAAACAAAGTAATCTAGGCTAGGACAAACGAAGCTGAAAAATGAACCATGTTGGTACTGATGTTGGTAATACCAGAACCAACACAGGACATGACACCAGCTCGAAGAGGTTCCTCGGTGTCTAAAGAAGGTAATCAGATTCTGTTTCACGAAAACACCAATGGGGGATTCGACGCTCAGCAATCAAGCCCCGATTTTGAAATCCCAAGAACAGCTCCTCAGCTTCACTCACCAAGAATCTCGTGGAGATTGGTTCCATGTCTTCAATCTCGACGGCTTGAGACGGAGCCTCATCAGAACTAGCAGAGTGGTCGGAGGCAAATGTTGACATCGGTGCACTGGCAGATGGAACATTGTCAGAATCGAAGCTTGGAGAGGAGGCAAATAAAGGAATCTATGCACTTGCAGATGAATCATATCAGAATCGAAGCTTAGAGAAGCGGCAGGATTGCCTGCAGGGGATGTTGGTTTCGGTGACACAACACCAGAACCAACATGGGCTGACATGACAGCTTTGGACTTCTTCTTTTCTCTCTTTCGGTGAATTCGATATCCTGCAAGAGATTGAAAACAACTACAAACAAAAAATCGAGTGTCGTAGGTAGTAAAATTTGGAGAAAGAAAAAGTAAAAAACCTTAACTTTGTCAATATGGAAAAATCGTAAGCAATCGATAAAAGAAGGGGATGAACAATGTAAAGTTAAAAAATAACTCCCCCACTCTTTCTCAAAATATGACACACGATCTCTATGCTTAAATAGCCCACTATCTCTTATTTGAAGAATAAAAATTACAAATCCCAACTATAAATTAAAACCGACATAGAGCTAGATTTTATAAACCATCACCATAGTTGAATAAAGCCTTTGCAAAGGAATTTTTCACTCACCAAATCAATATCTTTATTACCTGTCCAACAGTCTGATTATAACTCCACTGAAACACGTGGTTAGCAAGATTCAAAACAAGATTAAGAGATTTCAAGATAGACAAAAACACAAGCAACAAAACGCACAGCATGATGACATCTCCACAAAGTATGAATGTCCTACGAGATGCTTAAAAATCATGGCCTAAAAAGGTTAAAAAGAACACATTATGATTTCAGTGACTTGATCCAATGTTGCTTTTTATTACTGACAACATTATTAACCAACATTGCCTTAAGTGAAGTCAATGGAAACTTACCCATTAACCCAAGTTAATGACTACGTCAAGATCTCTCAAGAAGGTGAATTTTAAAGATAGGATCATTTTGTATCCAGATTTTCTTCATCCTTGAAGGGATTTAAATCTTTTAATCTCCAGCAATTGCTGGTAAACACCTCTTGTTTTTGGACCTGGGAGAAAACCAGTTTCTGTGGGCAAGCTCCACAATCACCTAATCGAAGAGGTTGATCTTTTTGCCATCACTTTTATTGCAACACCGGACCTTATTGCACTCTCAATCAAACTCAATGCATTTGGATAATGTATGAAAAGAAAATGAAAAATGCATGCAAAATTATACAGATGTTGTGATTGATGTTGATATTAGGTGTCACAACATCACAAACCAACATTGGTTCAGACAATGCACATACCGAGATCTCTTCTCAAACGAGAGAAGGTCTCGAAATCTAATGCCTTAGTGAAGATGTCAGCAAGCTGTTTGTCTGTCCATATATGCTCAAGGCTAACTATCTTTCTCTCAACCAAGTCTCGAATAAAGTGGTACCTTACGTCAATGTGTTTGATTCGAAAAAGCTAGACCGGATTTTTCGAGATATCAATGGCGTTTGAATTATCACAGAGCATAGTCAATGTTCTTCTATGTAGATCGTAGTCCTCTATCATCTGGTTCATCCACAATAACTGTGTACAAGCACTTCCAGCTACAATATACTCGGCTTTAAGAGCATCCTCTACTCGCTTGGGCTCTGTTTTGGAAAGAGACAAAGATTCTCGAGTTTTAGAACAATTAGTGAACAAGCAAACAAATCTTACCATCTCTTTGAAATTTATTTGTCGCATTCTTATAGTTCTTTCATCGAGATCTCCAATGATTTGGCTCATAGGATGATTCTTCTGAATTCTTGAAGGAATATTTCTCTGAAGTAAGTCAATGGGTTCAGCTGGATTTTCCATACTTGGATCAGAATCTGATTCTGCGGCGGCTTGAGTTGATGTTGGTTCTGATGTTGTGTTCCCAGAACCAACATTGGTACCAACATCACTCAATTCCCTGGTTTCAGCACCTGCATCTCTGTTTTCAATACCTGCACTTTCATCTACAGGAAGTGTGACATTATCTTGAGGATTTTGATCATAAACCAGATCATCCTCCTCAGCAGGTTTAAAACCACTCATCAAATCATCAAACTTGACGTTAACCGACTCAATCATGCAACACGTTCTAAGATTAAATAATCTATATGCATGACTATTTCGAGAGTATCCCATGAAAACCCATTTATCACTCTTTGATGCAAGATGATTTCTATCATTTAACACATAACAAATGCACCCAAAATTATAAAAATAACTCAAATTTGGCTTTTTGTCCATCAATAATTCATAGGGAGTAACACAAGATCTTGGTCTAAAATACACCCTATTAATTATATAGCATGCAGTGTTCATTGCTTCTGCCCAGTAACCTCATTTGAAATTAGCATAGTCCTAGTCATTTCTATAAGAGATCTATTTTTGCGTTCGACTATCCTATTTTGTTGGGGGGTGATGGGTGAAGAAAATTCATGTGTTATACCAACTTTGGAACAATATTTTGAAAAGGATGCATTCTCAAGTTTTTTTCCATGATCAGACCTTATTCTACCTATACTCACACCAAAACTTACACACAACCTTTTTACAAGTGTTTTAAATGCTTCGAAAGTCTCAGATTTTTCTTTTAAAAACTCTACCCAAGTAAAGCGGGAAAAATAATCTACAAGCACAAGAACATACCTTTTACCACCAAGGCTCTCAACTTCAAGTGGTCCCAAAAGGTCCATATGAAGGAGTTCGAAACAATATGAGGTAGTGAGACTTTGTACTATTGGATGTGGCACCCTGACTTTCTTACCTTTGTGGCATGCCTCGCAAATTGGAATATTCTTTGTGTTGAGCTTAGGTAGTCCGATCACAGCATCCTTTTTGACCAAACTTTTCATCATCTTGTAATTGACATGTCCGAGCTTTTGATGGCACACCTAGGCATCACTCAATTGAGACAACTTGCAGAACACATCACCATTGATTTGATAGCAATTATCTGAGGTCCTCTGACCAATGAGAATACATGCATTGCCTTCGTCATAAACTTCGCATCTTTCACGAGTGAACTTGACAGTGAAACAACAATCGCACAGTTGGCTAATACTTATCAAGTTCGCCGTTAAACCTTTAACCAACAACACGTTCTCAAACTTTGCAATACCAGATACATGAAGGGTTTCTTGGCCAATGATTTGGCCATTTGCACCTCCACCATACTTAATCTTTCCTCCTTGAAACTTCACAATATTCGAGAGGAGATCTTCCAAGCAGGTCATGTGCTTAGAGCATCCACTGTCGAAGTACCAGGCTCCAGGGACATGGGATTTCAAGGAGGTACAGATCATGTTACACTTGATATCAGTTTTCTTGACCCAAACTTGTTTGAACCTGGTGTTGGTATTGATGTTGGTAACACGGGAACCAACATGGGATTCAGCAGTCAGCTTCGACCTTTTAAAATGAGTTTGCTTGCCAACAAGCTTCCAGAAGTATGGTCGTATGTGCCCAGGTTCACCACAGTGATGGCACACATATTGTCTTCTTCTCCTTTTGCGGCGTTTGGCCGACTTCATCTTTTGACTTGAATTTGACTTTTGAACATGCTTGTATCCAAATCCCGTGCTTTGAGCAATTCGGGATACTCGATTCCAGAATCTCATCAACCTTGGCCTTGCCTTTGTTGAGATTTGTGATGGTTCTTTGAACCTTTGTCAACTCGATTTTCACCTTTTTTAGCTCAGCATCCTTCTTGGTGAGCGACGTTTCCAAGCGGACAACTATATCAAGCTGATCATCCTTTTCTTTGGTTAGTTTTTCTACTTCCTTCGTGAGATCTTTGACCTTGAGTACCTGTTTTCCCCAACTGACAAACAATTTCTAGTGGTCAACACTTAGCTACTCGTATTCCTCTTGATAATCAGTTGTTTCTGCATTCAGGCACACGATGTTGGTTTCAAGGATACCAACATGGAAATCGTCATCCCACGCAACATTGGTAAATAAGGATGGATCAGGTTCAGTTGACTCGTAATCATTGACATCCTCTGTAGCAACCATGATCTTCTTCCTCGGAGTATCCATAGTACCTAGACAAATAAGGATCATTACTTAAAAGGTTAAGTAACCCGCTCTATATGCCAATTGTGAAATTTGAAGGTCTTGTTGGGATTTGATGGAGCCGTCGCGCAGCGGAAAACAAAAATTTTTAATTAAAAGTAATTTTGAATCGAATTCAGTTGACGACGGCCCATTTTAATTTCAATTAATTCAAACAATGTTTTAAATTGTTTTACAAATGAAACAATTTGATTTTCATAAAATCGAACGAGCATGATCGGTTTCTATTTAATATATTAAACATATACATAACAATTATATATATATATATATATATATTAATATATTAATCATATTTATAATTATGTATTATATACATCATAAAACAGTATATATATATATATATATATATATATATATGTCTAATACATTTCATATAACATGC
Source organism: Phtheirospermum japonicum (assembly GCA_014905375.1). Classification (NCBI taxonomy): domain Eukaryota; kingdom Viridiplantae; phylum Streptophyta; class Magnoliopsida; order Lamiales; family Orobanchaceae; genus Phtheirospermum; species Phtheirospermum japonicum. The sequence continues at coordinate 1,049,482 of BMAC01000146.1, read as the reverse complement.
ATGGAACTTTAACAGCATGCATGCATCACTTATATATGTATTAACATCACAGCATGCATGCATTTTAACCGTATTAAACATCACTTATATATTAGATATGTACTTAGCATGCACATGCATTAATAACATATATATATTTATAACAGTATGCATGCAAACATTTAATAACTATGTATATATATACAGTACGCATATATCATAAACACACATACATATATCATGTATATATATAGGTGCGGCCATTGATACCTCACGGCGGAGGAGGAGCGACGCGACTGGAAATCCGGCGACGAAACGGCAGCAGCGTACGGCACACGGCAGCGACGTTCACGGCTTCGGCTTGGCAGCAATCATGCGGAGGCGACACGGCGTGCAAGCAGCGACGGGCTGCTGACTCACAACGGCACGACGACAAGGGGGTTCCGGATGGCGTGCGGAGGTGCGTGGCATCCGGCACGGCACAGCAGCGACGCGGCGGAGAAGGGCTGTCTCTTTCGGATGTGGCGACGGCTTGGGTTCGTTGTCGGCTGAGGCGACGGCTTGGCACTCCGGCGAAACAGCAGCGGCGGGCGCTCGTGGCACGACGAAAGCTCGGTGACGGCAGCGAGGCGGAGTCCGGCGCAGGGACGGATGCGACAGACGATCCGTGATGACAGCAGCGGCACTGTTGGAGCGGGTATCTCGGTAGTGGCAACAGCGGTGGGCGTTCGGCGGCGATGGCTCGTCTCCGGCAACGACGTGACGTCGGCGATCCGGAAAATTGGTGTCACACACCGTATGTCCCGACGTCCTTACGACGGAGCACTAGATCCGACGAGAGCTTGAGAACGACGGAGAAAAATGAGCACCGAACGATTCGGTGCGGCGTCGACCGGCGGCAAGCGACGGCAGCCGGAAGTGGACGGAAGGGAGAGGCTGGGTGGCTAGGGCTTTTTTGAGTTTTCTGCGCGAAAAAGAAACGTGTTGGTGTTGCTTCTTGTTTTTCCTTCTTTTTCCGTCTCCTTTTAAAAACCAAAACCTTCTCTTTATTTTAATTTTTTTTTTAAATCACAAAACCCCAACTTTTAAGTGGGCTGGCCCAAAAATAAAAACAAAATAAAACCAAGGCCTTATTAAATAAAGTACAAGACTGGCCCATTAACAAAAACAACCTTTTAAAATATCACCGGCCCAATAACTTTAAAAGGGCTTATTGGGCCGACCCAATTTTAAAACAAAAAGCCCATTGGAATTAAATCATTTCTCACAAACGATAACTCCGAAAAATATAACAATTATATTTTCGCGTCCAGAATAATTTTCTCGTATTTTTCTCAATTCATAATCACAATTATGAACCTTAGATTCAATCATATTGACATCTAACTATGCTAAAATTAACAATTAATTTCTAGCTATCGTTTTCAATAATCAGGAAACACGTGGTGTGACCCTCAATGGTTCAGGTGTAAGCTAGCCGTGGGTTCACAACACATTGTGATTCGAACAACACATTGTTCTTATATGAACTCGTCCCTTAGAGTCTCTGATTAAATAAAATTCATTTTACTTAATCACTGGTCAAACCAGAACCCAACGAATTATGAGAGGCGCCTAGCAACAACGCATCACAATTCCCTAGATACAAATGAAGTGCCTGCAAGAACCTTGTGATATAGCTTATATGTACAGTACGATCCCTTCGCGATCTATGTCCCGATTGAACAAGAGGTATTGGTTCATCGAGACCTCTTTCTAGTTCAATAACTGTGTGTACGTTCTAGGTTCAAGATAATCCGTTCGTGTGTGACTTAGAGAAACACATTTCTCTAAACACCCCACTATCAGCTCTGGCCAGAGACTCCGAGGATTTATCAACCATCAGAACACACAGGACATCCATGACTTATCATGCGTCCGAATCCCCTACTACCATGCACAGACTTCCCACTAGATTCCCGACTATGTGAACGTTGCCCCTTTTGATTGGCCTCCAAAGAGACACAGAGACAGGTCACAACATAGCCTGTCCTCTAGTGAAGTCACGGTGAGGTCCGGGTCTTAAGGATTAATGTTGTACGCTATACCATAGAAATCATCTACTCGATGAGTGGGAACCACTTAGAGATTTCTAGGTGAGGGAGTTCAGTGAACTCATCTTATGAGCACCTACTTATGTATGTCGATGTCCAGACACCGTGACCGATGAGATGCGGTCCACATACACTAAGTACTAGTCTTAATGGGAAAGGCATGTATCCTCATTATGGCGTAACCCTTTGACTAGGAACAAGTTCGACGAGTTACATTACGTGCTGGATTATCTCACGGTTCTGCTAGACCAATCCACCGTAATAAAGTAACTCATCAGGACCATACCTATGCAACTAGCATGGGATAAAAGATATGGAATGCCAATATGTATAAAAGATATTATTACGAATAAAAACCGATTGTATTACAAGAGAATGGTCAGACCACAGCCACAAGTTGGCTTGTTGGTCACCTTATTCTAACAATCTCCCACTTGACCTAAAGCCAACTATTCATGTATCTAAGTCCCATCGACTCTCGATGTTTCTCGTGGACTGATATCGATAATGGCTTGGTGAAGGGATCTGCAACGTTGTCTTCAGAGGTGACACGTTCAACAACGACTTCACCCCTCTCTACAATCTCACGAACAAGGTGATACTTCCTCAATACGTGCCTGGACTTCGGATGAGATCTCGGTTCCTTGGCCTGCGCCACGGCACCGGTGTTATCGCAGTTATACCTGTACTGCATCGTCCGCACTTGGAAATACACCCAACTCTTGGATGAACTTCCTTATCCAAGAAGCCTCCTTTGCTGCATCACATGCTGCAATGTACTCAGCTTCGGTGACAGAATCAGCCGTCGTGCCTTGCTTGGAACTCTTCCAACACACGGGGCCACTGTTGAGCTTAAAAATAAATCCTGAACTTGACCTTGAGTCATCCACATCCGACTGGAAACTAGAATCTGTGAAGCCTTCTATTTTCAGCTCGGCATCCCCGTAGACTAAGAACAGATCTCTAGTTCTTTGTAAGTACTTGAGAATGTCCTTCACTGCCTTCCAATTGGCAGGTCCAGGGTTAGACTGGTATCTGCTTGTGACACTCACCGCAAACGCAATATCAGGTCTTGTACATAACATGCCATACATTATGCTACCAATAGCAGATGCATATGGTGTCCTATTCATCTCATCGATTTCCGCTTGCGTCTGAGGACACATAGATTTCGATAGACGAATCCCCTGGGACATTGGCAAGGAACCTCTCTTGGATTCTTCCATGTGAAACCGTTTTAACACGGTGTCTATGTACAAGGATTGGGACAAGCCAAGCAATTTCCTCGATCTATCTCTATAGATCCGTATTCCCAATACGTAGGATGCTTCGCCCAAATCATTCATTGAGAAACGTGTGAATAACCATGCTTTGGTTGACTGCAACATCCCTACATCATTCCCAATGAGTAGTATGTCATCAACGTAAAGCACTAGAAAAGTCACTACGCTCCCACTAACCTTCTTGTAAACACAAGGTTCCTCCGGGTTCTTTACAAAATCAAACTCTTTGATAACTGTGTCGAACCGGATATTCCAACTTCGGGATGCTTGTTTCAATCCATAAATGGATCGCTGGAGCTTGCAAACCTCTTCCTCCTCTCCAGTGGATATGAAGCCTTCCGGCTGCGCCATATAGATTTCTTCCTCAATGTTACCATTAAGGAAGGCGGTCTTCACATCCATTTGCCATATCTCGTAGTCATAATACGCAGAAATGGCCAGCAAAATCCTAATGGACTTAAGCATCACGACTGGTGAAAAAGTTTCCTCATAATCAACGCCTTGCTTCTGAGTATACCCTTTCGCCACCAGTCTAGCCTTATAGGTCGCTACCTTTCCATCAACTCCAATTTTTCTTTTATAAATCTACTTGCAGCCTATGGGAACGATTCCCTCAGGTGGATCTACCAAGGTCCATACCTTGTTGGAGTACATGGAGCCCATTTCGGATTTCATGGCTTCCAGCCAATGTCCCTRGTCTGTATCAGATACAGCTTCGATGTAGGTTCTAGGATCAGATCCTTAATCAACCTCATCCACTAGGAATAATCTATCGGGTACTTCCGAACTCTTTCGAATCGTCGCATCGATGATTCAGGAGGTATATTAGTGGTTTGTTGAATTTGTTCATTCTCATGTGCTTGAACTTCGTTTTGTGGTTCTCGAACTTCTTCGAGTTCTACCATGCTGCCTTTTCTATCCAATAGAAATTCCTTCTCAAGGAAAGTGGCATTTCTTGAAACAAACACTTTTGCTTCAGAAACAAAGTAGAATTCGTATCCCATTGAATCTTGGGGATACCCCACAAAATAGCATAAATCGGATCGACTATCCAATTTATCTCCCATCAACCGCTTAACATAAGCGGGGCAACCCCATATCTTAATATGTTTGAAACTGGGTTTTCGGGAATGCCAAAGTTCATATGGAGTGGAGTTAACTGCTTTGGTGTTAACCCTATTCAGCAAATATACGGCAGTCAGGAGTGCATGACCCCACAAGTATGCCGGTAGTTCAGTGAATCCCATCATGGATCGAACCATGTCCAACAAAGTTCGATTCTGACATTCGGAAACTCCGTTCAATTGAGGAGTTCCAGGAGGAGTCCACTGAGAATCACGGCATCCGGTGCGGCAGAAAGTCCGACTGGCGTGCGAGGTGCGTGGCGTCCGGCTAG
>BMAC01000146.1:1005170-1021642 GCA_014905375.1 Phtheirospermum japonicum | reverse complement strand
AAAGATCTCACCGAAGAAGAGGTATGTGCAAAATGTATTCCAACAAAAAATAATAAAAATATCATATACTGAATGCATTAAAAATGTGCCAAGTATTATTATATCTGTCGTGAAAAGCACACTTAATAAACAAAACACTTCTAATCCACATTCAATATCTATAATATTAATATATCGCAAAAAAGATCCATAATTTAATCCGTTCTCTCCTTCTGAGAAGTTGTCATGTCATCTTGAGTATAACACCATAATATATAATTATAGTTTATGTTTAAAGATCTGCCATCGGGCTTATATATAAGACTTTCCGCATGAATTTATGAAGAAACAAGAACTGTTTGGACAGGGCGAAAAAGAAAATTGGAATGGAATATTACAAGCCTCTATCAATTGGATTCATTTTTTGTTTCCGTTTAATTATTTGTTTTTAATTAACTAGATTTATTTTATTTTTTTGTGATGAAGTGAAATAACATGGGTAATTGTAATTAATATGGTAAGTTAGAAATAGAAAATAGTAATTAATACTAAGATATTTGAAAAACATTGCTGTGAACCAATATATATTTGGTACACATATCAAATCATGTTACCCTCATAATTACTACACATTTGGTAATTGAAGTATAAATAAAAAAATATATTCAACATAATTAATTATTGTGCCAAATATATAATATTTAAGAATAAAATTCTCACATATTTATTTCATAATTATTCCTCATATTATAATTTATATACTTAAATTATTTGGATCTGTATTTCATTATGAACATATACAGAGAAACCAATAAAAATCATAGTGTGGATAGCAATATATGATTAGGCCCCTTTTTTTGTTTGTTTCTCAATAATGTGATTGTTTGTATATTTATTTTGATTTTTTTTTTAAAGTGTTTGGGAACATGTTTAATAGAATGAAAATTAAATGAAAAACAAGTTTCACAAAAATTCTGAATTTACATATGGAAACAAGAATTTCGGTTTTAATTATATTTTCCATCTCTCGAATGAATATGATAACCTTATAAAATATATATTTTATAACCTTAATATTTTCACAATTTCGGTTTCTTCGAGTTTGAACGTCACATTAAGGATAACTTGCTATATTTAAAAGCTAATCCCGTTGATTGCATGTATAAATGCACTCAAACATTATTTATTTTGAATACAAGTAAATTATGTAAATGAAGTAGAAACCTCAAAAATTGTTCTAAGCATCAGTGATACAAGTAAATTAAGGTTAAATGAAGCAGCGTAATTTCACTTTTTTCGATTTAATATTTTCTCATGTTTAATTCTAATTTCTAAGTCTCTTAAATATTTTAATCTCTTCACTCTACGTGTAGTATGACAGGTGAAAATTCAAGCAACAATAGAGTTATACGAAAGGCTCTACTACGGAGGAAGCGTTCCAATGGTAATTTTTCTATTATTACTATGTTTATACAAGATTATTACACTGACATTTTAGTTATATATTGAATGTATTTATTATTTCATGGTAACTAATAAATCAAATGACATGACAAAATCAATACAAGGCCATAAGAAATTTGACTTCGCCACACGTTAATATTGGTGGACAGACAAATTTTATATTACTTAAATTAACTATTATTCATCATCTAATAGTTATTTGATTGAATATTAAGTACAAGACCAAATCATATTTATTAATAATATAGTTCCCTCTTCCTTAAATACATTTGATTGATTACAATTCCTAAATGTTATGTCGCTAAAAATCTTCCCATTGATYTGTATCGATCCTTTAWGAAACCAAACAACCTTTTATAATTTTATAAATATATTCTTTATGTAACATACCTTGCTGAGTATAATAAATAAGGAATGATATCAAATATAGGGATTATCAATTAAAATCAATTATCGAGTATCTTCCTTGGCTGGAGAATTCATTAATATAGAAAAAATATATTAATCAAAAATCTATTAGTATTAGTATTTTAAAAATTTTATAATAATTATATTTGGTAATTTAAGTATAAATAGAATAATATATTTAACATAATTAATTATTGTACCAAATATATAATTGGTAAGAATAAAACTCTCACATATTTGTTTCGTAATCATTCCTCATATTAATATTTTATATACTTAAACTAAAATATTTATACCAAATATATACTAATTCATAAAATCAAAAAATTATAATCCTCATAGGGTTAAACTGCATATATATTCTTATAACGACATATTATTTCGGTTTTAATTATATTTTTAGAATTTACAAGAATTTACAATAATCCTCATAATTTTAGAATTTACAAGAATTTCGATTTTAATTATATTTCTCTCTCTCGAATGAATATGATAACCTTATAAAATATATATTTGATATCCCTCAGGGGTCCTTAATATTTTCACAATTTCGGTTATCTTCGGGTTTGAACGTCACATTAAAGGTGATTTACTATATTTAGCAACTAATCCCGTGGATAAATGCACTCGAACACTATTCATTATGAAGAATGATGTAATATAAATAGAAATATACCAGAACTTGAACGATTTTTATATTGGAACGAGACGCCACATAAGTTTAAAATACAATCATACTTTAAGATTTTTTATTTTATTTTTATATCTATCACAAATCTTTCAAAGTATCATTATAAAACTCGCGTACAATGCACAAGTCATCTTTATTTCACAATATTGATAGTTAGAGCATAAAGGGTTGGAAATTCTTTGTTGCGACGATTATAAGTTATCATTTTAAACAAAACAACTAATGTAGTATAAAATTTTCAAAATATAAAGTGAACAACATTTTTTTCTTTTTGATATAATAATTCAAATTCCTAATTATTTTTTTAATAAATTTCATCTATTTTACATTTTTTATATTTGCCCGCGATTTTCGGGGGCTTTCACACTAGTATATATACATATATATATATATATATATATATCCCCTATATATTAATGCGAAATTCTCCTAACCTATGTGTCTGTTTCACATGCTTTGTTTGACAAATAAAAGAATTTGGTGCTTCGGTTGCTTAGGTGTCATCCGAACCTAATATCTACCTAATTTAATATTTTTCCTTTATTGTATCTTGCCTAATTTAATCCTTTTCTTTTATTATATTTTACATAATGTAATATTTTCTTTTATTATATTTTGTCTAATTCAATAATTTTCTTTTATTCTCATAATAAGAATATAAATAAGTCATATATAATTAGTAGAAAGATCTAAATTAGTTAATTTAATTAAAAGATAATTACATAAAATATAATTTTAATTAAGAAATATTATTATGATAATTATTAAATAGGCAGTATTTACAATAAAAGTTGATATAATTTTAATTTTGAAATTTTAAATATTTTATATAGGTAAATGAAGATTTATTTGAAATAATCTAAATATGTAACTAAATATTAGTATATTCAGTCTAACATAAAAATATGATAATATAAATTAATATTGATTAAAATTCTCTCTCGATAAGTTCCTAAAAAAATTGAATAGAAGTTACTGGTACAATGCAACACGGGTTGAGAGTATGACATCTGTTTGGTTTTTCAAAGTATGTAACTAATATTATTAACGAATTTATTCTAAACATTAAAATATAAAATAACATATAATAATTTAATAGAGATTGGGCATATAATTTGACTTCTTTTGAGTTTTTATAAGCATGCAAATAAAATTATTAACCAATCGAAATTTATTATGAAAATAATTAAATAAACTTTATTAACAATAGAATTTAAAATAATTTTATTTTGGGAGTTTCAATTATTCTATATAGATAAAATAGGAGTTATTTACAATAATCTAAGTATGTAACTAAATATTAGTAATGTATTCAATTTAAACACAAGAATATTAAATTATATACTAATAATTAATAAACATTGATTAGGCACCAGTACAATGCGCACGGGTTGAGAGTATGACGTCTGTTTGGTTTTTCAAAGTATCTAACTAATATTATTAACGAGTTTATTCTAAACATTACAATATAAAAGTAACGTAATAATAATTAATAAATAGAGATTGTGCACGGTTTAGAATGTGACTTCTTTTTAATTTTTATAAGCATCAAAAAAAATATATTAACCAATTGAATTTAAACAATAAAATATAAAATTATTTAGTAATAATAATTAATTAATTAATTAAATAAGTTACCAAACACATGCTGAGAAGGCACAAGTTGAGAACATCATTTGAATTTTTCATTTTACTTAAAATTTTGTAATTATTATAAATATTTTTTATATTTATCTTTGAAAAACTCTGTGTAATACACGAGTATTAAACTAGTATGTATATATATATATATATATATATATATATATATATATATATATATATATATATATATATATATATATATATATATATACTAGTTTAACACCCGTGNATATATATATATATATATATATATATATATATATATATATATATATATATATATATATATATATATACTAGTTTAACACCCGTGTATTACACGGGGTTTATAAAAAACTAAATATGCAAAATATTTGTGAAGATTATAAAGTTTTAAATTTAAAATAAAAGATCTAAATGATGTATTATCAACCCGTGCCCTGTTCGGTTTATTAATTATTATAATTATTGATCAATATTATATTTTAATATTTAGATTAAATTCGTTAATAATTATATTTGCATACTTATAAAAATTCAAAAAATGTCACATTTCAACCCGTCTCTAATCTATATTAATTAATTAATATTAAATCATTTTATATTTATGTTTAGATTAGTTTTGTTAGTAATTACAGTTACAAACTTTGAAAAATCAAAAGGTGTCATACTCTCAAACTTTCTCGTATTGTGTCATTTTCTAATAAATATTAATTAATTATTATCATATAATTTTATTTTTTATATATTTATATTGAGTTCATTACTAACATTTAGTTACATACTCCAACTATTGCAAATATATCATAATTTACATATATAGAATATTTAAAATTAAATTATTTCAACTTTTATTATAAATAAAATTTATTAATTATTTTCATAAATAATTTTTTTGTCTAATTAAAATTATTTCATATGTAATTTGTCTTTTAATTAAAATAATTAATTTAGATTTTTTCTACTAATTATATATGACTTATTTATGTTATTATTTTAGGAGTATAAAAGAAAATTATTGAATTAGACAAAAACTATTAAGTTAGGCTAACTATAATAAATATTAAATATTAAATTAGGCAAGATACAATAAAAGAAAAATATTAAATTAGGTATAAATTAGGCTCGGATGACACATAAGCAATCGAAACACCAAAAACTTTTATTATCCAAGCGAAGCATACGAAACAGACACATACATTAGGAGGATTTTGCATAAATACACTTGTTTAACACCCGTGTATTATATGATACTTATCAAAAGATAAATATAAAAAAGACTTATGATATTTATTTAATTTTAAATCTAAAATAAAATAGTAAAATAATGTATTCTCAACCCGTGCCTTGTACATGTCTAATCTATTTATTAATTATTATAAATATAATTTTTTATTTGATGTTTAAATTAAATTTATTAATCATCTTAGTTATATACTTACAAAATTTCAAAAAGGCGTCACTTTCTAAACCTGTGTCTAATATATATTTAATTAATTATTATTATTAAATTATTCCATATATTATTGTTTATAATAAATTTATTAATAATTATTAGTTACATACTTTGAGATATTTAAAAGATGTCATACCCTCAACCCGTGTCGCATTGTACTGGTGTCTAATCAATTTTTATTAATTATTAGCATATAACTTAATATTTTTATGTTTAGATTGAATACATTACTAATATTTAGTTACATACTTAAATTATTGTAAATAACTCATATTTTACCTATATGAAATATTGGAAACTCCAAAAATAAAATTATTTTAAATTATACTATCAATAAAAATTATTTAATTATTTTCATAATAATATTTTTTTAATTAAAATTATTTCATATGTAGTTTTTATTTTAATTAAAATAACTAATTTAGATATTATCTACTAATTATATATGACTTATTTCTATTTTTATATTAGGAGAATCAAAGGAAAGTATTGAATAAGAAAAAATATAATAAAAGAATTAAATTAGGTAAGATACAATAAAAAAAAATTAAATTAGGTAAATATTACGCTCGGATGACACATAAGCAAACGAAGCACCAAAATTTTTTATTTGTTAATCGAAGCATACGAAGCAGACACATAGGTTAGGGGTGATATATATATTGTCTATTCTTTGTAGTGTGTGTGTGTGTGTTATTTTGGTTTTTATTGTCTATTCTTTGTTATTTTATTGTACATTTCTTTGTTGTTTTTTTATTTGTGACTCCAACAATATCAAGATTTTCACCTTTTTTCAAAAATACTTTGACCATTTTTTTAATTAAATTATACACAAATGCGCTAAATAATATAATTTAATATTTATTATTATCTATCAACATGTTATTTATAAAATATTATTATAATTTAATATTTTTATTTAAATTGATCTTATAAAATAATGCATTTCATTTTTATCTTAAAAATCGAGCAAAAGAATATAAGTGCGAATCCAGCATGGAGTGGAATGAACATTGTAGTATCAACTATAATAAATTTGGATAAATATCAAATAATTGCGAAATCAAGAAGGTGAAGGCTGCCTCTAAAATAAAATATTGCTAAAAGGCGTAATCTTGAAATTATTCATGTCATACTAAACAGATGGTTCAAGTGTTGGTACTCACGTTGTCCTGTCTATGACATTTACTGTTGGTGCTCGTTTATGATAGATAATTACCAAGATGGTATGGCAATTTGTCGGTGGGTAGGTTATCGTGATTTGTTTATTACATTCACGTGCAATCCTAAATGACTGAAGTTTATTCGCTTTGTTGATAAACGAATCTAAAACTAGAGGATCATCCTTGTATAATTTCAAAGATTTTCTAAACCAATTTGGACGTTTTGATGAGATATTTACATGATAACAAAATTATTGTGAGTTTTTTGTTATTTTGTTTTATATTTCTTTATTATTTTTTAATTGTGACTCCAACATTATCATTTTTTTTTCACTTTTTGTCAAAAATACTTTGACCACTTTTTTTAAATTAAATTATATAAAAATGTTCAATATAATATAATTTAATATTTCTTTTATTGGCTATCAACATGTTATTTATCAAATATTATTACGATTCAATACTTTTTTATTTGAATTGATCTTATAAAATAATGTATTTTGTTACTATCTCAAAAACTGCGCAAAAAAAATAAGTGCGAACCCAGCATCTAGGGGAATGAATATTGTAGTATCAACTATAATGGATTTGAAGAAATATCAACTAATTGAGAAACCAAGAAGGGGGAGGCCGCCTCTAAAAGTAAATATTTCTAAATACGGTAATCTTAAAAGTATTCATGTCACACCAAATAGATGGCTCAAGTGTTGGTACTCACGTTGTCTTGCCTGTGACATTTATTGTAGGTGCTCGATTCATGATTGATAATTACCAAGATGATGTGATAATTTGTCGGTGGGTAGGTTGTCGTGATTTGTTTATTACATTCACGTGCAATCCTAAATGGCCAGAGATTATATTTCTTTATTGATAAAAGAAATCTAAAACTAGAAGATCGGCCTGATATAATTTCAAGGATTTTCAAAACCGATTTAGATGTTTTGATGAGAGATTTACGTGATAACAAAATTCTTGAATAAAGTATTTTAGGTGAATATAAAGAAATTTTATGTTTTCATATTATTTAATAAAAGAGTAATAAATTATTAATGTTTGTTGTTAATTTATATTTTATAGTTTTTTTTAGTTATTTCAACCGTGAAATTCTAAAAGAAAGGTCTTCCGCATAAGCACATACTTCTTTTTAAGACAAATGCTCAAATGCTGATGTCATTGATCGAATTATTTCAACTGAAATTTCTGATGGAAAAGAAGATACAAGATATTATTTTGTTTTATCTGATTTGATGATTCATGTATTATGTGGTCATTTACAAAAATCATTTCCTTGAATGGTTGATGGGAATTGCAGAAACATTTTGCGGACGCTTTCTGCGGCCAGTAGATCTAATGGTGAAGTTATTTTGAACGTCACATCTAGGGACATAACCTCTCTTCTTCTTCTGAAAGTAAGAACTGTGCATTCTATATTTAAGGTTCCTTTCAATCTCCGGCCAGATTCATCATGTTCGATTTTTATTGGAACTCACTTGCAAAATTAATGGTGCGTGCGCATTTCATTATTTGGGACGAAGTTCTAATAATGTCTAAACATTATTTCGAAACTCTGGATAAAATATTGAAATACATGATGTGATCGCAAAATAATTCTAACTGTCAACTTCCATTTGATGGCAAAACAATTGTTCTTGAAAGATATTTTTTTTCAAATTTTATTAGTTATTTCAAAATGCACTATACTAGACATAGTGCATGTGACGATCACAGAATGACCGTCACACCATCATATTCGAGGTTCCCTTTCAAGTTCCAACAACAAAAATTTCCTATGATCATATTATAATCCATGACAATCAACAAAGGTTAAGGACAATCTCTCTCTCATGTTGGACTTTTTTTAAAAAGCCAGTTTTAAGTCATGTTCAATTAGAGTGTTAACGGCGGTTCCAGTTAACCGCCGATTTCTTAAATGGTCAACAGTTCTGATTAATTATTGACAGGTGGTTTTGGTTAAAATCAAAACCGTAAATCGAATTTCAGCGGCTCGGTTTGATTACGGATTCCGGCCAACCGAAATTGCCGATTAACTAATGAAATTAATAAAAATAAATAACAATTAAACCATCGATTAAAGTTGGCAGTTAAACTAGCCAGTTTTGACCGTTTGATATTCATTTCTTGGATCAAATAGCCGTTGGAAATCATCGATTAAAAAAACTAGTCGTTGGAGACTTAACCGCTGATTAACTGGTTAACCAAAATCGGCGGTTCCCAACGGCTAGTTTTTGATTTTTTTTTATCTATTTATACACCTATAAATACCCCCATCTCCTACACAAGTACTCACACCAATTCATCTCTAATATTCTTCTTCTTCTCTTATATTTCCAATCTTGAAGTTGCAAATTTGTGCAAAAATAGTATCATTAATCTTCTTCTTCTTATTCTCATTTTAATTATTTTTCTTTTATAATATTATTATGGCAAACTCTTCTCATAATATTAATACTAATACTATTTGAGAATCTCATCGAGGCCGAGTCTGATTTGGAGGTTGAGGATCTCGACGAGAATCTTCAACCATTGACAGAGATTGTGTTCCCGATGAGAAGATGGCGGAAGAAATTGAAAAGTTATATAGTCAAATAAATTTTGGCGAGTATAATCAAACCAATTTCGATGAGAATTTACCCACCTCCGACGAATTCGAACCGATGGCCGACGTCAATTCAAATGAAGATGAGGAGGAAGAGGGCGATAATCGTGATATGCCACACCTCAATCAAATTTGAAGGAATATCAATCCCCCATCTTCTAATTGTATTTCACAAGAATGAAGTTCGATGGTGTACCTCGGGCACAATGCAATTATTCCAAGAATCACTACGCCTTCGATACTAAAAATAATAGAGGCTACGGGACGCTCAAATACCACATGGAGAAGAAGCATACCGACAAATATGGTATTGATAACTCTCAAACATAATTAAACCTCTCATCTTCATCTACCGCCGACGCCAGAGCCGGCGGCCAAGTTACGAGTTCTAATTTATTTCAATACAGCGAAAGTGGTCATAGAAAATTTCTTGCAAGATTTGTTTCAGTTATGAATCTTTTTTTTTTAATCATGCGCAGATTTTACTAGAGGTGCATTTAATCCATCTAGCACTAGGATTTCACGAAATAAAGTTACTCATGATATTGAAAAAATGGTTGGTGAGTATAAGTTGAATTTGATTTCCATATTTGATAGTTTGTCTTATAGTGTCTCTATATGTTCAGATATTTGGACGAATTCCCATCATAATAATAATGAGAACAAAAACAGTAATTGGATGAGGGTGAAGAGAGCGACCATTACGATACCACTTCGGGAAACAACGACAACGACAAGTGAACAAAGACAAGCCTCCTCCACTATCCACATAACGTAGGTAAGTAATGTAAGTATAAGAACTACGTGGACTTTGACTCCTCTACGAGAATACGTAGGCAATTCAATTCCAATATTAAAAGTTAAAATCTTTAATTTTAATTTCTAATATTAAAATTAAGATCAAGTCCTTTTTTTAACTTATTTTTTTTTCAAAATAAAAAAAATCGAACTACGTGGACTATGATTCCTCTACGATAATACGTAGGCATGTTAATTCCAATGTTAAAAGTTAAGTTTTTTATTTTATTTTCTAATATTAGACACGCGGGGAACTCCCAGACTACTACGGCCCTGCGAATTGAGTTTAGAATGTAATTATGTGAAACAGATTCAAGAGGTTTGACCATGAAAAAATGTAGAAAAGCCTCTATTTTCTCTCCTCGTTTTTTTCGACCAAATCGAACTCCCGCCGGAATCACGTCATCACGTCACCTTCCGCCCAATGCATCGTCGTTGCACCCGTCCTTGGAGTACCCCCAGTAGCATTCCCCCGCCACCCCTCCGGCGCATACTTTTCTTCAGCCGCCCATGGTTCTCCACCCCCGGCAGCTCTCCACGTAGCAGACCATCTCCGGCATCGCTGCTGCCCATCCGCCACCCTCCACGCTGAAGTAGCCACCCAAACCAACAACCAGCTTGGCCCCCAACATATTCGATGGCGCGAAAACCCCATTGGTTCTACAACAGATGCCCAGGCCGCCGACTAGCTCCATCTCCACCACTCCCTCCTTTTCCGGCGTCGCTGTTAACCCGCCGCTTCTCTCCACGCTGCAGCAGCCGCTCAGGCTGACGGCTACCTCCTTCATCTCCGGCGTGTTTGGTCTCCTTCCAGCGTTCTCCACGGCTAGCAAGCCTCCTCCATCACGGTTCTTGGTGCCACAACCCCCCCTTATTTCACTTCCCACTGCCCAACCTCCGGTGGACCCTCTACTGGCGTATGGCTCACTAACACCCAGTGCCTCATTCCTCACCGCCCCCGTCTCTTTCGGATCTCTGTCGCCGATGTCTGTTTTTACCTCTTTCAACTTTTCTGCTCCGGTGTCTGGACCTGCCGTCTGCAAGTCTCAGTCCACTACCGCTCTTGTGACGGTGTCGCCGTCTCCGGTGAAGACTTCTTCCGTCTCTACCCCTCAAACATTTCTCGCGCAGCATACTATTGATTAACACGGATTTGTCTTGATTTTAGTTAGTATTTTAGTTCATTTTTATTGTTGATTTCGGTGAAAGTTGGATAGATTGAGCATATTTTCGTATTTTCTTATCTCCAACATGTTTTATCGTATTTAATTATAATTAATTGATTTTAAGTTTATTATAGATATTTTGAAGTTATTTTATCTGTAGATAGTCGGGGGAGGGCCTACGAGTGAAGTTTCAGCGAAAACGGGCCTCAATTTGAAGTATTTAAGCTGACACTGAATACCAGGATGACACTGGGCTACCCAGTGTCCGAGTCCTGCCGACACTGGCTGCCGAGATCTGCTCGCGTCGACTTTGAGAGCTGCTCGCGTTGATCGACGCCCTGAAAACACTGGGTATGCTGATTGACACTGGGTTACCTAGTGTCAGCACAAGGAAGTCTCTGTTGCGTCGATCCGGACCGTGTCGATCGACGCTCGACACTGGAAATGCATTTTTGACTCATTTTTAGGGTTTCTTGTTGCCCAAGAAATGGAAAACCTATAAATACCCTATGTATTTTGGAGTTTTACATACATTATCATATTCCTGGGGTTCTAAGGTCTTTTGGGGGCTGACAACCCCAAAAAGTGCCCTTCTATTTCTTTAGTTACTCTTTAAATTTTTTAGTTTTAATTTCTTAGATTCTAGATTAGAATAGATTAGTTCTTAGATAATTTAGATTCAAGATTTCGTCGTGGAACACTGATATTTTCTTCAATTAATTAGTAAGTCCTTAACTCCTTTCGCTTAATTAGTTTAATTAATTTCCTATGCTTTTAATTTCCTTATTTATTAGTTTAATCAAACTTTTTAGAATAACTCAATCAAAACAAACAAACCCCCCAAACTTGTATTATGAATTGTATAATTGATTATGTTGGGTTTATGATGATGATATTGATGAGATTTATTGGCTAGATCTAATGGTTCTAGAGCCTAGATTCGTTGTGAACCATCAATTGGGTTTTCCCAAGAGATCGTGGAGACAAATCGAAGCTCTAGAACCCTTGATTCTTAAAAAAATTTCAAAACTCTGATTTCCTTTGTTCATCATTTGAATTAATTTCTCGATTTTATTTGTTTAGATTAGATTTTATTTTTATTTCTTATTCGTGAACAACAAACACAAAATGAACTTCCGAATCTAGTTTTCCTTTGAGATCGACACGAGTCAACTTACCCACCTACAAGTGATCTCGTACTCTTGCGGGCGTACTTTTTAAAATTGACAACTTTAAATAAAAATAGGTGCGGAAAAGTTCGAATCAAAATTTTGGCGTCGTTGCCGGGGAAGGCTAAAGTTGTGATTTTTGTGTTTGCTCTTTGTTTATATTTTTATTTGTTTTGTTTATGATTTTTCTTTTTGTTTATTTTTGTTATTTTCCGCCGGTGCATTTAATCTCGTGTGTTGAGTGCAAGGTACCTCAACGACAAAGTTTCTACAAGCCGAAAAAAAAACACGATTAATATCTTTTAAAAAAATGTCCAATTCATACGCATATCTTGACCTTCGACCGACCATTCGATTGAGTCAAGCAATGCGAGACTACGATCCGAGTGAATTCTATTATAAACTACTTCCAGTGTTCCATGGATTTTCGAGCGAGGATCCGATGCAATTAATTCAAGAGTACGAAGCTAGTGCCTGGAAATTCCCTGTTTTAGGCCTTACGAGGGATGAAGTGAAGTTGCGAAGCTTCCTCTCCGTGTTAAAGGGTCGGGCGAGAAAATGGTTGATACATTCAAAACTAGATTCCTTGAAGACGTGAGAGGAAGTATATAATTGGTTCATGGAAACGTTCTACTCACCTAATTGGGCCCCATCTTCAAATGCATACTATTCGAGCCACAATGATCCATATGCATCGCCCAATCACTTCAACCAGAATTTCAACCCTCCATATGCTCCCTCCACAACAGATTTTCACTACTCGGGATATGACTCTTATGCCCCTCACGACTCGACTCCTTCCTACCCGATCTATGATAACTATAAACCATATGATCAATCTTTCGTGAGGCAACAAGGTCAAGAAGTTGAGACCATTTATCAACAAGACGAAATTGTGCAATCAACTGTGCCGAAATATGATTTTTCTGAGACTGCAAAGACTGTAGAGGCATTGTGTGGTCAAATCGAGGCTTATTTAGCAAAAAGGTCGGACGAGAGAAATAAACTTCCAAGTCAACCAGAGTTGTCGATTCTTGATGTGATTGAGCCCGCCTTGGATGTTGGAAATTCAAGCTTGAAAGATCGTTTGGGAGAAATTTGTGAGGAGGAGGTTATTGAAGATTTGGTTGAGATCGCTCCCCTTGTGCTAATCGATGAAACTTTAAACAAGAAGGTGGAGGAATTGCCGATGGAGCTTATTGTGGATCTTACATATTCAAGTTTTCTAAGTTTTTATGCGTGCAATGAGATGGAGACAAATTTGGGAGAGATGCATACGGATGATAAAATTACGGATATGGTAGAGATCGTCCCTCTTGCACTTTTTGAGGATTTCATGGATAAAGATGAGGAGGTGTTGCCATTGGAGAACCCAAACGACGTTGAAAATTGAGGCCTTCTCGAGCTCACTGAGAATGGAGGTGTTGCGGAGCCCAAGTTAGAAAAGGGTGAGATTATTGAACCCCAATTCGTTCCACCCGAACCATTGTTGAATCTTAATTTTGAGGCGGTGGAAGAGTTATTAGGGAGATACGAGATTGTTGAGACTCATACTGTGCCACCTGATGCTTTGATCGATATTGATACGGAGATGGTGGTAGAGGTAATCGAGGAAATTACCCCTCCCCTGTGCCCGAATATAGATTCTAAATATTTTTCAAAATGTTGAGGGGCATAACAAAGGAATTAAGGAGTTCGGGATGTTTGAGGGATTTGCCGTTTGTTCGACGGATTTTCTAATTTTCCCAAAAGTGGAGGAACACCCTGTGCCGCAATTTATTTTTGATATGTTCGTTGTGATAAGTTATTCGCCTTTTCGACCTCCAAAGTGAGTTGAAGTTCTTATTTCTCTACGACTTGCTTACCATACCCGCCTTGATGTTTTTAATCGCCCATTCTCGTAGCAACGATGGCCCATCTTTTTGGAGCCTCCTGGGCCCAGCTAACCGGACCGCCCCCATTCCACCGAGACCGTCCCCGGTGGACTACTCTTTAGGTGTCCCCTCGATCAAAAAAGGAGATTACTTTTCGGTCACTATCGATGAAACCCGATACCAAAGTCGAGTTTCGAAATTACGTGACTCTCTCATAGGCCGTCTCCTTCAACCCAAAGGTTCAAAACCCCTTTCGCTCGAAGGGACATTTTGTTCGTGTCTTGGTTGAGATTAATCTTGATAGTACCCTACAGGAGACGATTATGATCGAACGTGAAGGATACTGTGGGTATATTTCCACTGGGTATGAGAACCAGCCAGATTTTTGTTCCTTTTGCACAACGGTTAGGCATCTGGTTGGCTTTTGCCCTTCTTACAAATCCCGTAACGCTCAGAACATTAACAGGAATGATTAGCATGTGGTTAACATCAGACGCCATCGTCGATCGGACTCTGGGGAGCATAAGGCTCGTTCGGACCCCCACCCAACTCCTGATCTGACCAAGCCCCCTAGGACGACTTCTAACAATTTTAACGCATTACACTCCGACTTCGAGATGGGGTCTCCGTCTCACCCCTCTTCGGTTTCTCCCCCGGGTCTCGATTCCGGAAACTCTATCCCAAAACCCACTGCTGCTCCCGTTTCCTCATCCACCTCGGATGAGAAGAGGCAGCTCTTATCCCTCCCCTTGTCTTTGACCGTTTGCAGACTGGCTGATATTGTTTGTGACACCTCTCGACAGCTTGTGCTTTATGAGGATCCTACCTCTCCGACCACGAGTTCTGTTGATCAGGTGGACATGGGTTCTTCGGATAAGGTTTCTCCCTCGGCACAACATACTCCAAAAACCTGTCTTGTACGTGAACAAGGCATTGTACGTGAACAAGGCATTATAGTGGATTATTTGGATATTGGCAGCTAATATCGCACCCCTCTTTTTTGTAAGCCTGCCACTAATCAAGAATTAATTGATATAATTAAAAAAATTACAACATGAATCTTCTACTTCTTTCACTGTTGATGATACAAAATCCTCTCCCGCCATCCACCTCATTAGTATTGCTGCTAGACAATCTTGGGCGGATTTTGCTGATGATGAAGATGCTACTCCTATACGCAGAGCTTCAAAGAGTACTCTTAAGCGGGGATTCCTTGTGAAGCGCTAATTTCTTTATTTTCGTTTGTCAAATGAAGAGTTATTTAGAGTATGATTGGTCGCAGGGAATTCGGCCCCCCAAAGTTCATTTTTGATGCCAATTGGTCGTGGAAGGGACTCGGCCCTCTGTATCTTTTTCTTATTTTTTAATATAATTTTCGCACCTTAAAAAAAAGTAAAATCAAGTCCTTTTTTTTCAACTCATTTTTTTAGATAAAAAATATTGGACTACGTGGACTTTTAAAAATCTTAATTTTAATTTCTAATATTAGAATTAAGATCAAGTCCTTTTAAAAAAGTATTTTTTTAAAACTTTTACTTCAAAAATTCAATTATTCAAATTTTATTTAAGTTCTTATCTATTTATCTCATTCTAATTCAATTTAAGTTTTTCATTTAACTATCTTATTTATCTTAATTATTAAAATTTTATTAAGTTTCTTAATTCATTTAAAAAAATTGACGGTTAACCGCCATTTTTTCGGTTAACCGACCTAAACTGTAACCTTAACCGGTTCACCGCCGGTTCAGTTATGGTTTAGGTTTGGCCGGTTATATTAACCGACGGTTTATAATCGCCAGTTAAATAACTAGTAGGTTATAACCTAATTCACACCTCTATGGCCAATTGTATGTTATATAAGAGTGACCAATGGGCATAAAAATATTGATCATTGATGATAAGAATAAACATTGTAATAAAATTACAAATATTGTGTACAATTTTTTTTTTCATAATTTGTAAAGTACATTTCGTCTAATAGAAATCATTTTATAAATCATGTTATACAATTTTCAATACTATTCAATCTTTAAAAGTTAATTTGATTATATATATATATATATA
>BMAC01000146.1:955940-976428 GCA_014905375.1 Phtheirospermum japonicum | reverse complement strand
GATGATAATCACCAAGGCGGGCATAAAAATCACGTCCCGAGATGCAAAACACTCCAACTAGCTTCGGAGGTCGGAAACACGAGTAATCGATCACCTCGAATATATCAAACGGCACTTGTAGCATGGGGTGATCGGACACCTTCTCGACTATCTCGTCTACCACCTCAAAATCAAGTTTCAATAAAGCTTCTTGTGGTTCAAAATGGGACTCAATAGTCTCACTCTCCTCCAACACTGGCACCATAACTCCACCTTTTTCACCAAGAACAAGAAGGCTCAAATTTCCAACATCCTCCGAGCACTCCAACGGCAACACCCCTTCTTCGTCCTCCTTAAAGACATCATCAGTTAGCATAAACGGGGTGGCAAATTCAACCAAATCTCCAATAACCTCCTCTTTACACAACCCTTCTAAACAAATGTTCAAGCTTGATTCCATACACGAAGGAGACAAGGGATAATAATCATAGCTCAGGTTATAAGCATGTAATTCATGATGAGCGTATGGATCATTATATCTCCAATCTTGATATGCAGCTGGGATGTGATGACCAAAACTAGGATCGGAATAATTGGCATAAGAGTCATTGTGGGCCGAATTGTAGGAATTTGAAAGTGGGGCCCATTGGTGATTCGGAGGTTCGGATGGGTGAAAGTAGAACGTATCCATGAATCGATCATAAATTTCCTCCCACGACCTCAAGGAGTCGGGCTCTAAATCCAACAACCATGTTCCCGCCCGATCCTTTAGCGTGAAAATAAAAAGTCGCATTTTCACTTGATCTATCGACAGGCCGAAAAGAGGAAACGTCGGGATGATGGTATTATACTCTCGGATGAAGTTCAATGGGTCTTCGCTCGGTAGTCCATGAAAAATCGAGAGTTGCTCAAGGTAAAACTCATCAAGATCGTACTCCCGCATTGCAAAGCTCAAAGGAATTGCCGGTCGATACCCATGCCAATTGGACGTTGGGCAAGCATATCTTCATCGAAAGGTGGAGCGTCAAAGTCATCATATGGCGAACTTGCTCGATAGTTTGCCATCTTTAATCTAAAATCTCAAATTGTCAAAGCTTGGCTACAAAGCACAATACTCAACAAACGAGATTAAATGTACCAACAAGAATAAAAAGAAACAAAAACAAAATTCACAAACAAACACTAACACAAACAAACAAATAAGAATACGAACAAAAATAAATAAAAGCAAACACCAAAAATCGTAGCCTTTAGCCTTCCCCGGCAATGGCACCAAATTTTGAATCGAACTTTTTCGCGTTTAAAATAATGAAAAGCTCATCCGCAAGAGAACGGAGCTATTGTAGGTGATAAGTTGACTCGAGTCGAATCACAAGGAAGACTAATTGGAAACTATTCCGGTGTTCGATTTTACGTACGTAGAAACGGAAAATAAAAACTAAACTAGACTAAATTAAATACGCGATCAAATAAGGTATGGGGTTTTCTAGCATCTAYGATCAATAAAATTAAAAGCTTTTAAAAACGATTTATAAAAGCGAGGATCTAGTGTGCCGGAATCGTCTCCACAATCGGGGTTGTCAATCCCGATGGTTCCAAACGACCCAAAGCATACTAGAACAATAAATCTAGCTAACAAGCATGATCGTAATCAAATCATAAATGCAACGCAAGCATGATCACAATCGATAATAAAAGAAATACAAAACTAAATTAACATAATCATTCATCTAATCTTACGAGAACTAACAACTAACTACTAAAGCAATAAAAATAAATTAACAACTAGGAAAACGATAAAAGAAAAACGACTAAATTAACGAAACTTAAAGTGCATAATAACATCAAAGTAAAGGTCATTGAAGCCAAATACACAAAGCAAATAAAAGGTGCAGAAAAACCTATAATCTATAGAAAGCATCAGCCATCGAATGATCCTCAACGGCGATAAACGGCCTTGAACGTCGGACGGCATAGAAATTGATGAAACTACAAATTATCTAACTTTAATCTTGCTTGAATTGAATGGTGGCATGAACCGAGGGTTCTTGACAATATCTGGTCCTTTCCCCCTCGTCTTCGCACTTGAAAATGAAGAAAACCACCGGCTTTTATAGATTTTTCGAAAATAACCGCTCAAACTGCCGGAGCATCGACGGTGCATCAGTCGACGCGAGCCAGGCTGCACGCGTCGACCAGGTAGTGCGTCGATCGACGGAGCTAGGATCGACGCAATAGAACATTTACGTCGATGGTGCGTCAACGGTGCGTCAGTCGACGCAAGCCAGGCTACACGCGTCGACAGGCAGTGCGTCAATCGACGCGAGCCAGAATCGACGCAATAGAATATTTGCGTCGACGGTGCGTCAGTCGACGCGAGCCAGGCTGCGGCAGCTAGTGTCAGCATGACTCAGACACTGGGTAACCTAGTGTCAGATTGTTACCCAGTGTCAGCACAACACATTTCTTATCCAATCTTCGTCTTCTCGAGCTATATCACCAAAATAAAACAAAATTAGATTATTTCATATAAAATAAAGTAAAAAAACATTAAACACCAAACGAGATGAAAAACATCAATAGGAAGAAAAACGATAAAAAGATAAACCTAAAACACATAAAAGCACACAACACACGATGCAAAAGTACACGAAAATCACATACAAATATGTACAAATCAAGCATATGCAGGTCTCAATCATAGAATTTTTATAATAAACAAGTTTTGAAAAAATGAGTGATGTATCTTTGAGATATGAATGCATGTAGTGCTTCTAGTACTTTAGAATGCACTATCTGTAATTGAACAGCATTATTTCGACACTATACTGTGCATCAAATTGCTATCTCATTTTGTGTTTCACCCAAAATAAAAGATGTTCATGTTAATTTTTTATAATATGGATCATCATATCACGACGACCAAAGAATTCATGCCAATCGTGTCATAATTTGAATGAGTCAGTGTCCAAAAGTTCTTTGTTGGCTATATCTTATGATTTAATAATCAAAAAGCAGTAAAGTAAAATTACTATATTAACTCACTAATTTCTATAAAACGTTCTTTCTCCACATAAATTAAAGGTATAGTTTCATTCTCATAATGTATTTCTTAATGATAATCATCAACATGAATATCATCAAACTTAACAAGGTTCGTTATTGTCTATTCCTCGAAAGATTCTCACATTCTTCAGAGATATTTGAACGAAATACTTGTCATTCTAATATTTTACATTATTTGCTAGATATATTACATTATATCTTAATAGTTTACTCTTGAACCTTGTATGTGAATGTGTGGTAAATAAACTCAATTATATTCAATGCTTCAGAATGTTATTCGAAATTTATCAATAAGCCAAAAAATAATTATTAATTTAAAACAGGTCACATCACATAAATCTAACCCAAAATAGGTTTTAAGACCAAATACAATAGTCTAATATGAATGATTGATTATACTTTCACAAGTTCTTTGTAAAGTAAGAAACAAACAAATTTCATCAATCAAAATAGAGGATATCTGATTTGTACTTTTTTATACACTTTTTTGTTACCTTTTTGTGTCGCACTCGCGTGTGTTTTGCTTGCATTTACGGGTTTTAGGAATCGTTTTGGCCTATTTTGTTAGTTTTAGGGTTTTATAGCTTTTGTGCGGTTTTTAGTAGTTTTTCGTATATTTTTACTCTTTTTCGTACTTTTGGCCGTAGGATGTCCAAGCGGAGCCCGTGCACGTTTGGAGGCATCACACTTGACTCGAATTAGAATAGACAAGTAAGAGAACACAACGAACGAGGAGCGACAGCCGGCGAACATTTAGAGCGGAAATGAGAAAACTGAGGCGAGAGCAACCGTACCAGTCGATCGACTGGACCTCTCAAGATCGACTGCTCGGCAGTGAGTTTGCCAATTTTGAGGAAGCAGTCGATCGACTGCAACGCAGGAATTTATGAGACTTTGCACCTGCATTTTTGTATATATAGGACCAGCTCTCTCCAACCTTATCCAACTCTCCTTGGTGGAATTTGGGGCTTGCTCCATTTCCTCCAAGCCTTTACTCTTGCATTTCAAAACCCTAGCTCATAAAACCTAGTTTAGTGTAGTTTAGTTTAGCTTAAGTAGTTAGTTTAGTTAGGTTTAGTTGTTCTTAGCAAGTGTGGGAGAGGGTGACACCTCCTTCATTTGTTGATCTTGTGTTGTTGAAGCTTTCTCATTTGTGGATCTTGTGTTCAATGCAATTTGGTAGTTTTCTTTCCCTTAATTATTATGCTTAGTTATTGATTTATTGTTCATGTTGTTGTGTTTTGTTTGTTTGTTGAAATTGCTTAGGGGATGTTTTTAGATTTAGTTTGTGTTGTTGTTCTTGCAATCCAATTCCTCTTGTCTTTGCTTTTATTTCAAGACTCCATTGTAGCATCTTGAAGCTTTTTGCCATTCTTAGCTAAACAAACCCTTAGTTGTTAAAAGCCAAATGGGACTTTCCTCTTGGGTATTTTGACTTCCTTTTGAATTTAATGCTTTTGACCACTCTCAATTTCAAAGCGTTTGTTTTTCCCTCCAATTTCCCTTTCTATTTACAAGCCTTCTGTTTAGTAAATTTTCGTTCATGTAATATTGTTAATTAGGTTAATTACTTTCAAGCAAGCTTTAATTTGCACTTGATGCAATTAGTTTAGAAATTATGGGTTTAGGGTTTAGGTTCGTTTAGAACCATTAATCGGAGCTTCTCGAGAAGTGGGATTGACGACCCCAACACTTGGTCGACAATTTGGGATTGACAACCCTGAATCGTGGATTAAGTGCTCGGCAAAAACCAATTAATCGTGGAGACGAACCGAACACCCTAAACCTTCATTTTCATTATTTTCATTTAAATCATTTTTAATTAAAGTCTCCTTTTAAATTCAAGTTTTAGCATAAATCTCAAAACCCACTCAATGACTTAATGCTTTCTTAAGAGTAGATTAGTGTAATTACGATTAACAAGAGAGTAACTAAAAACACCGACCGCCGATAATATCTATCCTCAAGAGACACGACTCGGGAAAACTTACCGCTATACAATCGACTTCGTACTATTGCGGAGATAATTTCTTAGAGTGCTAAGAAATCCTCGATCAAATTTTTGCGTCGTTGGCGGGGATAGATTAAGGTTAGTGGTGTTCTTAATTACTTCTCTTGTTATCTTAGTTGGTAGTTAGTTTAGATTTTTGTTTTACTTTCGATGCTCGTAATCCTTTGTTGAGTGTTGTGTTTGCAAGGTACTCATTCGGGAAGCCCGATGCCGCCCGCCCACACTCGCGACGATCAAAGGATGCCTCCGTCGCTTGATTGATCCGGCCGAGGATGGCAAACTACCGAGCTAGTTTGCCATACGAGGACCCTAATATCCAAACTCCCTAATATCCAAACCCTTATATCCAAACTCCCGAATATACAAATCCGTACACCACTCCCCCAAGCTATCGGATCCCCTCGACTTACGATGACTCGTACGCTTCGATCGGTGAATATTGGGCCCCCTCTTTTGATTATCCCGGCCCAATCCCTTCATATTCTCTACCGATTACACATCCCCATAACCTAATCATGGATCCGTTTGCACCGACTCGTGGTCCTTATGATCCGGGTTTTGACGATCCACATGCTCAACTCACCCCGCCTTCTTCTTACCCGAGCTTTGACTTGTATGCTCCACCAATTCATGATTTATATTCTTGGAGCTATTATTTTTATAATCTACCCACCTCGAGCTCATAGACTTCGAGCAATGACCCTTACGCCACACTTTCTCAAGATTTGTATATGCCCCAACTCCCGAACTTTGAGCCTCTCTCATCCGAGCACGTGGAGGCGATTCGACAATTGGATGAATGCCTTGCTCGCATGGAGACTCAAGTAGAGAAAATTGACAATGATGTGGACGAGCTCAAACAACCTCATTCTGACGATATGCCCACCTTTTATGTAGTGGATCCCACGATCGTTGATGGCGTTTCAACTTTTGACGGTCTTTTGAAAGAGGTGTGCACGGAGGTGGAGATAGAGGGTGAGTATAAAGGTTTGGAGATCGGCGTTACCCCTCTCGTGTTTTGTGAAGAAGTTGTAGAGGAACGTGAGGGAGGGTATTTTTGGGGTCTCCAATTGCACTTGGATTGTCGAGCTTACTTTCTTTTGGCAAGGATGATGAAGTTGTGCCAGTTTTGGAGGATGTGGAGTTGATCGAGCCTCTTTTACCACCACCCGACGCCGTTTGTCTACTCGAACAAGTGGAGGTGGAAGAGGTGGTGGGGGATGTGTTGGATCCTACTCTCTCGTGGCCGACTATGACTACTTCTAAAGTCGAGTGAGAAGAGATGACGGTCAATGAGACAAAGGAGTACGTCGACCCATTTTGGGACAATCACATTTGGGTGGTCGACTACTCCCTCTTCCGACCACTAAAGCAAGCTCGCGCTCTTGATAGTTTGAAATTCCGGCTTGCCCGACGTGCCCGCCTTGGTGATTTTTATCACCCGGTGTGGCTACTCGAGAACACCAAGGCATGGCACGATCGCCACCTCTTCTTGGATCCCGGATAGCTTCAATTGTATAAACCGTCAAGCTATAGACGTTAATGTAGCGCTTATTGGGAAGCAGCCGAAGAGAAAAAAAACAAAAAAAAGAAGAGAAAAAATCCAAAAAAATAGAAAATTTAAAAAAAAAACTTTTTATTCGTATTTTATTTTTGCAACCCCTCGTTTGTTCTTTTCTTGTAGGTTGCTTTTCTCGACTCCCGAAAAGGACTTATGCACAACCGCGTCGACACAAGCTCGGAAATAGGGGTGTTTTTTCTTCCCTACACTTTTTACCGCTTTATCTAGCTTAATTTGCAATGAGGACATTGCTAGGTTTTAAGTGTGGGGTGGTGGTTAGAGTCCGACTTAGGATTTAAAATTATTGCATGCTTGCTTGTGATAATTTGAGTAGCGTGTGTGTTATTTTTGCTTGGATCCTTGGCGAAGTGACGCGGCTTTGATGAATTGCTTAGGTTAGATTTTTGATCGGATTTAGTGTACTTGGGTAATTTGACTCGTTGGGAACTTTGTTCGGCTTTAGCTTCGTGCTATCCTTGAGCTCATATAGAACTAGTGCCTCAACTAGCCTCATCGTCGAACTCTCTCTATAGAATTTTTGTTTTGCGTGTTGGAGTTGTCAATTTCTCCATGTGCTCGATCGAAAATATTGTAAGTTGCTATTAGCAACGAGTGGTCGGAGCCATTGATTTCTCTTTGTACATATCTTGTATTTAAGTACCTTATTTCATTGGGTACCAAACAAGAAACAAAAAAAAGAAGAAAAAAAATGATGATGAATAAACAAGGATAATTTATAAATCCTTATAGTTATTAAGTAATAAAACGTGCAACTCTTGCACGTTTCCTCTTTCTCATTCTTTTTAGATTTTGTTTGTTAAAGAGAGTTGTAGACGATTGGGGCTAGTAGGGAGCCGATTAACAGTTCGACCGTGGATAGACCTTAGCCGGGGCAAGGACGAGGGGACCGACTTGGAGGGTTACCTAGTACTTTTAGGTTTCGGGAGTCGATCTAAACTTTCTTTGTCAAGACATCTTTGTCGTCCTTTTAGCCGAGCTAACGAGAATTTTAGCATACAACGCCTCAAATTAGATTTTTGTGCATTAAATTAGGATCACCCGGGGGTAATTTTGTAATTCTAGATTAGTATTGCTTGAGGATAAGCAATCATTCCAAGTGTTGGTGGTTGATATTACTTTTTTGTTAGCTTTTTGTGTCGCATTCGCGTGTGTTTTGCTTGCATTTACAGGTTTTAGGAGTCTTTTTGACCTATTTTGTTAGTTTTAGGGTTTTATAGCTTTTTTGCGGTTTTTTGTAGTTTTTCGTACTTTTGGCCGTAGGATGACCAAGCGGAGCCTGCACACGTTTGGAGGCATACCAGTCGACTCGGATTGGAACAGACAAGCAAGGGAACATAGTGCGAACGAGGAGCGATAGCTGGCGGACGTTTAGAGCGGAAATGAGAAAACCGAGCTGGGAGCAGCCGTACCAGTCGATCGAATGGATTTCAGTCGATCGATTGGCGATCCGGTCGATCGACTGGACCTCTCCAGATCGACTGCTCGGCAGTGAGTTTGCCAATTTTGAGGAAGCAGTCTATCGACTGGAACTCAATCGATCGACTGGAAGTCGATAGACTGGTTCTCAGTCGATCGACTACAACGTAAGAATTTCTGAGATTTTGACCCATTTTGACGATTTTGCCCCTACGCTTTTATATATATAGGACTAGCTCTCTCCAACCTGATCCAACTCTCCTTGGTGGAGTTTGGGGCTTGCTCCATTTTCTCCAAGCCTTTACTCTTGCATTTCAAAACCCTAGCTCATAAGTCCCTAATTTAGTGTAGTTTAGTTTAGCTTAAGTAGTTAATTTAGTTAGGTTTAGTTGTTCTTAGCAAGTGTGGGAGAGGGTGACACCTCCTTTATTTGTTGATTTTTGTTGTTGAAGCTTTCTCATTTGTGGATCTTGTGTTCAATGCAATTTGTAGTTTTCTTTCCCTTAATTATTATGCTTAGTTATTGATTTATTGTTCATGTTGTTTTGTTGTGTTTGTTTGTTGAAATTTCTTAGGGGATGTTGTTAGATTTAGTTTGTGTTGTTGTTCTTGCAATCCAATTCCTCTTGTCTTTGCTTTTATTTCAAAACTTTATTGTAGCATCTTGAAGCTTTTTGCCATTTTTAGCTAAACAAACCCTTAGTTGTTAAAAGCCAAATGGGACTTTCCTCTTGGGTATTTTGACTTCCTTTTCAATTTAATACTTTTGACCACTCTCAATTTCAAAGCGTTTGTTTTTCCCTCCAATTTCCCTTTCTATTTACAAGCCTTCTTAGTTTAGTAAATTTTCATTCATGTAATGTTGTTAATTATGTTAATTACTTTCAAGCAAGCTTTAATTTGCGCTTGATGCAATTAGTTTAGAAATTATGGGTTTAGGGTTTAGGTTCATTTAAAACCATTAATCGGAGCTTGTCGAGAAGTGGGATTGACGACCCCAACACTTGGTCGACAATTTGGGATTGACAACCCCAAATCGTGGATTAAGTGCACGGCAAAAACTGATTAATCATGGAGACGAACTGAACACCCTAAACCCTCATTTTCATTATTTTCATTTAAATCATTTTTAATTAAAGTCTCCTTTTAAATTCAAGTTTTAGCATAAAACTCAAAACCCACTCAATGACTTAATGCTTTGTTAGGAGTATATTAGTGTAATTGCGATTAACAAGAGAGTAACTAAAAACACCGACCGCCGATAATATCTATCCTCGAGAAATACAACTCGGGAAATCTTACCGCTCTACAATCGACTCCGTACTATTGCGGAGACAATTTCTTAGAGTGCTAAGAAATCCTCGATCAAATTTCTCCAGTCAATCGACTGCTTCCTCAAAATTGGCAAACTCATTGCCGAGCAGTCGATCTGGAGAGGTCCAGTCGATCGACTAGATCGCCAGTCGATCGACTGAAAGCCATTCGGTCGACTGGTACGGCTGCTCCCTGCTTGGATTTCTCGTTTTTGCTCTAAACGTCCGCCGGCTGTCGCTCCTCGTTCGCATTGTGTTCCCTTGCTTGTCCATTCGAATCCGAGTCGAGTGGGATGCCTCCAAACGTGCGCAGGCTCCAATTGGTCATCTTATGGCTAAAAGTACGAAAAAGAGTAAAAATATACAAAAAACTACTAAAAACCGCACAAATGCTATAAAACCCTAAAACTAACAAAAAGGACAAAAGACTCCTAAAACCCGTAAATGCAAGCAAAACACACGCGAATGCGACACAAAAGGTAATAAAAAAGTGTACGAAAAAGTACAAATCAATATCCATTGACTAAGCAAGGTTATTGGGAGAACCTCCATGACTTCTACCACGACCAATAAATATCACGAACTCTTACATATCTTACCTTGTGGTTCATTCTTCCCACATAAGTAGGGATCAACATGTCTCTTCCCTTTTACTTTGAGGTTATTTCCACCCTTCGTATCGATCCTGGTTAGCCTCAAGAAATTTCTTTATTCGGAGGTCTAACATTGGTATTATGAAGAATAATGTTATGTCTCTCAAAAACTTACCATCATAATTAATATTATATAAGTTCATCAGTATGTTTGCTCAAGTGAAAAAAATAGAGTGAGATCGTATCTCTCAATTACTTATTGTCGTTTAAAATGACTTTCTTTTTCACATATGGTAAGACATGTTTATAATCGCAACATATCAAAGCCATTGACCCTTTTTAGCAAGCAAACAAATTTCTTTTCACTAAATTCTTAGGTTGGAAGTATTATTTTATAATATTTCCAAAATATTCATTTAGAGTACATCCCAAAGTTTATGAAATTTTTTAACTACATATACTTTCAATATAAAATTTGGGGTCAATATGAAGTCACAAGTTCATTAGAGAATTGACTTTAACTTAATTTCACGATTATTTGTCAGTTGGGGGTTGGTGTATGATATTATTGTGGAATTGTAGTTATACTAGTTTACACTTCAAACGACTGATAGTAGTACTCTATTTCTTTTGAGTATATTATTTTGAATTTAGATTGAATTAGTTCAAGCAATTTATTTAGATAATGAATTTGAAGAATATATGTCATAGTCTTTCTTTTATATTATGTGAATATACTTTATCACAATACTTATTTATTCAATTTTTTATCGTTCATGAACTTTCATGATACATATTGAAAGTAGCTTATAAATCAGCTTGAAGAGAAGATACACGAATCTATCAATTCATCAAAATTCACGATTAACTAAACATATTGACAAAATCATGATCAATCTCTCATCTAATCATGTAACTTTATTTATGATTTCTAAGTAATAAATCATCCAAGAGCATAAATAATAATATATTATATACTCTATTAATATCATTAAAGTATTGCAAAATTTCATGTTTGTACAAGCATCACATGTATATAATCATAGGTAACATATATACATATACATGCTTTGTATAAGAATGCACAATAATACATACCATGCCACATATACATATAAATAAATAATTATTAGTTTCATATAATAAATAATAGGGTAATTCGAATTACCTTGGAGGAAAGACTTGATTCTCCCGGGCATTCCTCGAATTTTATTTTTGCAATAGGTTTGTGCGTGATATATTTTTTGATGATAGGAAGCGTCAAATCCAATCTCAACTATATAGATCTAAACACTCTATCTTTTGAACATTATATCCAAAATTCAGCTTCATCAAACGATTAGATTGTGCATAATTTAATATTAGAAAAGCTGGGCAGACAGTTTCGGGAAACAGGACCAGCTCTATTCAAAATTAATTATTGGACTCTACGGAACTCAAATCCAGACCTGCACCATTCAGAATAAACTTTCACATGTATGGAGTGATATATCTAATTTTCGACTTGATCCAATGGTTCGATCTTGCGAGATCTTGTTTTTAAAAACGCTGCACAAAAGATTCCGAAAATAAAATCTGTTTTGTTTGGAAATTTATATATATATTTCATCGTATCTAGAAATCCAATCTTCACCGTTCAAAACGCAGTTAGATTTTTGACCTACAAAATTGTGTAATTATTGCTTTGGTTATGGAGGCTTATTTGTCGATAAATCTCAATAGCTTGGAGTTTCGTACTGATAAAATGTAAAAGAAAAGGCAAAAAACAAGAAGACATAAAGGAGAAGAAGGAGACGGTAGAAATTAGGGTTCTCTTATTCATCAAAGACTCCCTTTATATAGGGTATCAAATACATGTTTCCATAATACATAAAGATAATAAATACCTAAATTGTCCCTCATCAATTATTTTTTGATGAAGGCACACTACTTGTCCTTCAACAACTATAGATTAAAAGTTGAAATAAATTATTATTTGACAATCAAATTTATAATTCCAATAAAAATGAAATTCTTAGTAATTAGTTTTTGTGAAAATTTAAACTAATAATAGATAATCATTTATAAGTGACGAGTTTGGGACTAAAACTATAATTTAATGTAATATGATTAAAGAAAAAAAATGAGAAATATGTATTCATGATGCATGTGTATTACAATCTACCTTCCTTAAAATAATTTTGTTCACAAAATTCCACACTTACCCATAATGTCGAAATTAAGGCACTTTGCCTTGAACTCTTCTTGTTGTTCCCAAAAGCTCCATTCATTCCACGATGTCTCCACTACAATTTGATCAATAACTTTCTTATTCCTTAGTTGGTTTATTATGAACAAGGCCATTATCGTGCCACGAGTCAAAGAACTAATCATGTGTATTGCAATATGAAAATTCTTATTCGACAGACAAATCTTCCAACTAAGAATTTTCATCGAGTCATGTTCAATGAACTTGTTCTCCAATAAGCATTCACATATATGCACTCGTATCACAATGCTGATGTTAATAGAATGAAACATCCTCATCTTACAAGCATGCATCATATGCATAAGTCTTACCGGGCTATTCAATGCTATCTCGAATAGCCCATTGACTTGGAATATGTTTAAGATCAAAACCTTAAAGACATGTTCCATGATTAACATCATATGCAAAACCATGTCCCATAGCTTAAATTGGTGTAAGGACTTTATCATACGTACAATTATAATAAAGAAAAAAAATATAAGATAAAGGAAAATGCCTTTATTATATAATTCCCAATAAAATCGTTATACAAGTAGAATGAAATCCAATCAAATTGGAACGTCGGGTACTCCACTCTAACAATCTTCCACTTGTACTAGTGCCAATTGCCCATGTATTTTAGGCCATCTTCC
This sequence comes from Phtheirospermum japonicum, assembly GCA_014905375.1. Lineage (NCBI taxonomy): Eukaryota > Viridiplantae > Streptophyta > Magnoliopsida > Lamiales > Orobanchaceae > Phtheirospermum > Phtheirospermum japonicum. The sequence goes on along the minus strand of BMAC01000146.1, from coordinate 963,588 downwards.
CAAGATGCCCATCAAATACTTTCTGTGACAAGGGCTTAGTCATTGGGTCTGCTACATTTTCTGTCGAAGCAACTCGATCCACAATGACGTCGCCTCTACCAACAATCTCTCTAATCAGGTGGTATCGCCTCAAGATGTGATTGTATTTTGAATGAGATCTCGGCTCTTTTGCTTGCGCTATAGCCACATTTTTGTCACAATAAATTGTTGTCGGATCAACAGTGGATGAAACTACATCCATACCTTGGATAAAGTTTCGCATCCAAACAACCTCTTTTGTTGCATCTGATGCAGCAATATATTCAGCCTCTGTAATAGAGTCTGCAGTCATCTCTTGTTTGGAACTTTTCCAACTGACTGCTCCTCTATTCAAGGTGAATATATATCTAGACATTGCCTTTGAGTAATCTATATCGAACTGAAAACTAAATTTAGTGTATCCCTCTAGTTTCACTTCTCCATTCCCGTATAACAAGAAGATATCCTTAGTTCTTCTCAAGTACTTAAGGATCTTCTTAACGGTGTTCCAATGTTCAAACTTGGGTTCGACTGATATCTTCTCGTGATGCTCAGAGCATGTGCGACATCAGGTTTAGTACATAGCACTACAAACATAATGCTCCCAAATGTGGATGCATAAGGTACACGAGCCATCTTTCCTCTTTCTCCAGGTGTCTTTGGAGGCATCGCCCTAGAAAGTGGAATAGTACTCGTTGGGAGGTGTCCACTGAAGTGTAGTTTTTTATGGTGTTGAAAAATTAAAGGCTCATGGCTTGGTATTATCAGAATTCGATTCGATTGAGAGAATCAATGTGTTTCAAGCTTGAAGAAATAAAAGAAAATGAAAATAAAGCAAATAAACTAGCTAAACTATCCTATGAATTGAAATAGCACATTGGTAGGATGCCTCGTCGGATGCCTTAACATGAAAATGCAAAGCAATAATGAAAATAAGCAAGAAAATGCAATGTTTCACCAAGTACAAGCATGCAAGCACAAGGTACAACTATGCTTAAAATCCTAAATAATGCAAATTAACATAAATTGAAAGCATGAATGGAAAGAGCAATGGAAATTGACGAGAAAGTTCAAAACTTTAAGGAAAATAACAAGTAACAAAACCTAGATCTAAAATTTAACCTAAAACTATGCATGAAAATAAAAACCAAAATAAAGCATAGGAAAGACTTGAAATCAAGACTATCCAAGAGCCGATCTATGATCTAGATGTGTCACTCATCTAGATTCCATAGCCAATTCATAAGTTTCATCATGAATTCAAGGTGCTAAAACAAAAGGCATAATATGAAGAACAAAGCATGGAAATGAAGAACAAAGTATGAAATTAAAGCATAAAACATGAAATTGAAAGGAAACTTACTTGAATTAAGAAATGAAACAAAGCTTGAATGTAATTGAATCAAAAGTAACAATCCAATGGAGTATTTGGATTCTTCTTAGGCTTATAAACCCAAGGCCAAGCATGAAAGTAAATCAAAAAACTAGGAAAAGAAATTACATCAAAACTTGAAATTGAATCTAAAACCTAAGAGAGAGAAATTGAATCTAAGAGCTTGGAGAGAAGATTTTTTTAATCCCAAACCCATGCTTGGGTTGGGAGAAAAATGAAAGGTGTTTTGCAAAATGAAAGAAGTCTCCTATTTATACTACATTTAATTGGGATTAAATCGGCCAAAATAGCCTTAGAGGCTTAAAATTCCCGGATTTGACCAAGTTTGACCTGGAGGCACCTTCCTAGACCCTTGGCTAGCTTTTTGGCACATTTTGGCTCGAGATGGCTCGACCATGGCTCGATGTGGCTCGGCCATGGCTGAGCCTGGGCGCTGCTGGGCGTAGGTGGCCGACAGGCTGGGGCAAGGCTTGTGGGCACTGGGCTTAGGCGCTGGTAGGAAAGTGTCTAGGCAAGCTTGGGCGAAGGCAGGCGAATGCGGGTGCACGCAGGCGAGTGCGGATGAATGCGGGCGCGCGCAGGCGAGTGTGGACGAATGCGGGTGAATGCTGGTGCGCGCGGGCGAGTGCGGGCGAGCAGGCGCGGGCGAATGCGGGCGCGCGCAGGCGAGTGTGTACGAATGCGGGTGAATGCTTGTGCGCGCGGGAGAGCAGGCGCGGGCGAACGCGCTCGGCAGCTTGCGGGCGCTGCTCGGACACTGGGTAACCTAGTGTCGGCAGCGCTACCCAGTGTGGCAGTTCTGGAGCGGATTTTGGTAGATGCTAGGCGAGACTTCCTTATAAAAACAAAACATGCTTTATAAAAACTGGGACCCTAACCATCTACCCACCCCACACTTAAACCATGCATTACCCGCATTTTAATGAAAACCAAGTAAAAGGAGGGGGAATAGAAACTTCCTTAACCGAGCGAGTTTTGGTCGAGTTCGGTGGGGTCCACCTAGGAATCTAAGAAATCTAAGCAAAAATCGAGCATGGCTAGTATCTCCTGGCTTCATGAACGCTACTCACTTATCCAATCGACCAAGGTTGAAGTCGAAAAACAACACACTATACAAGAAAGTCACACGAAATCAAAAACTCAAGAAAATATGTACACGAATCTCATAAAATATTTTTTTTTGTTTTTCAATTTTTCAAATGTTTTTGGGTTTTGATTAAAATAAGAAAGTAAGAAAAAAGGAAAGAAAGAAGCGTAAAAAATAAAAGAAATAAACGAAAGAAACATGGGTTGCCTCCCAAGAAGCACTTGTTTTACGTCATTAGCTCGACGTACTCCCTTTTTGGTCAAGGCGGGAAGATAACGGGAGGGTCCACCAACACAATCTCCTCCTTGTCGGAAGGATCCACTCTTTGGAATGTCCTTGGCGCATTGCATAGCTCAAATAAGATCCGCCAAATAGTAAACATTCCAAATGGGCACTTGAAGCTCATCTTGGCTCAGTCTTCGGGGGGAAGGTGGTTTTGAAGTGGCCCGATGACTCGTCAAGAAAACAAAAGGAATATTGGCCGACTAGCTTGTTCAATCTTTTATCGAAAAATGGGGAAGGGAAATGATCTCTCTTGGTATCCACTTTTAACTTCTTGAAATCGATCAACGTCCTCCAACCCATTGTAGCCCTCGTGGCCAACAACCCTCTTTCTTTGTCCTCAAGAACTAACAAGCCGCTCGTCATGGGCACCAAGTCAATGGGCTTCACCCACTCGCTTTTGGACATCACGAACATCAAGCCCTCCAATAACAAACTCAAAATCCCAGCTCTCACCATTTCATCAAGAATCAAATTCAAAGAGCTAACTCTCTCGATCACTCCCGGTTTCCACCCAATCACACTCTTAAGAACTTTAAGCACTTCAAACGTCCTCTCCTCCTCACCTCGGTTCGAATTTTCCAATATGGTATTCAATTTGATCTCCTCTTCCTCCAAATAAATATGCGTTAGCTCGAACAAATCACCAATACCTTCATGGTGCTCTTTAATCTTAGCATCAAGAATTTCCACACCACAAAAATCTTCAAGCTTCTCGATGGAATCGACTCCCAACCCCTCATCAACAATCTCCACCCCAAGAAAATCTTCGAATTCTCCAATTCTATCATCAATAACCCCCACCTCCCCCTCTAAAAAGTCATCGTTGCCCTCAATGACACATAGAGGCACAACGGGCTCATCAAAAATAACAAGGGGCTCATCCTCATCCTCCTCAAGATCGACATCCTGGATAATATCTTCCTCAATGCTCCTACCATCTAAACAAATTTGTTCGACCGTGGCCTTGATGAAGTCCATATACACCCACTCTTCGCAAGATTGTTTTGAAGTGAAAGGTAAGGGGCCAAGAGGGGTAAAAATACTCGAAATAGAAACCACGACCTCCTCCGTAAGTGAGATAACCAAATCAACTACCCCATAATTATCAAGGAACGTAACCGAAAGAGTAGGCGGAGGTGGACTTGAGAATTGTCGTGTAATGGCCCATATATCCGGATCAGGGGATGGAGTAGGAGTAATCAACGGGGTAGTCGGATGAAACGGATCATCGGGAGGAGTAACAAGAGAAGTAGAAGTCGTCGGTAGAGCAAATAATGGTGGAGCACAATCGGGTCCCACTGGATATCCATGGCCTCCATACACATCCTCCGAACGAGGCATTGACAAGTTGAACGAGGGAAGGGAAAGGCAAGAGTAGGTAACATGACCACGCGATCCACACCACACGCATCCCACAAACGGTCGGTACATATCCCTCATAGTGCGGATGGGCGGGCCACTTATGACATTGGAGCTCTGACCGCCACATGAATCATAATCCTTGTGATCTTTAGCGGTTAAAGGGGGAATTCGGGGAACACCAAATGAGCCGAGAATCGGAGTTTGACCTCCATACATGTTCGTGCATTGGTTGGGAGCATTAAAACTCCCATATGGACCGGATGTCGGATTGTGCATATTTGGGAAGTGAATGGTAGCACCATATCCTCCATACGTAGTGGAATTCGGATTTTGGTTACTAACGACCCCATTGCGATTAATGAAGCCTCCATTATATATGTTCGGAATTTGAGGAGTAGGGGCCCCGGAACCTCTATACGGACCGTTTGAACCCATGAAGCCGCTCGACCCAACATGGTTTGCACCATACCCTCCCATGTTGGGTTGACCATAGCCAAATCCACCATTGGCAACGTGGTTTGCACGATGCCAATCGGGTCCGAAGAACCCAACAGAGTTGCTGATTATAAATTACTAATGTACTATAAAAGAGTTGCTGATTATAAATTAATATGCAGAAACAGAAAGTGGCTACACAAGTGGAACTTGTACAATGGATTGCTTATCAAAATTCCTTCAGAGAAATTACAGTTCTAATGGATCATATCCAACACCCTTTCTATCTTCGTTAGTCGAATAGGGAAGAGAAAAACTAAAAACAGAGAAAAAATGATATAACATTCCACAACTAAAAAAGATTAATTAATCCAGAAACTCAGAGCCTCCTATGAATGTTATGAGGGGAAAAAAGCGATAACTAATGCATTACACTACCATTAATCAATATTTCTGAAAGTAACTTTCAGAATCTCAACCAGTTCCTGGGATAAGCGAATTAAACTTAATCAATCGAGATAGGTGTACTTACAGAATCATGATAAGTACAGGAGCCATCTGGATTATCGTCTACGGAGAACATTGCGTCGCATCCGATTCTTTGGTCTCAACTAAAAATTAGCGGCTGGTTTCGCAAGTTTACGCTCACCGGTTGGATTGATGAATGGGTTAATCGAGGTCGGGAAATTGAAAATTAGGGTTGCGCATTTTCGAATGAATTAATCTCTGGAAATCAACCGATTCGCCTTTACCCTTGCTCGAGGACGAATCGTGCCGGCGAAGATGAGGCGGCGAGCGGATCGCCGCCGTTCGGAGAGCGTTGGGGAGGTTGATTAGGGTTAGGAAAAATGACGAAAAGGGAAAGAAGAAGGAAGGGTCAATAGATTTGTTTTGAATGGACGGTCAAGATCAAGAGATTTGTTTTGAATAGACGGTGGAGATCAGTAGATCAACGAGCACCAGGATCCATGACGTGGCATTGGATTTTGTGATTTCTATTTTTATTTTATATATACATTCTACGGCGGTTATTTTAAAACCGTCGTTAATATTAGCTGGAATCCAGTTTTACGTCGGTTCTCAAATATTCGACGTAGAATGTTGGGGGTTTTACGGCGTTTCATTTAAAACCGTCGTCGGAATAAAGGAATCAACGGCGGTTATCAAAAAACCTCCGTTAAAATATAAATTTAACGTCGGTTCTTGAAGAACCGCCGTAAAAATATAGATTTAACAACGGTTTTTCAGAAAACCGCCGTTAATAAGCCGCCTTTGTATACTGTTTCTGCAGTAGTGCAAAACACGTGAAGTCATGGGTTTTGATAATTGGATAAACGTTAATTAAGCGAGTAGAAGAAGATAATCTCTTTTTGTCTCGAGGATGTCAATCTCTCGACAATTCATGAGTAAAGTAAAAGATGCAATCCTAAAAAAAGCTTTCCCTAATCGTACTAACAATCATAATCATGCTTTTGACTAACAATTCTTATTTTATAACATCCTAATATTTGATCACATTCAACAATCCATAAACAATGATTATTAGCAATGTTTCAAAACACAATAATACGAAAACAAACTGTCTTTAGAACATCCAGAACAAACGTTCATTCCATGATCCCAAATCTAATTATATCAATTCCAAACATTCAACTCCTTAACTAAAGATTAACAAAACATCAACTATCATGTCCTTAAACAAATCAAAACAAATCCGAGATCAAACAACTATGAAAACATCAAAACTAAGAGTTCAGAAATTACTAATCGTTGAACTGCGTTCAACGAGTGAAGAAGATTAACGAGTCACTCCGAAAGCTGCGTTGAATCCAAAGGATTGTCACGTTCCCAGAATCTTCACGTCGATCGTCGGTTGCTGCAGGTCACCCCTTAACACGGAATCGAACGGTTTATAGTAGAGGTATGAGAGATGTGTCAAATCTCTCAACCTTTGGATGTTTTTTTGGATCCTTTTCCTTGTTCCTTGGCTTCTAGAACTGCACTCAACACTGAATATGGAACCCTAGCCACTTCTCTCATTTTTAAATGCAATCCAAGCCATTTTGTAACTAAAATTTCCAGAAATCTGTGTTCGTAACTTTCTTGTCCGATCGGTCATATGTCTCGTCCGATCGGTCAAAAGCTTCTGTCTCTGGATCCGCTCGGTGTGCTTGCTCTCCCGGTCGGTGTGCGAGTAAACAGTTCCACCGATCGGAGATATGAGCTGTCCGATCGGTGGATGTCCTTATGGGCTACTTGTGAGTGTTTTTCCTTCAATCTTCGTGCTCTGAATCCTCCGAACACTCTAGTTGCATGAGAAAATCACAACATTATTCTCGTTTGGACCAATTGTCGATCAATATGTCGGAAAGTTAAGTAAAGAGATGAAAGATGCAAAACGATGCAATTTAGCTCTAGTCTTAACCCGGAAAAGAGAATAAAAAGACTAAAATAAGACTCAATTATGTACAGATTCGTGACAAAAATGTACGAATCAACCACCCCATGCTTAATTGGTTTGTTCGTCCTCGAACAAACGAAAGAATCAAAATCAAGAGGAGTGATGATAGTAAGAGCTTAGAGTCATGTTGTGCATATAGTTTAGTTTTGAAATTATAAACACTTTTGTTGAAAACCATGAAGCTAACCCGTATAACTATTTCACCTTGAATTTTAAAGGATGCATCCTCTCAAAAGGGAGATATATAATAGTGCACTCCTTCGCTCGTGTTTTTTTTTTCAAAAGGTAAGTGTATACGCTCGGATCATCATAAACATGTATTCAACGACTCGTGAAAATTAAAGACTCATTCATCGCATAAGTGGGCACATTCAATCGAGAATCGGATTAGGGCTTTTAAGGGTTGTAGTGTAGGCTCTTTGGTAAGGTATGTCATATATAAAGATGTGTGGCTAACATGTGAACAAATGCAATCAATAACTCACTCATTTTTAACTTAATTTCTAGATCATAATTTGCTCCTCATCCTTTCCAAATAACCATATACCATTATTTTTAGCCTTTTATAGCTAAGGCTATTTCTAACCCCATCACCCGAATATTTTGC
>BMAC01000146.1:940490-955370 GCA_014905375.1 Phtheirospermum japonicum | reverse complement strand
CATGCCAATACAAACACAAGTAATCATGGGTAATTAATCAATAAAGATTGACGTAAATGGTTGACCGATGTTATGTTATGGATTTGTGACTAAATTACTCAAGAATGGTTCAATTTAACATGCATGGACTCTAAAAGCTTGAAAACGGTCAGCAGTGCTATGTCCGATCGGTCAAAAGTGAGCACCGATCGGTCAAAATTCCAGAAGGTTTTGACCGGTCAAACTTGGATCACCGATCGGACTGCCAGCCTCCCTCGTTTTGAAAGAACAAGCAATCTCCTGGTTGCTAACATATGAATATGAATAGAGGAATTACTAAAACGCATAAAACCAATGCATGCAAAGTAAGTAACCCAGAGTAAATATAGGTGTCACATGCAAACATAAAAGGAAATAATATTACAAAAATCTGAATAAATATCCTAAAAAGCGATAAAAAGAAAGGAAAGAGTGGTGATACAGCTGGGGCATGGGCCCGCCTACTGGTCCATGTTGTCCGGAGGTGGAGGTAGATAGCGGTGCTCGAGACGAGAGAGATGTTCGTCGATCGCGACAAGGTAGCCATGATTAGCCTCAACGCTTCCGGATAATCGGGCAAGATGTTGAGAAGTTTCTGCCCAACTATTGCCCAAGTTCGTAAACGTGCTCCAGAAGTAACGAGCCTCCTCTCGAGCTTCCTCCCGTGCGGCCAAAGCATCCTAGCGAGTGTTCCTCGCATGCTCCTCTTGGTGGATGCGTAATTCCCCCATTTGAGCAATCATACAGGCTTGGAAGTCTTGCTGTTGCTGCCACTGTTCATCAGAGAAATAGACGCCACCTCCATATTCATCTTGCTCGTAAGTATGGGAACCGGTATTCCCATTTCCTCCATTGCCCTCGTTCATGTTTTTCTCCCCTTCATTCGCTCCATTACCTCTGCCATTCTCATCCTCGTCAGTTTCGTCATCCTCCTCATCCTCCTCATCGAAATCGAAATCCTCGACCTTTTCAAATCGCTCTTTATCCCCGTTCAAGGTTGGAATAGAGATGCTTCGCCCTTCAATCATGCGGCTCTCTACCATCATCGCCACACTCGGGTAAACGATGTCGTCATCATACGGTTCACAACCATAGTGGCGGGCGAGTTCCGTGATAAAGGCTCCGAGAGTGAGTTTTTCCATTTTCTTGTCTCGGACTTGTTGGACGTTTTCGACCGCAGCGATTAAAAGTGGGTAAATCTTTGCATTGCCTCGATGGTACGCAATCCATAGTGCTTTCAACTCAGTGGCTGAAATTCTCGTAGCGTCCTCCTTGCCTAAGAACACTTGCATGAAGAACTTGTAGGTGAGGTAGAGGCATTAGATTGCAAGAATGTTGAATTAAAACGGCAACCGGGTTCTGGTGGTGCTCCCGAGAGTTTGGTCCACCAATTATTCTTATTGTAATAGTCGAGTTCGAATCCCGGCCTTGGGCTTTTCTCGCCATCAACCCACCAAGCGTAGTGCGGAATGTTTGGTTCTGGAAACGACATTCGAAACTCCCATCGGCTAGTGATTGAAATGTTGTGAAAAACTCGAGCATGAGGGTGCGAAACCCTGGTTGGTTGATACCGTCCCACTTAGTGAGTTGGAGTGCGTTTAAGCCGTGGATAAATTTGACCGCCGTTTTATCCCCCGCGTTGGCACATTCCTCCCAAAATTCGAGATCAATGAAACGGGGGTGGTATACATCTCGTTTGACGAGGGATTTGTATAGAGTAACCTCACATTCATCTTTGAGGTTGAAGGGAGCTAGATCACCTCGGGTGTTGCTCGGACCTACGTCCGAGGTTCGACCACGTTTTGGTCGCTTACCGAGAGCCATAGCGGAATGCAAAACTCAGAAACTACCAAAGAGTTCACTCAGGGATTTTCTCGAACACTTGGCGTGCCCCTCAAAAACTTAACCAAATTCAAGCTGAATTCAAACAACCCAAGCTTCAATTCACCAAACACCTGCAATTCAATTTCTCAAACAGTTTAAGAAGGTCGAGATCCAGCCATTATACCTTGATGTTGTTGGTTTAAGAATCGATGGTGAAACTTGAGAGAGTTTGAAGAATGGCGTGTAATTCCCCCAAATTCACCGGTCGGATGTAATTGGGTACTTCGTGTCGCCGATCGGAGGGGGTCAGAATTCATGGTTCGAATGGTGAAGATGCTTGTGACGAATTTCGGATTTTCGTTCTGTAAGGAAGAAGACAAATTGAGTTGGGACTAATAAAATTTTCGTCTGAAACAGCAGGCTTTTTATAAACTGGGCCATCGTCCGATCGGTGTGTGTAGTGGACCGATCGGACTGCATTCCAGTTTATTTTGACCGGGCGGTCTGGGTTCTTGACCGGGCGGTCTGCATTCCAGTGAGTTTTTACCGATCGGTCTGGTCCTATTACCGGCCGGTCCGCACTGTTTCCGTTTTATATATATATATATATATATAATATATATATATATATATATATATATAATATATATATATATATAATATATATATATTATATATATATACACACACACACACATATATAACAGCGATGTCTTGCAAAAATTCAACAACAAATTACAAATGAGCAAAGCAGTTCATAATATAAATTTTATTCAATAAAGTCGAGCAAGGTCGCTCGTTTATTTAAGACAATAGTTTAACCCCCCCAACAAAAAATATCATTAATTTCATAAACCAAAACTGTCACGGACAATAGTCCTAAAGCGACTACTTAGGTGACGGAACATCCCTATAGGCCAAGTTAAACAAATCCCTCACATCTTCTTCAAGCTCAATTATTCTCCTTTTGAGGCGCATGATTTCAGCGTCGGCATCATCTAGGATGCCGTGGAGACGCTCGATGGTTTTGGTCAAATCGACTTCTTCCACGAGGGCTTCATTGAGGTCTAAAGGACTACTTAGGTGACGGAACATCCCTATAGGCCAAGTTAAACAAATCCCTCACATCTTCTTCAAGCTCAATTATTCTCCTTTTGAGGCGCATGATTTCAGCGTCGGCATCATCTAGGATGCCGTGGAGACGCTCGATGGTTTTGGTCAAATTGACTTCTTCCACGAGGGCTTCATTGAGGTCAGTTTGGAGCTTATGGATTTGCTGTCGATAATCATCCGCCTCTTCTTCGAGTTTGTCGATCGTGTCCTCAAGCGTTCTCCTTGACACCCACCCATGAGTAAGGTTGTTTTAGTGGTTCATGTTGTTTGGCGGACACTTGCTAATATAGAAGAGTAGAAGGTATTTTGGTGTGGAATAAAAGTTGTAGGGGGGTGAGTTTATATAGGGTTCGGAGATAAGGGTGAAGGATTTCCAGTATCAAAGAAAATCGAGAAAAAAGGGAAAGAGAACATATGATACACTTAAGAAAACACAATCAAATCATTCTCCTAAAATTAAAGATCCTTCATACCTTAGAAGATACTATCAGAGTATCTTACCAAACCCTTGTCATTGCCTAGCCAATCTTTCCCGAAATAGCTCCCAGACTTACTCCGATCGGTGTCGTCGCCACTCCGATCGGTCTCCTCGTCTTGGAAGATTCCGATCGGTTACTAGAAGGTGTCCGACCGGTATTTCAGGAAAATTCGTAATTCGCTTTGAACTAGCATGGATCCTGTAAAATGCTCTATCCAACAAATGAACACAAATATATACACTAAAGAAAGGATATATACAAAAAGAGCTTGGGTTACCTCCCAAGAAGTGCAACGTTTAACGTCTTATGCTTGACGATACCTCAATCGTGCTTCAACTCTCTTGAGGGGGGTCATTGATCACTACCATTTTGTGATCTTGCTGTGAAATAGGTCTCCCATGATACATTTTCACACGATGTCCATTGACTTGGAAAGTGGAGTTACCTTTTTCATTAAACAAGGTCACGGCGCCGAATTCGTTTATGTCGGTAATCAAGAACGGACCGCTCCATTTTGATCTCAACTTTCCTGGAAAGAGTTTGAAGCGAGAGTTAAAAAGCAAGGCTAGTTTACTGACTTCCAAACCTTTGTGGACGAGTTTCTTGTCATGTGCTTCCTTCATTTTCTGTTTGTTAGCCCATGTCGTCTCGTACGAGTCGTTGCGAATCTCCTCTAATTCTCTTAGCTCAAGCTTCCTATATCCTCCGGCCTCATTCAAATCAAGGTTCAATGTTCGAATCGCCCACTCCGCTCGATGCTCCAATTCGAATGGAAGGTAGCATGCTTTCCCATAAACCAATCGAAATGGGCTCATGCCCAACACAATTTTGTAGGCTGTACGGTAAGCCAACAATGCATCAAATAGCTTTGCTGCCCAGTCCTTACGATTCAGCTTCATGGTTTTCTCCAAGATCCCCTTGATTTTCCGGTTTCTTGTCTCTACTTGACCCGAGGTTTGTGGATTATAAGGGGTTGCCACCTTGTGTCGCACCCCATACTTGCTCAGTAGTCGATTAAAGGCTCTGTTGCAGAAGTGGCTACCCCCGTCGCTTATGATCGCTCTTGGCATCCCGAAACAGCTAAAGATGTTTTCTTGGATGAATTTGAGGACGACCTCGGAGTTAGCTTTCCTCGTGGGAATTGCTTCTACCCATTTTGATACGTAATCGACTCCTACGAGTATGTACTCGTATTCTCCACTCTTCGGAAAAGATCCCATGAAATCTATGCCCCATATGTCAAATATTTCAATCACTTGATTGGGTATTAAGGACATTTCATCCTTCCTTCCAATCGTTCCTGAACGTTGACATTTGTCATATATTTTGCAAAATTGGTGTGCGTCGGCGAACAGTGAAGGCCAATAAAATCCGGCTTGGAGAACTTTGAAGGCCGTTTTTTGGCTTCCGAAGTGTCTACCCTCGTCGTGGCAAAATCGCAGCACTCCAATCTTCTCTTCATCCGGTATGCATCTCCGAAAAAGCCCATCCTTGCAACGCTTGTAGAGATAAGGATCTTCCCAAAAGAAACTTATGCATTTGAACAAAAATATCTTTCTTTCTTGCGAAGAAAGATGGTTAGGGATAATCTTACAAGCAAGGAAATTCACAAAATCGGCATACCATGGTTCATTGATTTCGTCAATGGCGTTTGCGTTTTCATAAGGGAACACATCATCCACACACCCGATTTTACTTGGCTCTCCTTCTACTAGCATATGGGAGAGGTGATCGGCAACCACATTTTCGCTCCCTTTCCTATCCTTGATTTCGACGTCAAATTCTTTTAAGAGAAGAATCCAACGAATCAACCTAGGCTTGCTTTGCATTTTAGCGAACAGATGACGGAGTGCTGCGTGATCAGTGTGCACGATGACTTTGGAGCCGACGATATAAGAGCGGAATTTATCCAAAGAGAATACAACCATGAATAGCTCTCTTTCCGTAGTGGTGTAGTTGCGTTGGGCGCTATTCAACATGTAGCTGGCATAGTAAACAACCCTCAGCATTTTATCCACTCGCTGGCCCAAAACTGCTCCAACTGCCTCGTTCGACGCGTCAAACATTATCTTAAAAGGAAGAGACCAATCCGGTGCAATGACAACTGGTGCTTGTGTCAATTTTTCTTTCAAAATATTAAATGCCTCAAGACATTCGCCATTGAATTCGAAAGGCACATCCTTCCCAAGCAATTTACATAACGGGCGGCAAATCTTTGAAAAGTCCTTGATGAAACGTCTGTAAAAGCCCGCGTGTCCCAAGAAGCTTCGAACTCCTTTCACATCTTTCGGGGGCGGAAGAGTTTCAGTGACGTTAATCTTTGCTTTGTCAACTTCCTATCCTTTGCTCGACACCACATGTCCCAACACAATCCCGCTTTCACCATGAAGTTCGACTTCTCCCAACTCAAGGTCAAGTAAGACTCAACACAGCGCTCAAGCACCTTTGTTAAGTTTTTCAGGCAATGAGAGAAAGAAGAGCCAAATACCGAGAAGTCGTCCATAAAGACTTCGAGAAAATCGTCAATGAATTCGGTGAAAATAGAGATCATGCATCTTTGAAAGGTAGCCGGGGCATTGCACAATCCAAAGGGCATTCTCCGATAAGCAAACGTGCCAAACGGGCACGTGAATGTGGTCTTTTTCTGATCTTCCGGTGCAATAGCTATTTGATAGTAGCCGGAAAGACCGTCTAGAAAACAATAATACTCCTGCCCTTCTAGCTTGTCAAGTAATTGGTCCATGAATGGGAGTGGAAAATGGTCCTTCCTCATCGGTGCATTGAGCTTTCGGTAGTCAATGCACATCCGCCACCCGGTGGTTAAGTGTGTTGGGACGATTTCTCCCTTTTCATTTTCCACGATCATGATGCCTCCCTTTTTTGGAACAACGTGTACCGGACTAACCAACTCGCTATCGAAAACAGCATAAATGATTCCCTCTTCGATTAATTTGAAAATCTCCTTCTTGACCACCTCCTTAAGCATAGGGTTTAGACGTCGCTGTCCCTCTCGTATCGGTTTTGCTCCTTCTTCAAGATCGATCTGGTGCATGCACGTGACCGGATTTATCCCCTTGATATCACCAATACTCCCTCCTATTGCTTGCTTGTACTTTTTAAGAACATCAATAAGCTCTCTTTCTTCATGTTCTGCCAATTCCGCAAATATAATTACGGGCTTCCTCTCGTTATCTTCAAGAAACACGTACATGAGATGGCTTGGAAGCGGTTTAATTTCTGGTTTTGGCTCCAAAGTAGGTTCAATGATTGGCTTAACCACGGGTGCTTCGTTAACCTCGAAAAGAGTGATCACCCCCTCCGCGTTTGAATTAAAGCCGTCGTCCTTGACATCAATGTTCTCAACCGGCACAACACCGAATAATTGGCTCACGCATTGGTCCACCGAATCAAGGTAGGAACAATCGGGACCAATCATATCTTTGAGTGAGAACGTCACTGACTCTCCTAGCACGGAGAGTGTCATTTTTCCCCGCCCAACATCAATCAAAGTGTGCGATGTTGCCATAAAGGGTCTCCCCAAGAGGATGGTGTGCTCCTTGCTTGTGTCATCTACTTCTCCAACGTCCAAAATAACAAAGTCCACGGGGACTATCAATGATCCGACCTCCACCAAGACGTCCTCGACCACTCCCAAAGGATACCTCAATGAACGATCCGCTAATTGAAGCCTTAAACTTGTTGGCTTCATTCCTCCAAGGTTGTATTGCTTGTACAGAGCGTAGAGCATCAAATTGATCCCTGCTCCAAGGTCGAGCATTCCACGCGCCTTTTGACCATTTCCAAGGGTTATTGTAATGCAGAAACTCCCAGGATCTTTTGCTTTGGGTGGCAATGTATGGTGGAAAAATTGTGCTCACCTCCTTGGATAGTATGACTCGTTCATTCCCCTCCATTTTCCGCTCTTTGGAGGCAAGTTCCTTGAAGAATTTGACGTAGGCAGGCATTGCCTTGATCACGTCAAATAGCGGGAGGTTCACGTTCACATCTTTCAGCATATTGTAAAGTTCCATGAACTTTTTGCTCTCTTTTGCTGGTTTAAGACGGTTCGGAAATGGAACAGCGTCCCTTATGACTCGTTGCGGCCTTTGCTCCTCCTCAGCCTTCTTGTCCGACCGGTCGTTCCTGTGTGTCCGGTCGGTAGAAACCTCCTGTCTTCTACTCCGGTCGGACTCTTGGTCTGTCCGGTCGGTCAAAACCTTCTGGAATCCAGACCGATCGGTCGCTGTCTCAGTCCGACCGGTCAGGTCCTTGGCTGTGTTTTTCTGATTTGCTTCGGCCCGTTTTGGTTGGAAAGTTCCCGTCAATGATCCTGGAACATATGGGTTACTTGATTTGTGAATCTTACCCACTGTTCCTTCCTCACCATTTGGACTTGGCTCTTGTTCGTCTCTTTCATCATCGTTTGCTTGTTACCGGTGTTTTCCCTCTCGGTTTCTTGTATTCCGTTGTCAACCTCCTTTCCACTACGTAGCACATGCACTGCCATTGATTGTTCGGGTTGGCTCGGTAGCTTTCCCGGATCACTTGCCATTTTTGCCATAGAAGCCGAGAGTTGCCCTATCATCATCTCTAACTTCTTCCAATTGCTTCCTCATTCGCTTGCCTTCTTCGATTGTACGAAGTGTTTCCTCCCGATTACGTAGAGTCTCGTGCTCTAATTGTTGACGCCATAGTCTTAGTTCGTCGTCGGGGTTACTTGGCAAGTGGCAGTTGCTGCTGTGGCGGCATTTGCTGAAATTGTTGTTGAGGGAGTTGTTGGTACTGCGGCTGCGGTGCGTGTTGGTATGATTGCTGAGGTGCTTGGTATTGTTGCGGAGGATGTTGAGAATAGCTGCCCTGCCCTTTGGTTTGGTAGGAGTTTTGACCACTTGTCTCTCCTTGACTCTTGTTTGGATATGGTCGTGGTTCCGATGGTTTAGAATTGGGCATGTAGTTCGAGTTTCTTCGGATCGTAATTAGCATTCGAGTTATATTGCCCGGTAAACTTCTTCCCAAACTTGTTATTGGGTTGATAGTTTTGGATGGCGTTTACCTCCCTTTCTTCTTCATCGTCAAACACCACATTTGCACGTATCCATTTCATGTCCCACTGCCCCACATTTTTCGCACATTTTGGGTGGAGGTATCGAAGGTTCCTCCTCCCCTTTCATTTTGCTCGTTAGTAGTGCGACTTGCTTAGTTAGTTCCTCGATTTGGATCGTTGGGACTTTGTATTTTCTTGGGCGGAAACTCGTTTGCTGCGATTTTTCGCTCATGTGCTCGAATAAGTCCCAAGCCTCCGTGGCGGTCAATTCCCCAAAATCTCCGGCCTTCACTTCCACTTGCTGTTTGTAGACGGAAATAGCCCTTCATGGAAATAATTGTTCACCATCTCGGCACTATTGTTGTGGTGTGGGCATTTTTGTAAGAGCCCTTTATATCTTTCCGAAGCCTCATAGAACGATTCGGCCTCTATTTGCTCGAAGTTTGTAATCTCCCTTCGTAGCTTAGAGGTTTTTTTGGGCAGAATAAAATCTACTCACAAACTTCTTGTACACCATCTCCCAATTAGTTAGGGAATTGGGATGTAATGACAAAATCCAATGCTTCGCTTTGTCTTTCAAAGTCGTTGGGAAGCACTTCATTCTCAGTTGATCCTCATGGAGTCCAAGATGCAGAATTCTACCCACCACGAGGTAAAATTCTCGAATGAAATTTAGTGGATCTTCGTTGGGCATGCTGTGAAAAGTAGGAAGTTATGTGACGCTGCCTGGTTTCAAGTCATAGTCTCTTGCCGCGGGGCCTAAGACTATTACACTGCTGTAGGATCCAATCGTTGGGAATAAGAGGTCTCCTTGGCGACGTTCATTTGGGTATCGGCGCCCTCTTCTTCCTCCGAAATTAGTGCATGCGCCGTAATTCATTTCCTCTCCATATTCTTCGTAATACCCATGATCACGCTCATCCTCATAATCCCCTTGATCTTCATATCCATCGTTTCGAATGTTCTCTCTTTGCCAAGCGTTGAACGGACGTCCTTCCCTCCTATTTTGATTATAGTTCCATTCTCGTTCGAGCTCCTCGTGCCTTTGGTGATTTTGTTGGTTGTTTTGGGGTCGAGGCCCGCCATGACCAACATCGTCAAACTGCTGATTTGCTCGAGCATTATAAGCTCGAGCTTCTTCACGGTTCCGAAATCGTCTAGGAGGTTGTTGCATTATGATTTGCTGATCATTCATTTGTTGATGCTCTATGTCGTTTGCTTGGTTTGGTTCTCCTAGTTCTTCGTTTTGGAGTGGAGGTGGATTTATTTGCTCTTCGTCTTCGTTATTACCCATTTGCTCTTGTACGTGCATATCGTCAATGGGTGGCACTCCATATGGATAATCGCGGGGAGAGGTTTGGGTATTTCGTCCCCTCCCTCGTCCACCATTAGCTCCTCCTCGACCTCCAAGAGGTAGAGTTTTCTGCCATGTTGGATGAACTTGCTTCCAAAAGATTCTCTACGGTCGAGGGAAATAGTTGTCTTGGTCTCGAAACGCGTTCGATGCTATTGATGAACGGGGTCAATTCTCCTCTAAGGCTTCGTCGACCTAGCATCAACAACAAACAATCACCGCATCGAGTGGCAAAAAATTATACAATTTACGACTTATAAGCAATAACACAAATAAACATCTTTAACACCTTTACCATTCCCCGGCAACGGCGCCAAATTTTGAGCCGAACTTTTCGGTTCCTTTCAAAATTAAATTCCGGTTAAGCAATGTGTGTCTACGTTTGAAAGGTTTTAAGTTCGCCCGCAAGAGAACAGGGTCACTTGTAGACTGGCAAGTTAACTCGGGTCGATCTCTCGAGGAATGGGAATCGGATTTAACGATGTTTATTATTTTAATAGCACAATTCTATCTAACACTACTGCAGAAAGGGGATTTAACGGCGGTTTTTTTTCATTTTTAACGGCGGTTTTCGAACCGCCTTTATATCGATTGCCGTGAATTTTACAACGGCTTTTAAAAACCGCCGTAAAAAAACAGGATTTAACGGCGGTTCTGAGTGAGTTTTAACGTCGGTTTTATAACCGCCGTAAAATGTTAAATTTACGTCGGTTTTATAACCGCCGTAAAATGTTAAATTTACGGCGTTTTTAGAAACGCCATTAATTGGTTCACATTTTACATCGGTTTTGAAGAGATACCTTCTAGAAAGTAGTAAAAAAATCTTTAAAAAAATAAATGAAAGCAGGTGCACTAAAATTAAATAAAAGCAGGAAATTGATTATGCTAAGCAGAAAATGTACCAAATGAAGCAAAAATCCAAAATAGCCAAAAGAATAACTCGAAATCATTCAACAAAGAGTTCAAATATCATTCCCTCTCTTCAAAAAATAAATTCTAAACTATGAGTTATAAACTATTTAAGAACTACGAAAAAGAGTGTAAATGCTCCTTTTTTTTCTGTGGATATGACTAATTGATAACAATTACAAGCATCCGTATTCGAAGTACCCCTTGCCTTCTTTCTCAGTGTCACGACCAACACGAACTGATGCACCACGGTTTGCAACCCCCTGCAAAAACGTACCAAGAAATAAATTAGGGGCTTCTTACCAAAATATTAATTGTTTGAAGAAACTAGGTGAATCAAACGAATCAACATAGCACAATATTAAAAATTAAATATAGTTTCAATATAATAAAAGGAACTTGGTGCTTGACCATAAAAAATAAAAGAAGAATTATGAATTATTGAAGCTATTGGGGAAGGTACAAAGAAATTTAATTTTCTCTTTTACCTATTTAAAGGTGTTAATGTCAGAAGTCTCGTGTTTTCCAGTGAGAAGGCGTTCGTTACCCTCGCCATAGGCAGCAATGTGCTCTTTGTGCCTTAGTCCAAGCTTTTCAATAGCCTTCTTGATGACTTCAAAGCCACCATCGCTCCTCATGGATTTGGTGCTGAAAGGGGATTCAGAAAGAGATATTTAATGGACATAATGATCCAATGCATAATTATCATATAAACATCTGGAAGTCCGGAAAATTTTACCTGTAGTTACAATGAGCACCAGCTCCATTCCAATCACCCTGTGAGGAAAAAGGAAACCAAATGATCGAAAAAAATTTAAGACCAACACACGTATCAATTTCCATAAACAGAAATATCAAATTGAACTTTAAGCAAAACAGATCAGCCCACAGAAAAGGTTGAACTAAGAACACAACACGCCCAACGCCTTAACTTTACATCTTAGGATCACGCAGAAACAAACAAGGCAATTGTTGAAGTCAAAGTTTATAGAACATAGATCAGATTTCTTCATTTCATAAAGTAATCAACGGGAAATACAATTTTACTACACTAACATGAGACAGGAATGTTACCTGGATAGGCTTGGGATCAAATGATACGACCACTCCGGCTATTTCAGTGATCCTCTTCAAACGGTAAACAAAGATTTCAACATGCACCGTATATTTTATTATTTTGTTCTTACTAGATAAATTTCTATTGGCCAACAAGAATATTATTTACCTCCAATATGTAACGTGAAATCCACAACTCATCACCAGCTGAGATGCCAACAGCAGGTCGAACTTGATACTCCCACTGACAAATACGTCGGATAATAATAATGGTCGATTATTGAGCTCGACAATTGACATAAAAATAAAAGGCCGAAATGCAGACAAAACTTTACCTGTCCAGGCATCACCTCCCCGTTGATGCCACTTATGTTGATTCCAGTATAAAGGCACGCCTTGTAATGTGCGTCCACAATATCATGCCAAAAAGCCTTGTCAGCTCCGAATCCACAGTAATACGGGCCCTACACGCAATACAAGACTAAATTATAGATAACACCCAAATGAAATGACTTAATTTATTAGACTGTAAAATCAGAAAACTATGTAAACACCACATGAACTACGTAATTCTTGAAAAAAAAAAAAGAGAGAGACCCGATGAGGATGACAATCACCTGAGGTCCAGGATAACCGCCAGATGGCCATCCAAGAGGCCATTTAACTTCCTTTTTGAAACAAAGTGTATTCTTGCTCAACACCTTGGAGATAATACCACACTATAAGACGGGCATGTCAAGAAACCTTAGAAAATAGTATAGCACATTGAATTGTCATTAATCAACAAAGAAGTGAGAATTCAGTCAAATATTTGCTACTGTTCTTCATCAACTGTCAAAATGCAATAACCATCAAACTCAGATTAGCAACCATATTGTTGCCACACGCAATTTCATAAAATAAAATCACATTCTTCCTTTTACCATTTTTTTAGCAATAAAAAATTGTGAGATGACGAGAAAAATAAAGTACCCACATCATTCATCCTCCAACAAAGTGTCCCAGAAAAGCAAAAATATAAGGAAAATAGCAGATTTATCAAGACCAAAACATATTTCAACCAGGCGAATTTTCACCATGACTATGGAAAATAGCATATTTATGCCAGTGACCGCTATGGTTCTCAACTATTTGACAAAATGAGGGATTAAGTCGGAAAATATAAGCACAACGAAAATTGATAAATAGATGATATAAAATTGTGTATGTTCTGATAAATCGAAACATAAACACAGAGAAAAAGTCATAATTTGAAAGCATAGAAGCAAAATCATTCCAGAAAAATTAATTCTAGAAAAAAAAAAGACATTGAAATCACATTGAAACGCATATAACTCGTGATTCATTCAATCACATTCACAGAAGAGTTTACCAAATGAATTCCAGAAAAATAAAAGAAATCAAAGGCTTAATGTTGTGGTGATATCTCTGATTTCGATTCTACAACAGGAAATAACAAAATTAAGCAGATAAACATTACATTATTCTTAAACATATACAGGAAAAATAAAAATCAAATCCAGATATTAAAATTAAAATATAAATAAAACCAGAGAAGCCATTTACATACTCATTGTATTCGTGTGATTTGAGCATGATGGGCAAAACCATTGCCCTTTGGGCACAGTGGTGAGAAAGATGTGCAACATACCCCCTGATGAACATGATGTGGCAGCAGGTGATATACCCACATGCATAAGAAAACAAACTAATTAGTGAAAGATCATGGTGAAAACGATAAATAAAATAAAGTGGTTCAAATTGCAGAACACAATCTGGGTGGCTATCCCAACACAGTTAAAATAACATGAACTTCAGACAGAAATGTTGTTAGTTATCCATATCTATGCTCGAAGCAGAATATAATAAATCACAAATGGATAACATAAACTACAATCTATTAGGCTGCGTTTGTTCAGGGATTTGAATTGTGAAAGTCCAAATTAATAGTAAATTTTTTGCTTGGTTTAGAGAAAAAGAGGTTGTTTTTTTTAAGTATGTCAAATCATGTCCTTTTTATACTCAGAACTTCAAATCGCCATAACCTTTTCATTTGTTATCTATTTAGTAGAATAATAATACTCTTTCCGAAATCTACAATATGACACCCAAAATGTACATATGAAAATATAAATACATATTCAAAAAGTTAATTGAGAAAAAAGGGAATGCTGTATTTTTTTATTTATTTTTTTGTTAAATTGAATAGGCTAATAGGTAGGGTTTAGGATTTGGATCTTAAGGGTATGTTTGTTTGAAGACTCAGACTTTAAAAATCCCAATCGGGTCTGAAGAATCCAACAGAGTTGCTGATTATAAATTACTAATGTACTATAAAAGAGTTGCTGATTATAAATTAATATGCAGAAACAGAAAGTGGCTACACAAGTGGAACTTGTACAATGGATTGCTTATCAAAATTCCTTCAGAGAAAGTACAGTTCTAATGGATCATATCCAACACCCTTTCTATCTTCGTTAGTGGAAAAGGGAAGAGAAAAACTAAAAACAGAGAAAAAACGATATAAAATTCCACAACCAGTAAAGATTAATTAATCCAGAAACTCAGAGACTCCTATGAATGTTATGAGGGGGAAAAAGCGATAACTAATGCATTACACTACCATTAATCAATATTTTTGAAAGTAACTTTTAGAATCTCAACCAGTTCCTGGGATAAGCGAATTAAACTTAATCAATCGAGATAGGTGTACTTACAGAATCATGATAAGTACAGGAGCCATCTGGATTATCGTCTACGGAGAACATTGCGTCGCATCCGATTCTTTGGTCGCAACTAAAAATTAGCAGCTGGTTTTGCAAGTTTACGCTCACCGGTTGGATTAATAAATGGGTTAATCGAGGTCGGGAAGTTGAAAACTAGGGTTGCGCATTTTCGAATGAATTAATCACTGGAAATCAACCTATTAGCCTTTACCCTTGCTCGAGGACGAATCGTGCCGGCGAAGATGAGGCGGCGGAGGATCGCGCCGTTCGGAGAGCGTTGGGGAGGTTGATTAGGGTTAGGAAAAATGACGAAAAGGGAAAGAAGAAGGAAGGGTCAATAGATTTGTTTTGAATGGA
>BMAC01000146.1:912578-940261 GCA_014905375.1 Phtheirospermum japonicum | reverse complement strand
TATTTAACGGCGGTTTTTCCAGAACCGCCGTTAATAAGCCGCCTTCGTATACTGTTTCTGCAGTAGTGTAAAACACGCGAACTCATGGGTTTTGATAATTGGATAAATGTTAATTAAGTGAGTAGAAGAAGATAATCTCTTTTTGTCTCGAGGATGTCAATCTCTCGACAATTCATGAGTAAAGTAAAAGATGTAATCCTAAAAAGAGCTTTCCCTAATCGTACTAACAATCATAATCATGCTTTTGACTAACAATTCTTATTTTATAACATCCTAATATTTGATCACATTCAACAATCCATAAACAATGATTATTAGCAATGTTTCAAAACACAATAATACGAAAACAAACCGTCTTTAGAAAATCCAGAACAAACGTTCATTCCATGATCCCAAATCTAATTATATCAATTCCAAACATTCAACTCCTTAACTAAAGATTAACGAAACATCAACTATCATGTCCTTAAACAAATCAAAACAAATCCGAGATCAAACAACTATGAAAATATCAAAACTAAGAGTTCAGAAATTACTAATCGTTGAACTGCGTTCAACGAGTGAAGAAGATTAACGAGCCACTCCGAAAGCTGCGTTGAATCCAAAGGATTGTCACGATCCCAGAATCTTCACGTCGATCGTCGGTTGCTGCAGGTCACCCCTTAACACGGAATCGAACGGTTTATAGTAGAGGTATGAGAGATGTGTCAAATCTCTCAACCTTTGGATGTTTTTATGGATCCTTTTCCTTGTTCCTTCGCTTCTAGAACTGCACTCAACACTGAATATGGAACCCTAGACGCTTCTCTCGTTTTTAAAAGCAATCCCAGCCGTTTTGTAACTGAAATTTCCAGAAATCTGTGTTCGTAATGTTCTGGTCCGATCGGTCAAAAGCTTCTGTCTCTGGATCCGCTCGGTGTGCTAGCTCTCCCGGTCGGTGTGCGAGTAAACAGTTCCACCGATCGGAGATATGAGCTGTCCGATCGGTGGATGTCCTTATGGGCTACTTGTGAGTGTTTTTCCTTCAATCTTCGTGATCTGAATCCTCCGGACACTCTAGCTGCATGAGAAAATCACAGAATTATTCTCGTTTGAACCAATTGTCAATCAGTAAGTCGGAAAGTTAAGTAAAGAGATGAAAGATGCAAAATGATGCAATTTAGCTCTAGTCTTAACCCGGAAAAGATAATAAAAAGACTAAAATAAGACTCAATTATGTACAGATTCGTGACAAAAACGTACGAATCAATTCCCAATATGGTTTGCACCATGCCCTCCCATGTTGGGAATGTATCCACCATAGTTATAAGAACCTTGCATACTAAACAAAAAATGTCAAATGACAAAGAAAGCTAAAAACACAAAGAAACGACAATCAAATCGAAAGCCTTAACCAAGCCGAGTCGCAACGGCGCCATTTTGAAGTGTAGTTTTTCATGGTTTTGGAAAATTAAAGGTTGTATTATCGGAATTCGATTCCGTTGAGAGAATCAATGTGTTTCAAGCTTGAAGAAATAAAAGAAAATGAAAATAAAGCAAATAAACTAGCTAAACTATCCTAGGAATTGAAATAGCACGTTGGTAGGATGCCTCGTCGGATGCCTTAACATGAAAATGCAAAGCAATAATGAAAATAAGCAAGAAAATGCAATGTTTCACCAAGTACAAGCATGCAAGCATAAGGTACAAATATGCATAAAATCCTAAATAATGCAAATTAACATAAATTGAAAGCATGAATGGAAAGAGCAATGGAAATTGACGAGAAAGTTCAAAACTTTAAGGAAAATAACAAGTAACAAAACCTAGATCTAAGATTTAACCTAAAATTATGCATGAAAATAAAAACCAAAATAAAGCATAGGAAAAACTTGAGATCAAGACGATCCAAGAGCTGATCTATGATCTAGATGTGTCACTCATATAGATTCCATAGCCAATTCATAAGTTTCATCATGAACTCAAGGTGCTAAGACAAAAGGCATAATATGAAGAACAAAGCACGGAATTAAAGCATAAAACATGAAATTGAAAGGAAACTTACTTGAATTAAGAAATGAAACAAAGCTTGGATGTAATTGCATCAAAAGTAACAATCCAAAGGAGTATTTGGATTCTTCTTAGGCTTACAAACTCAAGGCCAAGCATGAAAGTAAATCTAAAACTAGGAAAAGAAATTACATCAAAGCTTGAAATTGAATCTAAAACCTAAGAGAGAGAAATTGAATCTAAGAGCTTGGAGAGAGGATTTTTTTAATCCCAAACCCATGCTTGGGTTGGGAGAAAAATGAGAGGTGTTTTGCAAAATGAAAGAAGTCTCCTATTTATATTACATTTAATTGGGTTTAAATGGGCCAAAATAGCCTTAGAGGCTTAAAATTCCCGGGTTTGACCAAGTTTGACCCGGAGGCACCTTCCTAGACCCTTGGCTAGCTTTTTGGCACATTTTGGCTCGAGATGTCTTGACCATGGCTCGATGTGGATCGGCCATGGCCGAGCCTGGGTGCTGCTGAGCGCAGGTGGCCGGCAGGCTGGGGCAGGGCTTGTGGGCATGGGCGCTGGTAGGCAAGCGTCTAGGCAAGCTTGGGTGAAGGCAGGCGAATGCGGGTGCGCTGTTTTTCATGTAATTGTTGTGTTTTTCCTAGTAATTTTAGTTAGAATTTCATGTTGATTTTAGTAGTTTTTAATAGAATTTTATTAAGTTTTTATGTGGCTTTTCTTGTTTTGTTGTTTTTCACTTGACTTGTTAGTTTTATATTATAATGGGTTAATTGGTTCAATTACCTTGAGATTTGGTGTAATTCTTGGGTTTTAATAATTAAAATTCTCTTTTAGTAGGTGGCTTAATGATTTTAAAATCAAGCTAAGGCATGGAGACCAAAATTCAAGCCCAACCTTGCCTATTTGCATGCCCAAGTTGGTGTCAAGAGCAAGCTTAAAAGGGAGCAAACATACTGGAATGGTGGCCTAGCCTTGCCCAGGCTTGCCCATTTTCACGCCTGAGGAGAAGCACCCCTAGGCAGATTTCTAGGCAGCATTTCGGAGCCCAGTTTCGCGCCCAGATTCCAGCCCAAGCAAGTCTAGAGTTGCGCCCATCTTAGCCCAGAGTGGCGCCCGAATTCTCACCCAAAACGCAACCCAAGCTCGCCCAGAATCGTGCCTCGGCCTCCAGCCAGCCCCATCACACCCAGGCTCGCCCAGACCGAGCTACCTTGAGCCATCTTGGTCAAAATTGGTCAATTTTGGTCAAATTCGTGAAATTAAGCCTAAAAAGCCCAAATTGACCCATTTAAACCCAATAAAAATTAGTATAAATAGGATACAACTCTCATTTTTGTGGGGTACCTCTCATTTTCTCCCAACCCAAGCTTGGGTTTGGGATTAAAAATCCTCTTTCTAGTTTTTAAGATCTAATTTCTTTCTCTTAGGTTTTAGATTCAGTTTCAAGCTTTGATGTAATTTCTTTTCTAGATTTAGATTTACTTTCATGCTTGGCCTTGGGTTTGTAAGCCTAAGAAGAATCCAAATACTCCTTTGGATTGTTACTTTTGATGCAATTTCATTCAAGCTTTGTTTCATTTCTCAATTCAAGTAAGTCTCCTTTCAATTTCATGTTTTATGCTTTAATTCCATGCTTGTTCTTCATGTTTCATGCATTTTTCTTCATTTCATGCTTTTTGTCTTATCACCTTGAATTCATGATGAAACTTATGATCTGGATATGGAATCTAGATGAGTGACACATATAGATTATAGATCGGGTCTTGGATCGTCTTGATTTTGAGTCTTTCACATGCTTTATTTGCAATTTTATTTTTATGCTTTGTTTCATGCTTAATCCTAGATCTAGGCTTTGTTTCTTGTTATTTTCCTTAAAGTTTTAAACTTTCTTGTTAATTTTCATTTCTCTTTACATCCATGCTTTCAATTTTTGCTAATTTTCATTATTTAGGATTTTATGCATAGTTGTACCTTGTGCTTGCATGCTTGTACTCGGTGAAACATTGCATTTTCTTGCTTATTTTCATTATTGCTTTGCATTTTATATTTGAGGCACACGACGAGGCATTCTACCCACTTGCAATTTCAATTCCTAGGATAGTTATCTATTTTATTTGCTTTATTTTCATTTTTCTTTTATTTTCCAAGCTTGAAACACATTGAAACCTTCAATCGAGTCGATTTCCGATAATACCAAGACAAGAACCCGATGATATATTTATCATCACTAAAACTCTTCTAACATGCGCGCAGGCGAGTGCGGACGAATGCGGGCGCGCGCGAGCGAGTGCGGGCGAGCAGGCACAGGCGAATGCGAGCGAACGCGCTCGGCAGCTTGCGGGCGCTGCTTGGACACTGGGTAACCAAGTGTCGGCAGCGCTACCCAGTGTGGCAGTTCTGGAGCAAATTTTGGGCGATGCTAGGCGAGGCTAGGCGCTGGGCGGTGAGGCTATGTGAGGATAGGCTACCATTCCAGAATGTTAGCTATTTTTGGAGCCTCTTCTTTGCTTGAATTTTGGTCCTCAATGCCTTAGCCTATAAAATAGGAATTTGAATATAAAAACCCAAGAATTTCACCAATCCTTGAACTAATTGAACCAATTAACCCATTAAAATATAAAATTAGCAAGAAACACGAAAATCAATAAAACAAGAAAAGTGACTTAAAAACCTAACGAAAAACGACTAAAAACTACTAAAATCAATATAAAAATCTATCTAAAAACACAAAGAAAAATACAACAATTACATGCAAAACATCCACGCTTGGATTCCTCCATGCTAAACCTTTTCAACACTTTGTCTATGTACATGGACTGGGATAATACATCAATTTAGCAATTACAAACACAAAGGAAAAGATGAAAATAAGAATATATAAAATAAAATTTACATATTACAGAAAATGTAAAATGAAAACAGAAGCATACAATTAACAACAAACAAGAACGCATTGTTCACTGAAACTACTGCATAATAAAAAAAAATTAAATACTACAATTTAAATCCCCATGAAAACAGACACATAAATCATTTTCAAATATTTTCTAACAAGTATCATACTTGTTTCATATCCCACCAATATGCAAATACCCTCCAAAATACATCATTATAAATCATTGCCTTATTTTATGAAATTACTACATATTGTATAAAAATTTTAAAAAAAAATATTTAGCTCACGGAAACATCCGTGACTTTTCACCATGAACATCATTGTCTTCATCAATTTCTTCATTTTGCTGCTTCAATCTGGCATGTATTTATAGAAGGTGATTATACTGTAGACTTTAATTCTGCACATTGAATTCTTCTACAGACATTTTCCTACCAGAAATGAAATATTTTACATACGATATAACGAACACCCCACAATCGCCACACAAGGAAAAAAAACATACAGTAAAGAAATGATAAAGAAATAATTAAAAAAACAATTAAGAAAATTTACTCTATATTTTGGATAGGGATACCTTTTACCACTTTCACCTCAATGCGAGCATGGATATCCTCAACATAAGCACCTTCACCCTCCATAATATCCTTTCAACATTCATAAATGATAGCATTGAAAGGAAATGAGGTAGAAAAATATTATACTCCTTCACAACAACCTTACCAATTGAAACCCATTCAGTAGTTTCCAAGGAATTGTACAAGTAGATCACAAGCTCCTTGACACTTAACCATCCCAAAACAAATGTTTGTCCTTATTACAATGAATGGGAAAAAGGATATGATCGACCTTCGACCATGACCGTCCACAGGAAATTTGTAACCCATGATATAGTAGGCTACAATGCTATTTACATTTACCATGGAAAAATCAAGGTTCTTCATTCTCCGCCGGTTCACAGATTGTGTTTCTTATAAACGGCATGCAAACAAGTGTGGAAAAGCAAGTTAGTGGTCGTAAATTTGACACCATAATGTCTATACTTTCCTTCTTCCTTGTATAATAGAACAACACAACAAGATGCTATAAAAAAGAAACAACCAAGAAACAAAACAGAAACAACTAAGTGATAAAAAAGAAGCAAAAAGTAAAAACTCAATAGTAAGAACAAACAAGAAATATTCTAAAAAACTTGCAAAAGCATTTAAGTACTCATTGGCAGTGTAAAGGCTATAAAACTAAGATTTATTTTGCACTTCACATACACCTAGCTTCAAGGAGGTTTCGATCTTCTCATCCTCAGTGGAATAATGCTGCTTGCTGAAAAGATATATCGGAAAAGGAAAAAAGAATCATAAATGAGTCAAAAATTAATACCATGTTTCGTCGTTAAAATGTTTGAAAATGAGTTTTAAAGAAAATCCATAAACAAGAATAACTCATTACCTTTAGCAATAAAACCTTGTGCATGAAATACAAACAACCTATACGAAGTCACATCTTATGGAGTCTCACTCAAATCATCATCCAACACGTACCTCCCTTTCACCACGGAAATCTTGGGTTTCTCAACACTCTTCGGGACCCAAATTTACAACTTCAGCCTTAAATAAAATAATAGAGAAAAAGAATAAATGGAAAGTTACAAGTCACACAATAATTGCCATGTATAGGTGAGAAACATTAATGAAACATAACTGAAACAAAAGAAACAAACCTCAACAGAACACATTTTTTGTTCAACAACAGCAGCGTACACACAATCCCGTCAAGCTAAAGACAGTCAGTTTATACAAAAACTCACCATTAGACTCCACAGTTGAAGAAAGAGTAACCATAACAATTAGTTCTTCAATAGTGGAAGCATTGCCAGAAGAACCAGACAGACTCAATCTTAAGTCAAAAGAAGGAGCAAAACAAACAACCAGAACATATTTCATGGCATTGCCCCCCAATGAAACACCACCGCTAACACCTTGAACGGCATCCGAAATACTTTCAACCACAGCAGAAACCTCTTCCGCGTCATCAACTTGACCTGCCTGATCATCTGCAGCCTTCTTATCCATATCAACATCCAAACTTTCACTATCAAGCTCTTTCAGAAAGCTATCAATGTCCAAATCAATATCATCATCAACATCTTTGCAAACATCTTTACCACAGCAGCACCACGAACCTAAAATGAGAAAATAAGATAAATAATTAACAACACCAACACACACACACATGAGCACCTCGATTTTCTGCTTGATATCATCAAACTCAGTAAAAATAGTCTCGAACTGTTGTTTCAGATAAACATAAATATTTTGTCATCAAAATCCTGTGATAGCTTCTCCTTCTTCGAACCATATGACCGAGTTGTTTATAAAAGGCCTTGGAAGGAGTTCTAGTGGAAACAGACTTCGTCTTATGCTGCAGACAGTAACAAAGTGTACTACTTTCCTCAACATCAGAAAACCTAGCAATGCCATACCTCGCTATCTTATCATATGTTGGAACAATGTTCTTCAATCTCAACTACAAAAACACTACACAAACATAAATCAAGACCGTCACAAGCCCACAAGTCTAGAAGCATCTAAGAAAAAATAATGAAACCAAGAAGAAACAGACATAAAAATGTTATGCATAACTAAGAAATAATGAAATAATTACGAAACCAAAGAGAAATAGATATAAAAACTTTTGTGCATAAATAAGAAACAATAAAAAAATAATTACAAAATAAAAAAGAAACAGACATAAAAAAATGACATGCATATATAAGAAACAATAATGAAACAGACATAAAAATATTATGCATATCTAAGAAACAATAATGAAACAATTATAAATCAAAAAAGAAACGGACATAAAAAATGATATGCTTAACTAAGCTAAAAAAACTAGAAACAACATAAATAACTACTTACCGAGCAGACAAGATGAAGATCTTGTTTGCACAAGTTTCTAAACTCAGTCCAGTGTTCGAACAAGTCTAGTTCAGAGTTCGAGGACTGGTTTCCCCTACTCTACAACAAATCTTGCCAACTGCCTCCGGACAACTCTAGAAAAACTACAACTGCAGAGCCAAAAGAAAGCCCGACAATCGATAAAATTTAATCTGCTTCACAATAGCTTTCTCATCACAGTACCTTTATCATCAACAAGAGATTTCTCCTTTCGATCAAACATTACACTCTCCCTTAGAGCATTTATCGTGATGTCGAACAAATCCCTTCCCCAGGGTAGGGCTGCAAACGAACCGAGTCGAGTCGAGCATTCATGATTTCGATCCAGGATTAACTATTTTTTATCTGTGCTCGAGCTCGAAAGATTGCTGCTCGAGCTCAACTCGACAAGGAAATGAGTATGCTCAACCTCGGCTCGAGATCGACTCGACAATGCTCGGCTTGACAAAAGCTCAGCTCGAGTTTTCTAGTTTTAAATTTAATAAAATCACGGTATTTTTGTAATTAATACTATTAAATAGGGGTATTTTAGTAAATTCATACGTAATCGAGCAGCTCGTCGAGCTCGCGAGCTTATTAGTGATGTGCTCGAGCTCGACTCATTTGTGAGCTCGAGCTCGAGTTTGACCGAGCTCGAGTCGAGTTTTCACTCGAGCTGCTCGCGAGTGCTCGTGAGTCGCTCGACTCGTTTGCAGTCCTACCCTAGGGATAAGTATCGACATGGCCATCATCAAGAAGATTGAAAAAATGTGCATTCACAAGATGTGCAAAAGTTGAAATAGTAGTAAATAGATAAAAATATAAAAAATAAAGTAACTCCACTTTCAATGCATCATCATCATGAGACCAGTTTCCGAGAAAAAACTCTCAATACTCAGTCGGTTGAAAGCAAAATGTTTATGATAAAATGGTGAACCCTTCAAATCCGCGGTAACTGAAGTCCTCTCACTGGCAGTATTCAAACCAGTCACCACGCCAAATTCAGCCAGCCCAAACCTCAGTACCTCCCCACTCACACGAACAGACAACTCGTATTTCCTCTCACCACAATTTGTCTCAACAACAATGAGTGAAGAAGTTGAAGTTGAACATCAATTTCATGAACATCCAGGAAATATCCAAAGCATATGTCCTAAACCGATCTAACTGAGAAGGAGGCAGATGTCTTTTCATATTTACAATAACTCCAGGAGCATACTCAGTACTCACGAGAGTCGTGTACTAGTTGCTCGATTTAATAACATACGCTACATCCTATAAATAATACCACACACCAATGGACAAAACAACTAAAAAGAAACACAGAAGCAACAATGAAAAACAACAACATAGAAACAAAGCACATATGCAACTCAGAGAACTGCACACGCATTATATAAATAACTTAGAAACAGAAATGAAACAACACATAAACGAAACATTGCATGAAAAAAATAATCTAGAGGCAACACACACTAATTGACATAAGTAAAAAGAAATACAACAACAACAACAATAAAGAAACACACATAGAAATAAAATACAGATGCAACTCAGAAACCCCCGCACATGTATCATAGAAATAACATGTAAACAATAAATAAATAACATAGAAACAAAATCAAGTTGACACAAACAAAAGGAAAGAAAATATCAACAATGAAACATGACATCATAAAAAAAAAACTTGGAAACACCACAGAAACAAACTAGAAACAGGGAAGAAACCAAACCTCCATAGAATATGAAACTTTCACCATCTCATTCATCTTCTTTGTTTTCTGTTCTATTCTAGATTCAACTGCAGCTTCCACTGGGCTAAAATCAGAATTATAATCTACAAAGCCAACCTTCATCTCCTTAGGTTGTTTTGAAGATTTATTACGACTCGAATCCAACTTACTAAGAACATGTTTAATTTTTTGATTATTTTTTTAATGATTTTTCCATGTAATCATGGCTCCAAAAATCACGCTTCGTTTGCATTTCTTTCAGATATGAATCAACTTCTTCGTTTGTAGCTCTCTTATCATGCTTCATTTGCATTTCCTTTAGATTTGCATCAACTTCTTCATCTGTAGATATCATTTTTGAAACCATCTCTAAAGAATAAATAAACCAAAAGGTATGATTTAGATATGAAATTATTTTGCAAAGGAATAGAATGATTTTTGCCCATTAATATGCAAAAATCGAACAAAAAACTGTCACAAAAATTTAGAATTTGAGAAACCGTTCCAGTAACCGCACAATTTTGAAAAACATACCGCAAAGTAGAAAGAACCGCAATGATTTCGAGCAAAATTTCATATCAAAAACCCTAAAAATTGATATTTTACTTTGAGAAATCAATTGAATTGATTAGGTGGAAAAACTTGCACGCCTCTCTCAACTGGATTTTGTTTTCACAAATCGATGTAAATATTTTGCTGAAGAAAAATTTGCACTCCTGCCTCTATCTCTTTTTGTGATTTTTTTTTTATTTTTTTTTACAAAACAATGGAAATATCTTGGTGAAGAAAAATTCGCACGCCTGTCTCTCTCTTTCTATGATGATTTTTTGCAAAACACCGTTTCAACTTCCAATGATGTCCAGAAGTAAAAAATTGAAAAAAAAAAAAAGATCTAGCTATGGTGAGAAAAACAGGGGGCTAAGTGATGTCTAATGGGAGTAAAAGAGATATATTACAGAAAAGAAGGGTATATTTTGTTATTTCCCCTATATACACACATAGTTTTAGGCACAATTTTAGTTGGACTCCATTTACCCTTTTGTAACCGCAATATGTGGTGCTGAGGATGTTCATGTACTGAGTACCTGATTCATGATTATTTGTTTAATCAAAATCATTAGAATCGATTCGTCAAAAATTTAAGTTGCGAATCGGTCCATAAATAGCAGGTGCCCTATTTTTCAGTAACCCTCAAAATCAGTTCAAATTGGGTACTCAATCTTGTTCCTCTAATTAATATATATTTCTAAAATAAAAAATAGAACACAAAAAATTATAAAATAAATACCTTATAATTTTAAACTTTATGATTCCAAACCTTCATTTACAAACAACTAAAATATAACACTAAATAAATTAAGAATGAATAAGAGTAAGTGAGTGCGTGATGGTATTAGTTTTTAATATGTGAAAATATAAAATAACCTCTCACAATAAACAGGGAGTGGTACTCGCCGATTCGCAACATTGCGAACTTTGAACTGATCTACTATAGTCAGTACCCAATCCAGTATCCAACCTAATGTTAGGCAGTTCAGTTACCTAATTATTTTGAAGTCCTGTGATGCCATCCAATGTACCGGGTTATAATTTAATT
The DNA here is from genome assembly GCA_014905375.1 of Phtheirospermum japonicum. NCBI lineage: Eukaryota > Viridiplantae > Streptophyta > Magnoliopsida > Lamiales > Orobanchaceae > Phtheirospermum > Phtheirospermum japonicum. The sequence goes on along the minus strand of BMAC01000146.1, from coordinate 929,098 downwards.
ATTTGAAGGAAAGATAAAAGCAATTGCATTCATAAAGAAAATGATTTTTAAGGAACAAATAAAAAGAGTTTTATAAAATCTGGATTTATATTATTTATTAAGTATTCCAAACAAACTTCAAAGCATATTTAATTTATTTATGAACTATTTTTGTCGAGCATAATTACACAAACTATGCCCAATGTCAAATTATATATGCAAATTGCAAACCACCTCACTAACTTATGGGACTTGATAATTTTGTCGAGAATAATTACACAAACTATGCCTAATGTCAAATTATAGGAGGTATGGTACCTTTACGGTACTGTAGTCATTTCCTATATATGGAAATTGCAAACCACCTCATGATGATAAATCTACCTAATAATTTTAATAAAAATAGTTATTTAAACTCAATTTTCGCCCAAAAATAATATTTAGTCGAAATCTTTTAATTTCCGGCGACAAGTTGTAATTTAAACCAATTTTGACTTTTTTCTTGTCAAATCAATGATGATGTGGCAAAAAAAAAATCATTTCAATATTTAAAGAATGTTTAAAAAAGGGAAAATTATTTTATAAAATCTGGTATTCTTTATATATACAAAAATATATATTATATATATACAAAATCCGGAAAAGAATATCCTAAAATTGAAAATTATTTTAAATATGCGAAAAAAATTATTTGAATTATAAAAATAATTCTGGAAATGTAATTTAAAGTCTAAAATTATTTTAATTATGTAAAAAAGGTATTAAGAAAAATCAAGGAAAATATTAAAATCAAAAAATATGGTAAATAAGTATTTATAATATAAATAAAAAATAAATTTGTAAAATTATTTTATAAAACATTTTTTTGACAAATTGTTTGTATTTTTAGCTTTTCTTTTAATATTTTATTTATAAATTTAAAATAATTTAAAAATATATATTCATGTTCTAGATTTTGCTTCTTTTATGTTTTAATTACAAAATTGCATTTTTAAAAATCCTTTTAGACATTATTGAATATCTCTTTAATTTATATTTTGAACACTTTTTTCTTGCACATTTAAAACCAAATTTTTTAATTTTAAAATGAATTTCTAGTTTTTTTTAATTTATTTCACCACATTAGTATTCACTCCGTAAAAAAGAAGTCAAAGTAGTCAAACTTATCGCGAAAAATTGCAAGATTAGTCGAAAAAAATATTGGGTGCGGATATATGCCCCAAAAATTTAATAGTTCACCCCAATTAAAAAATATTTTACAAAAAATATCAAAACTGCCCTTAAACTATAAACACCCCAAACTACAATTCACCTTATTCATCTCTCCACCACCACTACATGTCGTCGTCGCCACCGCGGCCAATAATAGATCATCAAATGCAGAAGTGTGATGTTGCGAAATTAACCCAATCTGCATAATATTAAGCAAATCATTTTTTGTCAAATAGCTACAAACAAAAATCATATTACTATTCATAAGAGCAATTTGGGAAATCAAATTCAATTGTATAGTTTCATATCAATGAACATTTTTGGAAATTATACAATCCTATTGATCAAAGATGCTGATTACGTAAACCCCAAATCTTAACCCCAACTCTATAAAAAAACACTTCCATGTTAAAGGGTTGATTATGAGGAATTAAAGACAAACCACTAAAGATCATTACAAAAATTAAGATCTAAAATCAAAAGATCAGCGCGATTCACATGAAGATGAGAATTTTTGCAATTTTCTTTTTTCATTTAATAATAGAATTCAACTTTCATCAAATTGTGATCTGGAGTCTGATCAATTGAAATTCCAGTTTCAAAATATTTATTTATGAATTGTAATTTTTCCTCAAAAAAAATAAAATAATAATGCAGGGGCGGTGGCGATGCGAGGGGCGGCGACGACGACGACGACAGGTGGTGGTGGTTGTGGAGATTGAAGAAGATGAAATGTAGTTTGAGGTATTTATAATTTGAGGGTAATTTTGATATTTTTATAAATTATTTTTTTAATTGAGTGAATTATTAAATTTCGAGTTGCGTGAATCGGCAATTTATTAGGTGGACTTGGGTGCACCTTGTTAGGTGCACCCGATTTTACGTGATGATATCTGATAGTTATACGTGATGATATGTGTCAAAAATTTAGAGTTTATGGTTTACTTTTCCAGTTTAGTTTTTCATTTTTTGGGTTACGTGATGATATGTGTCAAAAATTTAGAGTTTAGGGTTTACTTTTCAATTTTAGGGTTTAGTTTTACATTTTAGGGTTTAGTTTTATATTTTTAGGGTTTAATATTTCATTTTAAGGTTTAATATTTCATTTTTTTAATTTAATTTTTCATTTTATTTCTATCATTCTGCCAGTTATATGTGATGATATGCGTCAGTTATATGTGATGATATGCGATAGAAATTTAGGATTTAGAATTTAATATTCAATTTTAGGGTTTAATTTTTTGTTTTAGGTTTATTTTTTCAATTTTAGATTTAGAATTTCAATTACGTGTGATGATATGTACCAGTTATATGTGATGACATGTAACAGTTATATGTGATGATATGTACCAGTTATATACGATGATAAATTAAATTACAGGTGCACCTGGGTTCATGGTATACTGTCCCACGTGAATCACACCAATAAATATTTCCAAAAAAATGGAATTAAATTGCTATTTTATCCCGAGAGGAATCACACCAATAAATATTTCCAAAAAAATGGAATTAAATTGCTATTTTATCCCGAGAGAGTATACCATGGACCCAGGTGCACCTTGTAAGGTGCACCCTGTAATTTAATTTATCATCGCATATAATTGGCATATATCATCACATATAATTGGTACATATCATTACATATAACTGATACATATCATCACAGGTAATAGAAATTCTAAATTTAAAATTTAAAATTCTATAATTAAAAAAAATAAACATAAAAGAAAAAATTAAACCCTAAAAATGGAAAATTAATCCTTAAAATAAAAAATTAAACCATGAAATTGAATATTAAACTCTAAATCCTAAATTTCATCATATATTATCACATATAACTGACACGTATCATCACATATAACTACCACATATCATCACATATAACTGGCAGAATGATAGAATTTTATCGATACACTAAAATGGAAAATCAAATTAAAAAATAAAAAATTAAACTTTAAAATAATATATTAAACCCTAAAAATTGAATACTAAACCCTAAAATATAAAAATAAACCCTAAAATGGAAAAATAAACCCTAAACTCTAAAATTTTGACACATATCATCACATATAACTATCATATCATTTAAGGATGTAAATACAGGGGGATAGGAGGTATGGTACCTTCACGTGGTCACGGTACTGTAGTCATTTCCTTATAAATATCCTAATGATACTACACTAACTCTAAAGAGCAGGAAAAGGATAGAAGAAACCTTGTTCGGACTCGGCGACCCGACCGCCGGGAACGGGAAAGCTTAACCGCTGACGTTATATCTTGGATCACAATCCGACCCATTTAGTTATCCATTTCTTTTTTCGTGTCAACCAGTGTACGGTTCCTCCATGGATATGGATTATAGGAACAAGCTTGTCCTGGCCCCAATGGTTCGAGTTGTAAGCGCTTCTCATCTTTTTTGGTGCTATTTCTTTTCTCATACTGCGTAATTAGGGATAATTGATTGCGGATTTTGACTTGCTGATTTCGCCGGCATGCTTCCCCCCCCCCCCCTTTGATGCTCGAGCTTTTTATTTGAATTTTAGGGCACGTTGCCGTTTAGGATGCTCGCTGCCGAATATGGAGCAGATATCACATACGGGGAGGAGATTATTGATCACAAAATCCTCAAATGTGACCGACGAATCAATAGTATGTTTAACCAATAAATTCACCTATCAAGTTAGCCAATAGATAATATTCATGGTTATGTGGAGCTTTCATAATTGGTATGTGTTCATTAGATGTGCTTGGGACTGTTGATGTGGTTGAGAAAGGAACAGAGAGTGTTGTTTTCAGAACATGCCCCGAAGAGAAAAGTAGGGTGGTGTTCCAGATGGGAACTTCAGATGCCGTGAGGGCTCTTCGTGCTGCCCAAACTGTGTGAGTTAGTTTCCTCATTTTTGGTTCTATTTTTTTATCGAATTATATGTGTCATATTGGGAATTTGGTTGCGCATACTTGGAGCTGATTTGAGGCTTTCGGGCTTCTAGAGTTTGCAACTAAAATTTGGACAATGTAGTTAGTTCATTTATGATTAATTTACATTCCACTGTCAAGCGGAAATAATCCTAACTTATATTGGGATTGAGTACCGCTATTGTAACTTTTGTCTCGACTGTTGGGAATTGATTACTATTTAAGGAATCACACTACTCTTTTTACCTAGACTAACTTTTACGGAAACCGAGTAGTCAATGTATAAACAGTTAATTAGTCATAGGCGCATAAATGGAAAATAAAGAGCAGTTTTACTAATGTGAATAAAGATTAGATTAATCTACTAGTTCATCTTCATTGTTCTCCTCCTGTTAACTTTTTGTGGCCCTATTCCTTCTTTATTCTGATTGCTGAGCTAAGATTACGTATGGGTTTTCCATCTTGGTTCATTAAAGCAGCCCTACAACCTGAGACATTGATCATAAGATCAGAAATCCATGTTCGAATCAAAGGACTCTCATCTCACTCTCTTGATGCTGATGCCTGTAAACATTATTTTAACCCATGTCTCTTTTAGGTGCATGGATGTTGCTGCAGTCGATATAAATATGGGTTGTCCCAAGGCGTTCTCTATTAGTGGTGGAATGGGTGCTGCCTTGTTGGCAAAACCTGATCTCATTCATGATGTATGTGAGCTGTACTCACTTCGAGTTAATTTAACTTCTTTTTGGGTCGACTCTGTACTGCCAATGGTCTTACCTGTTTTTTTTTTTTCTTTTCTTCCATCCTTTCTCTGATTTATCATTTGAATTCTAGATTTTGTCAACATTGAAAAGAAACCTCGATACACCTGTAACATGCAAGATCCGTCTACTAAAATCACCCCAAGACACTGTTGAACTAGCACGGAGAATCGAGAAAACTGGTGTTTCAGCTCTAGCTGTCCATGGAAGGTATCTTCAACGATATTCTGCTTCGGAATGATTACAAAAAGCTTTTGAACATTGTTTTCTTGTGTCTCCTTTATTCTTTTTATATATCTGAAATTTAGTAACATTTGGTAGTAATATCTCACATATCTGTTGGTTATAGGGCTTAATCATATAAAATATACTATTACTTACAAGGTTTTGTTCTTGTTTTAATTCGATATCACCTGTTCAATCTTCTATCTGATGATAATTTTTGGTAAGTAAATATCAGGAAAGTAGCTGATAGGCCAAGAGATCCAGCTAAGTGGAGTGAAATTGCTGATGTTGTAGCCGCAGTTTCTATCCCTGTTATAGCAAACGGTGATGTGTTTGAGTATGAAGATATTGAATGCATTAAAGTCGCAACAGGTAAATTAAGAGAATTTTCCAATAATTCCCTCTGATTTTGTTGTCTGACAGTCTTATTTTCCAATACTTTTAATGGATTGTGTAATTCCATATTCCACACCGTATATCTTGGTGTTTTCTCGTTTCTGGAGAAACTGTATTTTTTCTTTTCTTTTTTGGAGTTGAGCTTAAAGATCATTTCTACATTTTGTTTTAGCTTCTTGGCATTGGCAGCCTATTTGGTATTTTTGACTCTCGGTGATTATGGAGGCGTTTTTGGTTGATCCATTTTTCCATTATTATCATCTACTTTTTTTTTCTTCCTTTCATGTAATTAACATTTTTTCCCTCTTGTAATCTGTTTCTGCAACAGGTGCTTCTTCTGTAATGGTTGCCCGAGGTGCACTTTGGAATGCTTCTATTTTTTCCCCTAAAGGAAAATTACCATGGGAAGACGTGAAAATGGAGTACGTTAGAAAGGTAGGTGAAAACTAAACAAGGTTTCTGTTAGGAAATTTATCTTAGCCTCTACATCATCTCCAAATATCTTGGATTTGTTCCTAGTTGTTTGGATACATGGAATTGATTTTTTTGGAGTTCTGTTATCTCAGAGCATCTTATGGGATAATGATGTCAAGAGCACCAAACACACATTGAAGGAAATGATAATGCACTATAGTTGTCTTGAACTCCCAGAGGGAAAGGGTGTAATTAAGTCTGAGAACATGGCAGATTTGGCGTAAGTGTTCTATTTTTAAAATCTTATGACCAGTCCTCAGTTAGCGTTCTTACTTTTACTTGAGAATTAGCGGTACGTATATGGGATAAACACGTCAAAGTTCTAACGCTTGCAATATTTGTTTATTAATTTATTTATGGGATAATTACAAAAAAGAAAAAAAAAACACGTTAGCTTTCAAATTTACCAATATACTCCTGAAGTTTGATGCAGTGTTAAGGGGCTAACTGTAATGTTTTTATAAATGTGAAGGGGGAAATGTTTTTTGCTTTAGAAGGGGTAACTATAAGACAAAATAAAATCTTAGGGGTATTTTTGGTAATTTTGTTAGTTACCTTCTATTTATTTTTTTATTTTTATAATTAGGTCAAGCCTCAAGGGTTCATTTGTTAATTAACCCTTCATTTATTTGGATGGGAATTGTGTTGTGTTTGATTATGCTCGTGTTCTCTTTCGTTAACTACTTAAATCATGGACCTATAGATGTTGGAAACTAGCTCGATAAACAATGGTTTGTGTATCCCGCCTGTTGAACTATCTGAACTGAAAGCAAGTCTTATTTTTCGGTCAAATGTCTGCTGAGTTGACTTGTATTGTCTTTTAGACGACATTATGGGAAAGATACGTACTATGAGCACGTCAATAAAAGTCGGTCATCCTTTGGAGGAAGTAGAAACTTCATTTGAGTATTCTCTTCAAGTGGCCATATTACAGGTTAGTATATTCCCATTGTGCCCTCTTTTTGTTGCTCTTACTTTTGCTTGCTCCCGAGAAAGAAAAACACCTAAGGTTGACCTGCATATTTCATTTTCAAATGTTGAATATACAGTGCGGTGTTTGAGATATATAAAGCTTTGTCATTAAAACTCCGGATTTGTTGAATATCTGCATACTTGATTCTATTCTCTGTTGTACTTTTCACCTCGTGATGATTAAACCAAGCATTTAATTGTGCACATATTATTTTATAGATTATCTTGGGGCGAGGTTAAATGCTAATAACCGCTAAAATTACAAAAAATAAAAATAAAATAAATAGTAATAAAATAAAATTGTGCAGGTTGATTTAAAATTTAAACGCATCTGCAACTATTTCTGTGCAGATCGGCTTAATCTCATGATAGCAGATACAGGGCAATTCTGATCCCACATCCCTCAGCCCAGTGTGTTGTATTAGTCTCCTCCACCACCACCCCCACCACCCCCACCCCTCATTTTTTTTAATAGTTATATTCTTGTAGCCATTTTAGTCATATATTTATTGTTACAGATCGGTAAGTTTTATGGTCATATTTAAAATTAAAAAATAAAAAAAGTTTTATGGCCAATAGTAATTCTAGCCTTCTAGACGCACTGCATGTGCGTGAAAATATGCACTTGCAACAACGAGCTTCTTATTCCTTATTTTTCACCATTTCCTTTTTTGATTTTTAGAATTGTGTGCATGTTTATTTGGTAATATTCCCAGGGTTTACCGTAATGTGGTCGCTTGATTGCACTGAACTATTCAGGATTTGTTCCTTCTCTTTTTTTCTTCTTTGGAAAAAAAAAATATTGCACGCGCACGCACATGCACACAATTTTCAGGATTTCTGATGAATTTATTATTTATGTTGCTAATACGCGCCAGAAATACAGATTTCTTTGGTAGGCAAATTTTACTATCTACTATGCTCAGATGTAAATCAGAGGTTGAAAAACTTGGTGCACGTCGATGAAAACTAGACAAGACGGTAATCCATGTAGTTATCTTTTAAAGTGCTCGTTCGGTAAAACTTTTTCTAGTGCATTTCATATAATTATATGAAGCACACATTTAAAGAATGCAATAATTTAATTTTAATCTTAAAATCATATAAGTTGAATCAACCATATCATCCCTTCCAACAATTTATGTAAATATATGACGTTATATTCGTTCCTGGTTGTATAAGAGTCGATATAACATGCACCTTGTGCACCTAGTAATTTAATTTATTGTCGTATATAATTTACCTATACCATCTATATAATTGTATCATATCATCACATATAATTGATACATATTATCACAAATAATTGAAATTCTAAATTTAAAATCTAAAATTCTAAAATTAAAAAAACAAAAAAAAGAAAAAAACATAAAACGAAAAATTAAACTTTAAAAATGAAAAACCCTAAAATGAAAAATTAAATCCCAAAATTGAATTTTAAACTCTAAACCCTAAATTTTTATTATATATCCTCACATATAATTGGTAGAATGATAGATTTTTGTCCGGGAACCTAACACGGAAAATTAAATAAAAAAAAATTAAAAATAAAACCTTAAAATGAAAATTAAACGCTAAAAATGGAAAACGAAATCTAAAATGGAAAACTAAACCCTTAAATTGAAAAGTAAACCATAAATTCTAAATTTTTGTCACATATCATCACGTATAACTACAATATATTATCGCGTATAACTATCATATATTATCATCACGTATAATATATAACTGAATGATAACAAGTTTTTACAGGGTGCACGTAGCAAGATGCATTCAGGTGCATGTAATAAATTATCATTGTATAATGCTATCAACATTCTTTTTGATAAATGTTTATTATTATGTTAAATGTCCATTACTATCATGTTCAATGTACACTATTTCTCTAAATAGTTTCAACATTTTTTGATGAGTGTTCATCACTTTTTGTTCGGTGCAACTTACATATTAATCATAGAACATTCATATTATCTGGAAGCACAATGCATTGCACAACCAGGTGCATGATATAATTTGCCTACAATGTGGTCAAATATTCAGTATTTTGAGATTCATTACTTTTTAATGAGCATTTGATAAATGTTTACCACTATTATTCTAAATTATTCTAAATGTTCATCACAATTTTGATAACCTCGGAAGGATGCGTACACCGTGTGCAATTCTCTCTCTGTATATATATGTGTGTGTGTGAGAGATGTGATTCAAGTGAAAATCAATTCATAGCGTGAGAACTAGGACAAATTCTAGCATTTAATAGGATTGATCTGGATGGCTTTACCATCTTATTATGAATTGTAGTATTAACATACTTATTGAGGGTAATCAGGACATTTTAATTCCACAACCATAATTAAGAGCAAGAATCTCCTACTATCACATAACAGAATAGCACCTTTTCCTTTTCTGTTTTGGAGCCTTATTTCATCCCTAATCCAAACGCAAGTATTCCTTGCAATTATATTTCCCACTGTCGCCCTAAAACTTATTAGTTTTCCGATTTGCTTCATATCGTCGTTGTTGATAGTGTGGATTAACATACCGGTCTGCAACTAATCTCGCTATAATATCGATCTAATTCATATGATGTCCAACATGCAGATGAAGACTCCTAGGAATTAGCATAAAAAAACTCCGGATCCCACGTTAGACCTGAGCCCCACACTATCTCCTCCCCCTGAAGAGGGAGTTGATATCTTCTTGCATACGAAGAAGGTGGAGTCGGTTCCTTTCCTCCCATTCCTGATCGGCCCGAATGGCCTTTTCCAGCGCAGCCTTGAAAAAAGCGAAGCCGTCCGGCACTTTTCCTGCTCTTAGTAAAGCTGCATGCAACTCTTTCAGGAGCATCTCATTCAGCTCCTTTGTTGTTATTTGGTCTCTGACTTCTTGGGGGAAGGAATCAATTATTTTAATATCAGTTGTAACAATTTATGAATATATTTGAAATACTTTTCATCGAGTTGTCTACTTATTTTTATTGGCGGGGTTATAGAACTCTATTTACATCTTAGTCGTGCGTACATGGAGGACGGAGTTTATATATATATATATATATATAATTTCTTGTGGCATTGTATTTTTCTTGTGGTATAATTTCTTCCTCAACTGACACTTGCTTTTGTTGATGTTGGTTTTTGATGATGTTCATCAACTACAATATTTATTTTTCAAGAGATGTTATATGGGTGCTAATTTCCTCCAAACGTGGTTTTGTTTCTCCCATGAATGATGTGAATATCTCCCCCATACTTGGCTTCTTGCTCTCATTAGCCACTCTCATTCCCGGATATTTTTGGTTGCCTCTATAAGAGTTGTTGTTTCTTTAATTTATGAAATTCACATCATCAACCATTTCGTGCATGGAAATATCACTTCCTTGGTATTTGAGTGCTTTCGAGTTTTGCTACATCATCATATTTATTTTTCTACTCATGTCTACCATTTAAGATGTAAACACGGTCATTGACTCATTTCGCTTGTTTGTGCATGTTTCCTCCATGTTGAATGTTATCCTCGCCATTGGTAATCATTTGTCGTCATCTCTTCTAAAACACACATTGCATCGACAGTGGTTCATTATAATAATGCACCACCTGATGAGGCATCTACAATAATCTTTGTTTGTCCACTTAGCCGATTGTAAAATTAAAAAACTTGTTGATCGTCAGGGAAACCGTGTTGGAGGCATTTTCTCAATAGCTCTCTAAACCTCTCTCATGCTTCATGCGATTGTTCGCCTTCATGTTGGTGAAATTGAGAAATTTCACTTTTCAATTTCACTAATTTGCTTGGTGGGAAGAATTTGAATAGGAACCTTTGACACATTTGGGCCCATGTCTCTGCCTCCATATTCCCAAGTATTGTACCAAGAATTTGTTTTGTCCTTCAGAGAAAAAGGAAACAAACTAAGCTTTATTACATCATCCGTAACATCATTCATTTCGATTGTTCCACAAATCTCGAGAAAATGTACCAAATGTGCATTTAGGGCTTCACATCTCCACCAAATTCGTTTTGTTGAACCATTGAAATCAAGCCCGTAGACAACTCAAAGTTTTTTTTGATTGATTTACTAGACCAACGGATCCTCTAAACACTTGATTTACTTCTAGTTAAATCATTTTTCGAATGGATGGTTGTGGTGGCATTGGTGGTTGAATTGAAGTTGATAGATTTGTTTGTTCCTGTTGAACGGTGTCATCGCTATCCTTTACTTTCACCTCCTTAAAAGTTCACTCACTCCATAGTGTAAAATATAAAAAGTAAAGTTTTTAAATTAAAAGTAATTTATCAGTTATATTATTGTCAATATAAACCTAATGGTCCCCGACAACGACACCAAAAACTTGATCGCTCACTGTTTTACTAGGGATTAGTTCGAGTAATAAAAACTTGTCCATTCAAATAATCTACCTAAATGCAAGTATACGATGTAGATGTAGTATGAAATGAGTAAGGTAAAATCCCACAAGGACCATATATGGTTTAAGTTGACAATAAATATGATTTATAAAATGTAGTTTTATTTAAATGATATAAAATAAGTTTAATTATGTTATAATAACAAAGTTTTAAAATTATTAAAATTATAAACTAAATAAGATCAATACACAACATAGACAGAGTACAGGATGTTCATCCGTCTGACAGAGGCTATTATAATCGTAGGGTATATTTTCAGTTGAAATACATGTGTCAGCCGAGAGTTTTATGGACATGCGACTAATTTAGTCTATGCACCTTTGCTTTTGTAACTGGAGTATAAGTTAGTTTCGCGAAATCCTATAGGATCAATCTTTTAATTAAAACATTATTAATCATAAAATTAAAGAGTTGTCTATCAAAATCATTGTTTAGGAATCATTCATCTCTCATACTTTCATCTAAAAATATTTATATTTTATTAACATTTATTTTTATACTAATTAGCAAAATTGATATTTGATCTAAATAAAAAAATATTATGATCAAAGTATTTAATTATTAGTGTCTATGGATATGACCTTGCTCACCCCTACTACGATTGAACCCTACATACTTGCGGTGGTAAAATTAAGGACGAGAAACTTTTGGCGCCGTTATCGAGGACTAATTTTAATGAATATTTTGATTAGTAGTTAGAGTTTATTTAGAATAATTTTTTATTTATATTTATAATTATCATGTTCTCGTAAGGGAACATTGTTTACCAACGATTCAGAGCTTAAAGCAGCCGCTAGAAAGTTGAAAGTGGTGAAACAAGCTAAGGCAAAAGGGGACGATAGACGTATGCAAGTTTATGGGACTGATGGAAGTGATTCCGGTGATGAGGTTATTACGAACACGAGAGACAAATGAGCACTAGAATTGGTAGAATGACAAGAATGAGAGGAGTTAGAATGAGAGAGGGCCAAACACAAGCATCAGGCATGAGACGAATTCACGAGGAGGTTCCACACTTTCTTATTCGTGATGATTTTCACCACACGAGGAACCAAACTTACGAGGAATATCTCACATCCCTATTCAAGCTAATAATTTCAAAATCAATCATTCCTTGATTTAAATGGTTTCTCAAGAGCAGTTTGGGGGTTCCTGGTCAAAGACCCCCACGAACATCTTGCACATTTCTACAAGTATATCTATAAATTATAAACGACATGTCACAAGATGCATTTTATTTACATTTTTTCCTTTATATTTAAGGTACAAAAATATGTATTGGTTAAAATTGGTAGATGATGGGAGCATGAAGGCATTCATTTAGTTGAAAGATATGTTTCTTGCGTAATATCTTCCACCGGCAAATATAATACATATAACAAGAGGGATTATGAGGTTCATGCAAGAGAATTCAGAGCATTTATATGAGTCTTGGGATATATTCCAATAAGTAATTAAAAAGTGTCACCAACATAATTTTTTATAGACATAAAAAATTTGTTTCTATTACAGTTGATTGAGGAGTCAAAATCGAGCTTTGATTGATGCAGCAGCCATAGGATCATTGTTGAGAAGAGTACAAGATATACTCTTGAACTAGTTGAGGATATGGATATAAATAAATTATCAATAGCCTTCTGAAAGGTCAAATATGAAGTGAGTAGTTGAGGTGAAAGAGGTGGAGTCTCTTAAGGAAATTGTTGCTCAATTGGCAGTTCTAACAAATCAGTTACATGCCAATACCAAGGGAGAACCATTAAGTAACAAAAGATTTTCGCCAGATCCATTAGAAGTAAATTATATGGGACAGCCATACAATAAAGATCAAGGATGTTTTTATCCAAATAACCAATATAATAACAACTTTTAATATGATAAAACAAAAAATATGCTACATCCTCCTCTAGATTTCAAGGTGGCTATTGGAGATATAGTTGAAGAAAAGTAACAATCGCTATCCAGTTCTCATTGCTTTTATGAAGGATTCATCTGAAAGTTTCTTAAAGTGCGAGGCAAAATTAGATGAGGTTGTTGATCAAATGACAATATTGAACAAGATTATGAGAACACATTTGAAGAAAATTGAAACTTAAGTTTGTCAATTGATAATAACGATTAGTAGAATTGATGAGAAAAGTAAATCTCTGAGTGGTACAGAAATGGACCCAAAACAATCATACGACCCAAAACAATCATACAACTCTATTATTCTAAGTGGTGGAATGCCTTGTATGCGTGGAGAACCCTAGAGGATCAATAGATAAGTAATAGATGATCTTTATGACATACTCATGCATCATAAACTTCCCTAGAAAAAAGATGATATCGATAGTTTTGTGATTTTGTGCAACATTGAAGATTTTGGTAATATATAAGCTCTTTATGAATCGGGTGCAAGTGTTAACATTATGTCTTTAGAAACATTTCATAAATTAGGCCTCACGATTTTGTAGATGACGATCATGAAGTTAATATTAGCAGATCAAACAATGATTTTCTTGAAAGGAATTGCGAAATATGTGATCATCAAGATCAAAACTTTCAATTATCTAGTAGACTTTGTGGTGATTGACATAAAGGATTATGGTTGCATGCCAGTCGTTCTAGGAAGACAATTCCTATATACTGCAGAGCATCGATTAACTTGGAGAATGGGAGTTCAAAAACATAATTATTTTAATAAATATATTCATTTTGCACTTTTCTATGATTCTTTTAATGAGAGCGATAACAAATTTATTTTTGATGAAAGCGGTCATACCGAGAAAGATGATGATGATGACAGTGTGCTTGATAAGAACCTAGAGGCGGGCGTTCTTTAGAATTAAACATGTGTCTGGATGAAGATATTAAATTTAACACTTGTTGGGAGGCAACCCAACCAGATCTTAATTTTCTTTCTTGTTATTTCACTTTTTAGTTATGTTTTTATGCTTCTAAAAAAATTATGCTCAACACCTGACATATAAGTCGGGTGTAGCCTCAGTTTGATACCCGAGTTTCAAATCCGAGATGACATCTGACTTGTAAGTTGGGTTGGTTATTTTTTCAAAAATTCTGGGAGTGCACATGAGTTAGTACCCAGCTTGTAAGTCGGGTGTCGAGTAGTTTTATATTAGGAAGTTTCATTTTACAGGGAGTCTTATTTTCTTTAGAACTCTTCTATTTCTTGACTCCCAAAACATATCCAACCCATATAAATACATATTTTATCTTTAATTATACATAAAAAAACACTTTTCATTTATCAAAATTCATATTTTCAAGGATTAAGCTTGGAGTGAAAGAAGAAAAACTTGTAAGTTTTTAAAATTAGGATTTGAATTATGGATTCTATCTTTATGATTATTAATTTTCATGTTTTTTCTAGATCTTACTTATTCAATTGTAGATTATTAGAAGCATGATTGGGGTTGGTGATTTACTTCATCTTATTATTTTTCATTGAAGATTTATTTTTACCCTTTTATGAACGAGTTCTTGTGTGGGTTTTTAATGATCACATGATTCTATATTTGTATAGATATTATATGGATTATTCCTTTCCATTGGGATGAATTTTTGACGAGCTTTTAATTTGTAGGAATTGTCGTTAATTCGAAGAAAGGAAAGATATTGATCAAGTGTGATCAATTCAATTTCACAATTAGAAATCCGTCTCACGTGGCGCAAAAGTAAAGTAATTTCGAAGAGGGATTTGTGGTTACAAACTTTGAGGAAAAGAAAAGACTTGAATGGTTGATTTGTACGATGATGTAGACAATTCGTTTGAAGAGATGGGACGGAAATATTTCTTCACAAAGATTTGGAATACATTTGAAGGAACACCTTTGAAGTTTTTGATCATTGTAAAATGTTGGGGAGACAATCCAAGTGACGTGGACACACTAATCTTCTAGTTAGGAGACAATACATAATATCTTTCAGTGTATGATATAGAGACTGAGATTTTCAAGATTCTGGAGGTGTATTTGATGGGAGCGAAGAAAGAGAGACCGCATAATCTTGGACCTGGTTTTGGGAGGATGTTAACTATGCCGGGAAATGCACAAGGCTCGAATTTGATGGAAGTTATTAATTCAGATTCTTACATTGTTATTGCTTAATTATTATTTGTGATGTATTGCTACATTAATCAGTATTCTGTTAGATTATGAATATATACAATAAGTGTATTTTGGTTATGTATATTTTAAGTTGTTAATATGATCTATTTAGTGGTTTTAAATTTTTTTTATATATAAGATTGATTGTGAATGTGATTTTAATTATCCTAAGTTTAATAACCAAAAAAAATATTTAAGATGTTCCATAAATTTCCCTCAATCCAAATATTGGGTTGTGAATATAATTTGACCTGCATAAGAGTTTTGCTGTCTGAATATGAAACACCATTTTGAAATAAACCATAAGCCTTATTAGTTTGAAAGGAATATGATCTTTAAATACAGAAGAAAAATATAAATATTGATGGTTCTAAATACTGGACATTTTACTTATTTTCTTAGGCAAAACACAACTTTTTCCCTATAAGAATGTCTACTAATTTGAGTCCAAAAGTTTGTGGGAAACCTTCTATTTTATCCATTAGCATGGCCTAGCTCACATCTGTTAGTAAGAAGAGTATGGAAATGTGCGTGCGTGTGTGTGTGTTTTCCTTAATTTTGAAAAATGTTTTAATTATTACCCTCAACACTCTACAAATTGTTTCTCAACTTCTTGATTACTGTTATGATTTATTTTTCTTTGTCAGTTTTAAGTTTAGTGTTCGTTTATTCCACGTGTCATCAATAATTTTTATGATTTTGTATTTGAGTTAATGAATAAAAATTTGATAAACTACTTAAAACATGAGTTTAGGGTCAATTTTTCAAAGAATTCCCCCTTATGGATGCATGCTACTTACATGTGCGAAAATCAAAATTTCTTAGAATACTTACATATGTTGTGGATTTATCTATATATAGAAAATCTCGCGTATTACAAATGTTTAGTTTGCATCTGTCAATGATGATCATTACTTCGGTCAAGAGCATGAAAAGCATGATAATTCTCTTATGTTCAATATAAATATAAGTAAAAAAAAAAATATAATTTACAAATGGTTTTTCCATAATTTGAGGTGAACTTTGCATTTTTTATTCATTTTTATATATATAT
>BMAC01000146.1:836790-912553 GCA_014905375.1 Phtheirospermum japonicum | reverse complement strand
CTGCCTATCCAGAAGGGTATTCTGTGCCTTCTGTAGTGACATAGTTCTAGAAAGTCTGTACTTTCCAGAACGCCTTTTTTTTACCCTTCTGGATTGGCAGACTTTCTAGAAGGGTAAAAAAAAGGCGTTCTAGAAAATAATTTTTCTGTTCTAAAATGGTACCATCCCATGTTGATCCGCCACTTTCCAAAATGAATTTTCAAATACCGTTTTGGTAAGTATAACTTTCCAAAACGGTATTTGAAAAAACCATTCTGGAAAGTATAACTTACCAGAACGATATTTAAAAATACCGTCTTGGAGTCGCACTTTCCAGAATGATATTTGAAAAAACCGTTTTGGAAAGTATAACTTACCAGAACGGTATTTGAAAATACCGTTCTGGAGAGTCGCACTTTCCAGAACGGTTTTTTCAAATACCGTTTTGGTAAGTTATACTTTCCAGAACGGTTTTTTCAAATACCGTTCTGGAAAGTCCATTTACTAGAAAGGTTTTACAAAAGTTACCTTCTAGAAAGTTTTAAAAAATTTTAAAAAAAATAAAATGAAAGCACGAATACACCAAAATCAATAATAATGAGTATTGTGATTAAATTAATTATAACACCAAATTTCGAAAAAAAAATATGACACAACAAACTAAAACTAATATTAATACAATAATATTTTTTATTCAACTATATGAAAAAAAAAAAAGATAAAGTCTTCATAAAACCTTAAGATCTCCAGATTCACCATCAACTCTCACCGTCTTCATAAAATACCAATCTCTGCAAAATGAAAACGTAAGAACTTCTCATAAGAAATTAATATTACCACCGTACCACACAATTCTTCAAATTTCTCCATAAGAAAAAAATTACAAAAAGTAAAAAATGTTGGATTACACAATTGAGTTGATCAGCCTGGCTGCTTTGAATTCGCTCGCAGTTTTCTGTGTTTACAATCTGATAATTGCCATTCTACTTATTGGCAGCTCATCATAATCTGATGAAATGAAGCCTGATAATGCCTTTTCCAACAGTCAACGATGAAAATCTCAAGAATATATCCCCCATACATAAAATTATTTCCATCGACATGAAGAAATTGGAGACAGAGAGATATATGACAAACGAAAACTCAAAATCATACCATGGCCGTATGCGCATAATATCAGTTCCATGTTGCTTAGACGGCAATTTAGTCAGTTGTTCAACAACTGTATTCACATGGGAAAAATTCTAAAGAATTTCAAAGGAGTCAGAGAAAAAAGAAAAAATCATCAGTAAATAACAAACATTATACGATCATAGAGACGTTGGCTGCACAAATTATTTTACAAACCTGCATTAGCATGACATCTGCATGGTCAATGATTAAGATCTGTCACATAAATTATTTCGTCAATTCAGTAATGTTTGTCATTGAGATCTTTTTTGAAGACACTAAATATCAAAGAGAACTAAAAGTCATTGCTTACTTCTATCGAAGAAAGATAATCAACATCTTTTTCTTTTACAACTTCTGTCTCCCCAATTTTCTGCAACAGAACAACTTCACTTAAGTTAATTGTGCCTATGGCTGCTAGGTTGCGGGGTTGAAAAAAAAAGGTGCATTATCTAAAAAAAATGGCAAATAGATAAACCTGAAGCGTCATTTAACTAAAATGAATCGAGAAATGAAAAGGTTTGAGATTTATATGAGAGGAATCTAACAAAAACAAAAACTATTCGACAAATCTTAAACGCATAACAAGAATGAATCACGTGCCAATAAAATTAATCATCCAAAAAATCATACATCGAATAACATCCGAGTAGATAACATTAAAGATAGTTACAGTGATTAAGACCAACGGAGAGGCAACAAGGACATCTGACGTATAGAAATCACCATACAACTTAATACCCCTGAAAAAACACACAAGTGGTATTAAATACTACCTAAGCCCACAAACCACAATGTTCTTGACCGTCAATTGGGTTTAATTTGCAGAGCATTACTAAATAATATAGATAGCTAATTCAAACGTATTTGAATAGCATCACACAATATAAGATACAAATCAATCTGAAGGCTATACATATTAAAATGTAGCTTCATTTCCTGAATGAGGGAGTCATTATGTCAATAGGAACAAATGGCATGCATTTCGACTACTCATTTTCGATAACAGCAGCCCTTTCCTAAATATTAGCTTATGGAATAGGGAAAGTATGCAAATTTAGCACTAACAGGAAAGGATTAGGAGCTAGAAATCTCAAATGACTCCAATATTGATTGGATTCCAAACCCCAATAATACTGGGAACAAAGATATGACAATTAGCCATTAGCTACTAAAACTTATCCAACGATTGAAATTTTCTTTGTTACAGTAAAAATTCGGCTACAACAAAGTGCCTCTACATGCTGGCAACATTTTGGCTTACCATCAGGAAAAAAGGAAAATCCAAAGGTCGCCATGTGTGGTTCATTATGGGCTCACAATATGAATAAGACTGGGCATATTACAATATACAGAATCAACAAAGGAATTATGACAAAATTCAGTTTCCAAAATAACCTAAAGTAAATGTCAGGAATCTTACTTGTGAGTATACTTTACGCCTATCATAAAGTGATCATTGTCATTATCCCTACCAAGCAATGCTTGGAAGTCAGAAGGTTTTGCAGACTTTTTGGGTTTTTGGGATTTTTGACTCATCCTCATCACCGTTGTTCTCAGTTCTTCTGGAACCAAATTCTTCATAAAAGCATTCCAGATTTTCCACATTAGCCTGTTCAGAGCAAAAACTATATAACCGCGACAAGACATAAATAGCCTCTTGGCTAATCAAAGCGTAGGCGAGAAAAGTATGACTACCTTATGCTTAAATGGAGTAAAATGGAGCAACCTCTTGACAACCCAACGCGCAATGCCAGCTAGTGGCAAAAGGATCAAAACCTGAAAGAACAAGAAACGAGCTAAGGTGCACCAGTGATGCAATAGCAGCTAAACAGTGGGGGTAACAAGCCTACTCGGAACAGAAGGCGCTGGACAGGGTCCGAAGGCTGCGCACCAACATAAAGCCAATACCTACAAGGTGATTGGAGATGTCAGGACAAAATAAAAAGGTATGAATGTATTTTGGTGAAAACTAGGATACTAAATTCCATACTGTGTTTATTTATTTATTGTCTTGGGTTTTTTTTAAACACTGTTTTGGCGGAGAAAAGGTTGGGCCAACGGGAATGATTTTTTATTATCTTTAAATCAAATAAACCCACTTTGTTTATTTATTATTTTAACTCTGATTGAACGGATCAAGGATATGAATTTTATTCAGGAAAAAAACCCGAAAAAAAATATATGTACATATAATGAGTGGTGAAAATAAAATGACAGGAAAACTAAAGGCTAGGATATTAACCTCCTTCTGTATCTGGGCATCCTTTTCAGCTTCGAGCTCTTTCACATTCTCTTGAAAACTGGCCTATATAAACCTTCGAGTTAGAAACAATAAATAGTATTATGATAAACTACAAGTCACGAGTCATGACACTATATAGATCAAATTTCCCCTTACCTCTCTGCCCAGCCAATATTATTTCTCAGCTTCATCTAATGTCTGTGAACCAATATAATAAAATGACAAACATTTGTTATACGATCAGTACATTCTCGAACAGTACACACACAGAAATAAATAAATAAATAAATAAACTTACTCCTCTATTGCCATTAGCATGACTTTCTCCCCTACCAACATCAATATGCCCCCCAACGTCGTTTGATGAATCTATAGCCTCTGACGCTTGACCGTTACTCTTCGATTCTATCTCCAGAACATGGCTTTGAGTCTCCGAATTTGATTCGCTTACCTCACTTTCTTCCTGTTTATTGGCCTGCTTATTCTTCCTCTTGTTCTTGTTTTTCCTCTTCTTCTTGTCTTCCTCCATACTAGTATGAGTTTAAATAAAACAAACATTTCTATTAAATGGAGTGTCCAAGTATTTTATTTAGAAATTTGTCAAAACCATATTTGGGAAATAAATAGATGTAGGTTTTATAAATCATATTTCAAATTTGACTTGTATAACAACATTCTTCTACTATAGTCCAACAATAAAATCATATTTCAAAATTGTACATTATTTGTGTTTATCTTTGTAATTTATTAGAAACACTGCCTCTCAACTTATTGTTCTTATATCTCTGTTTATAAGTCCCAAAATATGTTCCTTTTAATAATATTTTTATACAAAAAATAAATAAAAATTAACTAACAGTCTGATGCAAATAATTAATCGAACCAAATTGATGTCATATAGAAAAAAAATATAAACCCTGGGAAAAATAATAAATAATATTAAAATATATGATGACAAACATTAATCTTACCAAACCATCCAGTTGAAATGGGCAAGCAAGCAAGGTCCCCCAAATCCACTCCGCGCTCCAGCACCGTCCGATTGAAATAGGCGCTCGCCAGCGGGGCCCACGTGACCGACGTCATGTCCTCCACCGTCATAGTCGGGTAACCCGACAAATGACCCATCTCATGACGGGTCACCTCCCCGGAACCCAAGTCGACCGTCAGCACATCCGACGATGCCCCGCCCGCGCGTGCGACGACAGCGGCCCTCCTCGGCGGCAGTAGGTCCCCCCTCTCCCACCGGAGCACCACTTTCTTGTTCGGCTCTTCGAGGACTACGGAGTGAAGTGCGTAGGCTTTATTGTTCCTGAAGAGGTCTTCTTTTCGGATGATTTCTTGAACTTTGTTGAGCTCCATTACGGTGAGGGGGTCCAGAGGGTGGCGGGGTACGTCGGCAGAGTGGTGTCTCTCAGAATTTGGCTCACCGTTAGATCTTGAAATTCATACTAGTGCATATGTTCCTCAGAATTTTCCGGAGCTGTCGCCGGTGGATTTTAGGGTTTGTTCTCCGTTATCTAAACCGCCGTCGAGGACCACGAGAGATCTGCCGATTTTCCGATTTGGAGATTTTGAGTTTGGGAAGAAATTGGAGTGTTCTATCAATTAGAAATAGAAATAGAAATAGAAAAAGAAAAGAAATAGAAATAGAAAAAGAAAAGAAATAGAAAACGTAAGTAGGTTTTTATTATAATTGGATAACACTTACGAGAATGTATTTTTAAAACCGTTCTGGATTGACATACAGTCCAGAACAGTATTAAAATACTATTCTGGAATTTATGTCTATCCAGAACGGTTTTAAATATACCGTTCTGGAAAGAAATAATATGGGCGGCAAAAAAATTTCATTCACGCGGTATTATATTTCGAAAAGAATTTCGAGAACGGTTTTCTTAAAACCATTCTAGATTGACGTACATTCTAGAACGGTATTTTAATACCGTTCTGAAATGTACATCAATCCAGAACGGTTTTAAAAATACCATTCTAGAAAGGAAAAATATGGGCGGTAAAAATTTTCATTCAGGCGGTATGAAATTTCGAAAAGACTTTCTAGAACGGTTTTCTTAAAACCGTTCTGGATTGTCGCACATTCCAGAACGTTATCCAAATACCGTTCTGGATCGACACATAATCCAGAACGGTTTTTCCATAACCGTTCTAGAATGTCTACTTTCCAGAACGGTATTATAAAACCGTTCTGGAAAATCATCTATCCAGAACGGTAATTTCAAATACCGTTCTAGAAAGTTTAATCCAGAACAGTATTTTAAATACCCTTCTGGATGCACCAGGATGTTCTGTTCTAAAAAGCAGTTTCTGCACTAGTACTAGTGTGTGTGCGTATTCCATATATTAATATAAAGTCTCCTGATTTATGTATCTCTTTTCCACGCTTCGTCTACCAAATCAAAAAAATTGGTGCTTCGATTGCTTATGTGTCATTCGAGTCTAATATCTTTTTATATTTTTTATTTTATTCTCCTAGTATATAAATATAAATAAATCATATAAGTAGTAAATGTCTAAATAGTTATCTTAACTAAAAATATAAACTACATATAAGATAATCTTAATTACAAGAAGAAGAATTAATTATAAAAATAATCTAAATAGGTGCTTATAATGAAATTTAAATAAATTTTATTTTTTGAATTCCAAATATATATATAATTTCATATATATATATATATATATATATATATATATATATAAGTAAATTATGAGTTATCAAGATAATTTAAGTATGAGAATATGAAATTACTTAAATAATTAATTAATATTGATTTGATACCGATACAATACAATACTGTAGAGAATATTAAATCTTTTAAATTTTCTAATTATGTAGTTAAAAATTATTAACAATTTTAATATAACATTAAATATAAATCTATTTAATAATAATAATTTATAAATAGTGATTAGAAACCTTACAAGAAATGGGTTAACAATATGTGATGCAGATACATCGATCTAATCCCTGGGGAAGCCAGAGAGGACTTGGTGGCTGGTAAGCCCGATGAGGCGTCCCACATTTGGTTATGATACAACGCTATCCTTGGATAAAGGGTTAGAGTAAACTTCCTCTCTTGACCATGGTTTGATGTAGAGTTAAACTCACTTTCCCCTGCGTCCGCGCTGCATAAATATGATATGTTTGGAGCTTTTCTAAGTATGTAAATAAAATTACTAGCAAATTCAGTTTAAACATTAAAATATAAAATTAATTTTTAATAATAATGATTAATTAACAGTGACTAATTATCACAAATTGTATATTTTGATTTTATTTGTAATAAATCTCATGTAACCCACGTGTGTGTGTGTGTGTGTGTGTGTGTGTGTGTGTGTGTGTTTGTGTGTGTGTGTTGTATATTAGTCCCTTTGTACCCCTAAAGCCCTAAATTTGTACTTATAAATGGAGGCCTCTAATTCTCATAATAATAGCACTCTATTATATCCTCACATATTTCAATAATAATATGCACAATGATTTATCTACAGTCTTTTTCCAATTTGTTATTAATGTGGTATTTATAAAAAGATATTTTCAAGTTTTGAGTATTCTTGTTATAATATCTATCATCAAATATAATAATTTTGGTTTCCTGAAGAAACACGAATTAATAGTATTATTAAATACAATATGATGTGTTCCTAAAGAACACTATGAGATCTAATATTGCTCTTGAAAAATAAATTTTTTTATTTCTTTTATTTACTATAATTATTTTAATAGTCCTATTTTTATCATGTATTTAACAATATTATCAAGTTGTTTGTCCTGAAGTAGAACAACTAAGTATAATATTGCAGAAGAATATTTGTATTTATTCTTAATTCATGTGATAATTCAATATTCCTGGAGAATATTCTATGTTCTTGAAATAACCGTCCATGCTTGTACTTAACTTATACCATAACTCAAATTTCTAGAAGGATATGAATTTATGATTTTAAATATAAATTAAATTATTGTGCTCTTGAAGTATCGGATGTTATGATTATGACATTTATTCCTGAAGAAAGTAACTTTATGTCTTATTGACATTATAGTTCTACATTAAATAGTTTTCTTGATGAGATCAATTACCTTTATTTTCTTTCGGGCAATTGATGAACGAGTTCATCAAGATCTTTTAAGAATCTAGCTACTGATACATATTCTCCATTAGGAGACTGTCCAATTAAGGTACAAGTGAACTTGTCATTTAGAGAGTTTTTAACGAATTATATCTTTTATTTTAACAAAAGGTGATACAACTAGATAATTCTCTTGAAACTTATCGTGTATCTGCGTTCATGACATTATAAACTTTATCTTATTGAATTGATAATCACATGGGAATATGAAGCATCATCTGTGTATTTTATGCATATATTTTCTATTTTAAGACTTGATTTTGGGTGTGATATTAAAAGAAAGTTTTACCCCCATTTTATTTAGACTGCTTTGCATAGTTGTTAATATGTGTAGAAAACTTCTTTGGGTGTGGTTTCGGTATTATTATAGTCAATATGATTCTAATGGGATCTAGTCACTAATATGAAATTAGAATACTCTTTTGGTTCAAGTTTTATTATTGTCAAATTGCCAATTATTTTAAAAATATCATATACAATAATGATACATTTGAAATATCAAGCTGTGTTTTTATTTTCTTGATAAATCATGTAAGCATGTATATTTGTGCACTGCATATTGTTAACTCATATTTGTCTTAGTATCTTTTGAAATACAACTTCACAATGCTTAATAGTCTAGATTATCAAAATATAAATCACAATTTATAAACAAATATGATGTTATCTCATAATTTCTCAGTTCAGTATGATATGTTCCCGAAGAACATATAGTATTCCAAAAAAATACTGACAATGTTCTTGAAGAAGCAATTTTACTATATATTTTATTTAATTATTAAGAGCATTATTTATGTATCGTTGTTATATTATTTACATTATACTACGTATGGTAGTTATATTAAGTTGTTGTTCCTGGAGTAACATATGTAATTTTAATATTTCTTAAGAACTTTATATGCCCTTGAAAAGCAACTTATATAATTATTTCTTAAAGAATATTGATGTAGTGATCCTGGAGTAACAATAGTGCACAAAATTCGAAAGATACGTTAACAAATTATGGTATTTTGGAGAAACATCAGTTGTCTTTTTTTTTTTTTATAGACTTATAGTTTTTAAATATAAAATGTTATATTATTTTATGTTTTCCTTACTTTATCTTACATGAAAATCTTTAGAAATTATGAGATTAACTATTTTACACGATTTCTCAATGAAATCACTATCTTTCATATTTTTCAAGTAATCACTTTTGGGTATATACATACCATGAGAATTATTTATATGTTATAGGTTCCTATAGACTTTAAAGGTCTAAATTGATAGTACTGAATCCTGAAGATTCCAGAATTGAATCGAATTGATTTGATATCTAAATAGATATTATATTTGAAATATTGAAGATTCATATATATTTATGTCTCATATATTTCATCAAAATTGATTGTACTCTTGAAGTAGTACAGATCTCAACAATATCACAAGTAAATTTTCTATAATTGTTTTGTTACAATTTGAAATATAAATCAGGAATGATTTTGATTTTACTTGAAATGTCCATAAGTATTTGAGATAACTTATTGTTGAATTAATTTGTACAATGAATTATTACTAACTCAAATATTTTTATATTGACCCGAAAGTTCAATAAAAGTTCTAAAGGAATTAGGAATTAATTTTTCATTTTGAACCTGAAGTTCAATATTCTCATGATTTGACATGACCGGTATGACCATCCTGGTTTATTAATTTGTAAATAGTAGAAAGATTCTTCTATTAATTTTGTATGCTACATGTTCTCAACACAATTGATCATTAAATTATTACTAGTTTAACTGGAATTAAGTTTCAATAATATTCATATTTTATATTAAGGGGTGAGATCATTTGGGCCCATTCACTCTTCATGTTGACTTCTACATATTTGAATCCACTAGAAGATTGCATGAGTTATTATCTCATAACCAAAAGTTAATATTTGCTCTATTGGCTAGAAGAACAAAGTATCATATATATCAAATAAAGAAATTTATCGTTTGCTAGTGAATATATTTTGAAAAGTCATTGATGATTTATATTTAGTTGCCTATGGTTGACAAAAGTAATTGATATGTGTTATGAAATTTGTTATATCATTTGACGAGAGTGGTTTTTGTAGTTATATGAATGATATCTCACTAATTGCATTAGATATAACAAATAGATACCTGATACCCGTGTATATGGCTCACAGTCAAAAGACTCGATTAATAGTTAACAAGTGCGATATTTGTAACCACCCCACCACATGTTAAGTTGGATATCGAATGCTGAGATTATATCAAATAAAGATACATTTTTCTCATAATTTGTTAGTTCTAGTACAATACAATATTCTCAACTATAAGGAGAGAATAGACATATGTCATGGTAACAAAAAATATGAAATGCATAGTTATAATTCTCGCGAAAGCAAACTAAAGTTTGTAGAGAAAATTTGCGTTTTAGATTACTGACTGTAAGGTTATCAGTAGTTTTCAGATTCAAAGGCTCCAACTTGAAATTTATATAAAATCTTATAAGAGGATTATAGTGGCATGCCTGAAGCATGGTAATGATTGATTCCAATATTTATCTTTTATATGGAGTGATTATTTGTGATGGATTTTTTTATTAAGCATTATACTCATGTAGAGTAAATAGACATAATGAATCATAAACCCTTGAAGAGGTTCAAGACCAAATGATAATTCTATAATAAAGAGTTGTCGATAAGTTATTTCCATATAATGAGACCAAATAAAATCAATAAGAAAGTTAGTCAACTATATTTATACTCATGAGCTCAGTAATAACAAATATGATATCTCGAATTTAATTAAAAGTTATTGACACAACTTTTGGCTTAGGGTGGCTATGCAGTCTTGCAGATTGTACAAGTTGGACTAAAAGTACATTCATATGAAAATATGTTATCAATAATATATAAATGAATATTTATGTTACAAGAGCATTATTGTACGTGGTGGATGAAATTGAAACTTGAAGTTTCATTCAACTGACAATGCAGAACAAGTTCATGAATGAAATTAAATCACATAAGGATTTTGATATGCTTGAAGCATATTTATAACATTAGTTAACATAATTAGATATGCATTGCACTTTTTTTCCCTTAACTGAGGTTTTGTCCCATTGGAGTTTACTAGTAAGGTTTCTAACGAGGCAACATTAAAAGCATATTCAAAGAATAATGTACACTTTTTCCTTCACTCGTAATTTCTCCATCGAGTTTTTTCTTTGAAGGTTTTGATGAGGCATATTCTTTGCATGATAATGATGTATAAACATCAATATATGGTATAAAACTCATGAAGAGTTAATATATCATAATATAACTCAAAGTTTGAAGATATTAATTAAAGAGAGATAGACGATGAACTCGACAACTACTACCGATTAAAGCTAGAGGGAGTAGTTGTACTCTTTTTCCTTCGATCGATCTTTTGTCCCACATAATTTTTTGGCAAGGTTTAATGAGCAGCACTTGGATAATATAAATTTTAAAAGATATATTTTGTTTATCACACAACTCAAATGAGACTATATATAAGGTGACAAGACAAAACATATTTCTCTCAAAGTTTTCTAACACATGATCTGCAAAAGAGTAACGACATCGATATCCAACGAATTTGCTCAGGTGATAATTTGTGAACGTATTCACGAAGGCATTATCAATGTCATCGTTTAGAAGATTATTACACAAGATTGATATGTATTAACTCCAGTCACATTGTACTCAATTTTGTTCTAACCAGGTTTTGTGCTACTAAGCTTTTTCAAGTAAAATTTTAATGAGAAAATTTGAAGGTCATTATATTGTATCTTAACTTTTGTAAACCTAAAGTCCTAGATTTGCACTTTTAAATATAGGTCTCTAGTTCTCATTATATATGTGTGTGTTTTTTTGTGTGTATACATGTGACTAATTTTTGGGGAAAAGGACGTGAATACATGATTTGGACAAAGTCATTCCAATTCTACTACTATAGTTAATAAATTTATACCTAACCACTATATCAGAATTTCAATTTTACATGATTCAACTATGCACCTTAATCTCATTAATTATCTTATCACTAACCAAAAATAAAAGAAAATTATATTCGCCTAAATTAAATGCAAATAAATCATTACATATATTACTCCAATCTATTAAACATATATAACATATTTATGGACAGTAAAGAAGAGATGAAAAAAACAATTCAAGAGCATATTTATGGACTGGCTGGTATATCATTAAAGCAAATGTATCAGAAAGGGGAAAAAAAGAAACATCAAGAAATAATATTTGTTTTTTTGGGGCCGTTATTGTTTATTTTATATTAATATTTGTGTTTCAAATTATAGTAATTAATTTGTTTATGATAAACAAATCACAATATAATCCACAATTTTGATGAAAAATATTGAGAGTAGAAAGATTATTTATTTTTTATTTCTTTTGATTTAAAACCTGAATGAACAAATATCCTACCATAATATTTGTTTTATTGTAATTATCCTTAGATATCATCCCTAATTACTCTATTATAATATCTTAGTCATCTTACTCATCGAGAATTAATTATTAACGTACAGTAAATCTGTTCATTGCACATTTTGTATTTTATTCTCGGAGCAATTATTTGTTCATATTTAATTAATTCCCATATACCTATCTTATACTATGATTTTTTTATTATTTTATTTGTTGTTTATTTTATATTTATAACTTTAAATGAACCAATTTCAATTACTA
This sequence comes from Phtheirospermum japonicum, assembly GCA_014905375.1. Classification (NCBI taxonomy): domain Eukaryota; kingdom Viridiplantae; phylum Streptophyta; class Magnoliopsida; order Lamiales; family Orobanchaceae; genus Phtheirospermum; species Phtheirospermum japonicum. The sequence continues at coordinate 900,278 of BMAC01000146.1, read as the reverse complement.
AGAAATACAAAATCAACCAAACAACAATCATTTTATGAAATTATTTGAAAAACAAAAGTGCGCAAGAATAAACAGAAAATTAGCTACAGATCAACCAAATCAAATTTGAGGACCTGACGGGCTTATAAATTCGACATCAGCATAAATCGTGTAAATAAAACTTATAAATAAATTGCAGATCAATTGTACATAAATCAAATATGAATATAAATAATCTTACAAGTCAACTATCCATAAACTAGACATCAACATAACTAATCTTACAGGTCAAGTATACATAACCAAACATCATCATAAATAATCTAGGTAAAGCCTATAACTAAATTATTAAGATCACAATATGATTCAAAGACACCAAATCATCAGAAAGAAGCTACAAGGGTTTTATGTGGTGATTTATAGAATCAACATTAGTTAGAATAGTAAATTGAATATAAACAGACTGTTAACAAAAAAATAAACAGCCAACAACAAGAAAATAAACAGATAGTAGAAAGAAGATGTACAACCAGTACTCAGGAGATGCACGACCCATATACGATAGATAAACATAAAATAAACCAAATAATATAGATATCTAGATAATAAATAACAAAGAACCCCATAATAAACATATATAATGTAATAAGGTCCACTGGAAATAGTGAAGCAAAATCATAGATTAACTAGAACTCACAAATCCAACTCGAACTAAAATACCACCAAATACTAGCAAGTAAAGTGAAAAAAGCAGATGCAAAGAAGTTAGAATGGACATTATATACCAAACAAAGTCTATTGATACCTAAATGAGAAATACTATTAATTATATTAAAATCTATTATTGAAAATATCTTTCTACAAATCGTCAGATAACACGACAGGGATTCGTCGTCACTTTCATATCCATTGTCCAGTTTAAAAACTAGACATTTTTTTTTGTGACTTCAATGTTAAGATCTTCTATAGGAATGTTAGTGTTGGTACTGATATACTCTGCGTATGAAACCACGAAACCAGGAACAAGGCCTTCAATACAACATATACATGAACTGTATCATTCATTCTGCTAAAACTCAACCTAGCATAAACCACTTCAGCCTCAAAATAAGATCCTGCTTATTATCACTATAAAATAAACAAAAGACCACTGCAGCCTCAAAGTAAGACCCTGCTTATTATCATTAGAAAATATACAGAAGATCAACAAACATAATGATGCATTTTGCTAAAGATCAACCCAACATAAATCACTTCAATCTCCAAATAAGATTCTACTTATTATCATTAGAAAATAAACAAAAAGATCAATAGGAATAATGATAGTAAGACCAACTGCTTTAATTACTATTATCACAGTATGGTAGGCCAATATAGAATTATCTTACACATATAGATTACAAATTAAAACACATACCTGCTATTATTAATTTCATATATTACTTAATACAACACATTTGTATATAAACTCCAGAATCAACGAAAAGAAAATCACCTAACGTGCTTCATAAAACAATTAAGGAAGTAATATTGATTACAATGATGATGCTCACTCAAATATAATTCCACTCTCAATCATAAAACTACTTTTTAAAAAATGTTTGAATCAATTACTATATCACAATTCCGGGGAAACACACACACACACACACACACATATATATATATATATATATGAGATGCAGAGAGAATGAGAAAATATAAGAAATATATAAACAACAAACCTTTTAAGACTGTTAGAGCTGGGTTTGTGCGTATTTGTCCCTCTTTTGCGATTATCGGATACGCGATCGAAGTTAATAATTTTGTAGTCGAGAGGATAGAGCTTTATTAATTTATAAGAGTGATGGGTTTTGAAAATGAAGTTTTGGATGGGATATTTTATGTATTCTAATCGAGTCACGATTTCCTCAACCTTTGGTAATTAAGTTACAAGTGATATCTTGAATGAGATGGTTTTGAGGAGGACAAGTGATTGGATCTATTTTGAGAGAAAACTTATTTTGAGGATATGGAAAGAGAGAAATAGAAAGAAAAAAAGTTAATTAAGATATATGATTAATTGAACGTGGGTGTATTTTGCTAACATGGAAAGAGAAGAAAAATAAAAATAATAATAATATTACTACCTAAAATAGATTAATATTAAAAAATAATGTAATAATAAATATAACAATACTCTTGTAGTACAAAGAAAATAATTAACTCATCACGTTAAATTATGATTAAAAAAACGTAGGAATGGAAAAAATATTAACTAAAAATAAAATTGTGTAAAAGGAAAATCAAAAAAGAAGAAGATACAAAGGAGACGATGAAGACGGTCGAAATTAGGGTTCTCTTATTCATCAAAAGCTCTCTTTATATAGGGTATCAAATATATGTTTCCATAATACATAAAGATATCAATACCTAAATTGTCCTTCATCAGTTACTTATTGACGAAGGCACCTAATTGTGTTTTTCCTTCAACACTCCCTCTTGTGCCAAGTCAAATGGTGAAATGGTGTTTCATTGTTGCCTCGTTAAAACTTGGTCTAAGGAAAAAGAGTACAACACACCTATGTTGAAACTCCCCTTAAAGTCTACACCTCTCTTTGATATGTACATCTATCAAGAGAACTTTGAAAGTCTCCACTTTCTCAATTTGATTGACTCTTGAGAAAGTCCATAATTGTTGGTTGTGGAAGAGTTGTGGTGATAGGGTTCATATTATCACCTTTCATGTAGCCTACTTTCATTTATTCGTTGTAACTTGCATATCTTCATATCTACAAGTGAGTTATTATGTAGTAGTGTTCAAGCCACTAGTCTTAAAGATATTTATGATTAATAGATACTCACGAACTACTACATGTATCATAATGATCTCTTTGCATGGATAAAATGGGTAACCAACATCAATAATATTATTTGTTGTTTCACAATAGGAAGTAAACTCAATATTTTCTTTAGGGGTTACAAGACCATCTGCAGTCCCAATTATATTTATGAATGGAAAAAAGAAACTTACGTCAATGGTTTCTTTTAGGTATCAAAATACATTTTGATTCCATTCCAATGACATTGCGCTTTTTTGAGTTAAATCAAGATAATAATTTGAGAAAGTAATATTTGGTCAAGTGTATTAGCAATGGTACAATAATGCACATGTTGTACATAAGAAGAGAATTTCAGCTTCCACCGGCTTTTCGTTATTTCGCTGACGAAATTGATGATTACTTATATCTTCACTTTGACCAATCATAGGAGTGCTAGCATATTGAACTAATTTATATTTAATTGCCTGATCATCTTTTGGATATCTGTAAACTATAGAATTTAGTATTCCACAAACTTGGGTTTAGTTTAAAGCCTTAACATGACCGATTTCTCCCATGATTCATTATCTCAAATTAAAATTTCAAATAATTAGTGATGTCTCTTATTTCATAAGAGTGAATATTTTGTTCATGTCATCGACATATACAATTATAATCGTAAATTTGAAAATTTTCTTTATAAATACGCAAGGGCATAGATTATCTTATCCCAATCAAATGTCTCTTAGACGATTATACCACATCCGTCTGGATTGTTTCAATCCATAAAGTGAGTATTTTAATTTAATTGCAAGTGCACTCCGTGGCTTAGAGCCACTTGCCTTGGCAAGAAAGGCCAGCAAACACTTTCTTATATAACTCTTAATCATAATCCCCATAGAGATATGATGTAACCACAGGTATAAGCTGCATTATCATTCTTTAGAAATATAACATCTATTATGGGAGAGTACATATCCCCATAGTCAATTCCAGGGCATTGTGAGAAACTTTGTACTTCAAGTCTAGATTTGCATCTCATGGCTTTGTTTTTCTCATTGTGCTTTCTGACAAAACTTTGTTTATATTCTACAGGCTTTACACTTGGTGAGATTAGAACTACCAGACCAAATACCCATCTTGATGTTAGTAAATTTAGTTCTACCTGGATTGATTCTTTAGAATTAGGTCAATTTGCTCTTTGTTGACATTTCAATAGAGCGTGGTTCGATACCACCGTGCTCTATGATTCCTTGAGCAACAATGTATATATATCATCAATGTGTGTGGAAAATCTTTCCATCAACTCATATAAACTCTCATAGTACATTGAGATTTCTTTATTCTCTGGAATCATATTAAACATCGGAGCGTTCTCCAGTAATGATTCATGGACATAAGTATAAGCAGAGATAATCTCATGAGAGGAATTATCTTCATTGATGATCAACTGAAGTTGTGCCATACGTTCCCTCTTATTCCTTGGCCGAGTATTGATCGAACCAAGTGACCTCCCCCTGTTCCTTTTGGGAGTCACGACCTCAACCATACCTCTACTAAGTATGGTTGCAATGTCTTAATCGGTGATATTGTGCTCTTTATGGGGACTTTTAACCTTGCAGATACATTTTCAACTGGTATATATATGATCTCGTCACTTTAGAAATTGAGTCTTCTATACATTGAACATCAATTGTTCATTTTACTTTACTTTCATGTTACATTGTGAAATGCGGGGAGCATAATAAGACATAGTGTGAAAGTATTACTGTCGTTCCATTAGAAAATACTTTTTTTTTATCTCCCCCTAACAATGGGAGGACTGTCTCATTAGAGTGAAAACCTAAAGTTTTAGCGGTAAAGAGATCGTCTGTCAAAGGTTTCAAATAGCGGATGACTTTTGGAGATTCATATCCAACATAAATACTTAATCATCTTTAGAAGCCCATATGAATGCGCCGTGGGGCGTAATAGGCACATATACTGTGTAATCAAATATGCGTAGATATGAATTATCAGGCTTATATCTAGTTACCAACTGGTACGCAAAATATTTGTTTAACAAAGGTTCATAAAATGAATAAGTAAGAGTTGCGTGCAATATTGCATAACCCTGTGCAGAGATAAATATATGAGTGCGCATTAATATTATGCTAGTCACCATCTATATTCTTTTCGACGATGTCTTCTTTGAGACCTTATTGTATATGCACATTAGGGTACAATATGCATTACATCGATCTTGATTAAAATGAAATAGATATCAAATACTTTTAATTTAAACTCTCTAGCATTATGAGTTCGGGTGCTTTATAAGGGTGGTGAGTCCTCAATCATACTACATGTGCTATAAGTTTTGCAGATGCAATATTTTTATGGACAATACTTGCCGAAGCATCGATCAAAACTATAAAATACTTGAATGATCCGTATTTTGAATGGTTATGTCCACATGTATCACCAATTATTAATTATAAGAATGGAATATTATACTTTGCATCTTAAGCATATGCAGGTTTCAACCATACAATTTGGCTAATGAACAAGTTTTGAAAAAATGAGTGATGTATCTTTGAGATATGAATGTATGTAGTGCTCCTAGTACTTTAGAATGCACTAGCTATAATAGAATATCATTAGTTTGACACTATATTGTGCATCAAATTTCTCTCTCATTTTGTGTTTCACTCAAAATAAAAGATGTTCATGTTAATTTCTTATAATATGGACCATAATATCACGACAACCAAAGAATCAGTACCAGTCATGTCAAAACTTGAATGAGTCAGTGTCCAAAAGTTATTTGTTGGTCATATCTTATGATTTAATAATCAAAAAGTAGTAAATTAAATTATTAGATTGACTCTAAAACATGCTTTCTTCCACATAAATTAAAGGTATAGTTCCATTCTCATAATGTACTTCTTATTGATAATCATCAACATGAATATCATCAAACTTAACAAGGTTCATTTTGCTCTTGGTCCATACTGAGCTCTTATGACTTTAATCAATGTGCCACTAGGCATCAAGACTTTTTCACATATAAACATCAATTCAGTGAATAATTATCTATTCCTCGACAAATTCTCACATTCTTCAGAGATATTTGAACGAAATACTTTTCATTCTAATATTTTACATTATTTGCTAGATATGTTACATTATATCTAATAGTTTACTCCTGAACCTTTTATGTGAATGTGTGGTAAATAAACTCAATTATATTTAATTCTTGAAAATGAAATGCAAAATTTATCAATAAGCTAAAAATAATAATTAATTTAAATCAGGCCACATCACATAAATCTAACTCAAAATAAGTTTTAAGACGAAATACAATAGTCTAATATGAATGATTGATTATACTTTCACAAGTTCTTTGTAAAGTAAGAAACAAACAAATTTCATCAATCAAAATAGAGGATATCCATTGACTAAGCAAGGTTATTAGGAGAACCTCCATGACTTCTACCACGACCAATAAATATCACAAACTCTTATATATCTTACCTTCTGGTTCATTTTTCCCACATGGGTAGGGATCAACATGTCACTTCCCCTTTGTTTTCAGGTTATTTTCACTATTTATATCGATCTTGGTTAGCCTCAAGAAATTTCTTTATCCGAGGCTTAACATTAGTATTATGAAAAATAATGTCATGTCTCTCAATGACTTACTATCATAATTAATATTATACAAGTGCACCAGTTTATTTGTTCAAGTGAAAAAAAAAATAGCGTGAGATCGTATCTCTCAATTACTTATTGTCATTTAAAATGACTTTTTTTTTCATATATGGTAAGACATGTTTTTAGTTGCAACATATCAAAGTCATTGACCATATTTAGCAAGCAAACAAATCTCTTTTCACCAAATTCTTAGGCTTGGAAGTAGTGATTCATAAAATTTCCAAAATATTCATTTAGAGCATATTCTAAAGTTCATTGAAAGTTTGTAACTAAATATACATCCAACATAAGATTGGGGTCAATATGAATTCTCAAATTCATTATAGAATTGACTTTGACTTAGTTTCATGATTCTTTGTCAGTTGGGGGTTGGTGTATGATATTATTGTGGAATTGTAGTTATACTAGTTTCCGCATCAAACGACTGATAGTAGTACTCGATTTGTTTTGATTATATTATTTTGTATTTGATTGAGTTAGTTCAATCAATTTATTTAGATAATGAATTTGAAGAATATATATCATAATCTTTTTTTTGATATTATGTGAATAATTTATCACAAGACTTAGTTATACAATTCTTTATCGTTCATGAACTTTCATTATCATGAAATACAATCAATAATACATACATTGAAAGTAGCTTATAAAATCAACTTGAAGAGAATTACCAACATACATGAATCTATCAATTCATCGAGAATTACAACATACATGAATCTACCAATTCATCGAAATTCATGATTAACTAAACATATTGGTAAAATCATGATCAATCTCTAATCTAATCATGTAAATAACTTTATTTACGATTTCTAAATAAGAAATCATCTAAAAGCATAAGTAATTATATATTATGTACTCTACGAATATCATTAAAGTATTGCAAAATTTCATATTTGTCAATATCGTACATAACATCACATGCATATAATCACAGGTAAAATATATACATATACATAAGTATTGCAAATTTCATGTTTATCAATATTGTACATATCATCACATACATATATTCATAGGTAACATATATACATATACATGCTTTGTATAAGAATGCACAATAATACATACCATGCCATATATCCATATAAATAAATATTTATTAGTTGTATTTAATAAATAATATGGTAAATTCGAGTTACATTGGAGGAAAGACACGATTCTTTCCTAATTTTGTTTTGTAATAGGTTTGTCCGCGATATGCATCTGATGACATAAACCTTCAAACCTGATCTTCACCGTAAAGATTTAATCAATATATCTTTTGAGTATTATATCCAAAATCCAGATTCATCAAACGGTTAGATTGTGCATAACTCAATTTTTAAAAAAGCTGTGCGGACAGTTTCGGAAAATAGGATCAGTTCTGTTCAAAATTCATTATGGGATTCTTCAGTCCTTATATTCAAATATTCACCGTTCCGACTGAACTTGTATATGTTTGAAATAATATATACACATTTTGGCTTGATCCAACGGTTAGATCTTGCGAAATCTTGTTCTTAAAAACGCTGCACAGGAAATTTTGAAAACAAAATCTACTTTGTTCGAAAATTTATATATATTTTCACGTATCTCCGAATCCAATCTCCACCGTTTAGAATGTAATTCAATACGTCTTGAAGGTGCTATAAGAAATGTAACGCGATCCAACGGTTGAAACGTGAGAAAATAATTTTTCAAGATCTACAAAAATTGTGTAATTGTTACTTTGGTTATGGAGGCTTAATTGTCGATCACTCTGTGTTTTTCTTCAACAAATTGGAATTTTTGTTGAAAAGATGGTAACTTTTGGGATTTTCACTAATTTTTGGACCTAATGGGCCGGAGGAGCCGAATCTTTCCACGGAAAATGTTCCCTGTGGACACAATGTCGGCCGTTTGAAGATAGGCCCGTTGTTAGGCCTGTTGGGTTCGTAGGGGCAGAACCGTCAAAAAGTGCTAATATTAAATCAGTAAACGCAATCGAGGAATCTGGTCTTTTCTTCTCACCGTTTACTTCTGAACAAAATTTTGCCACAAGTGCCCTCAATCAATCACCACTGCCATTCCTCTTAATTCCTCTTTCTACACTCTACCTTTGCTCATTTTAGGTCGGTATACTTTCTTCTTACTCTGCGTGTGGGTATGTGCTTTGGATTTGTCAATTGGCGTGCGATTTTGAATATTATTGATTTTTTTTCTTTACCAACCTTTTTTTTCTCGATCTGAGTATTTAATTTGTGAGTTTCAATTTCTTTAATCCCTAACTGTGGTGTGGTTTCGCTTGAAAATAGGCCTTCAATTTTTAAGTTAAGTGAAATCAATCAGCTCCGGTGGCGTGGTTTTCTTACCATTATTTGATTAGCTGGACATAAGATTCTAATTTTATGTTTTCTATTTTCTATGCTAACATAGAGACATCTGGAAATCTTGATGATTTTTTGTTTGTGTTTATGTACAATTATTAATTCTTTCAAGTACCGCCATGGATTATTTGACATTCTTGACGTGCTTCTTTTATTTTCTTTTTTCTTTTTTTACAAATTACTAATTTTTGATGACCCGATTTTTTAATTAGATTGGTTTAGTCATTTGTACTTTTTTGTGTAAATGAAGTGGTGGTGGTTAGTTTTTATTTTGGTTAATGTCTTGAAGATGTATGGTGTTGGCATAATAACTTGGTTTTCTTTGTGTTACTATGTATGTTATCTTTTCTACCTACTTAGCCTGGAAATTGAGATTATGGAAAGAATGAAAGAATAGAAGGAATATGTACAGTGGTGATTCATCTAACTTTTTATGTTCTTGTGTCAATGCAATCTATGAACCTGCAATAAGTTTGTGTATGGCAAACAGCCAAAATATTATTTGTAGCTCTTTAACAAAATAAATAGTTCAGTATTGAAAATCATGGAATTCACTAATTTATGGAAATTTCAGAATTGGTTCTCTGCATATATCATTAATTCATTATTAAATCAATTTGGCTTTTGCTGAGAAGTAATGAGGCTGGGTTCTAGGACTTGTAGAACTGGTATTACCCTGAGATTTGATGGCATAAATTACACTATTCACATGATAAAAAGGAACAGTATGAGTCTATGAGATATATAATCTTGGGTGATTTGAATTGTTTTGTTTTTATTTTCTTTTCTTTTTCTTTTTCTTTCTTTCCTTCTTTTTTTTTGAATTTATGTTCTAATACCATTGGTTTTTTTATTTTAAATAATGATTAAAGGTATGGATATTATATTTTGATGGCACCATTTGAGAATTTCGTCAAAGGTCTCAAAATTTCAATCAGCATTATTTGATTTTCTATTCAACAGACTAGCAGTCTGAATTTAGTGTTTGCTTTGTGAATTTGTATCATGATGCTTGACAAGCTTTCATATTTTATACTGTGTTTTATATAGTGAGATTTTAGCACCCTTGTGAATGTTTTGAGAAGTTGTTCTCAAAACACCAAGGCTCTGTTTGGTTGGTGATTGGGGAAAGTTTTGGGGGGAATCTGTTTGGTTGGTGATTGGGGAAAGTTTTGGGGGGAAGGGTGATTGGAGAAATTTTTGGGAAATGTGTGTATTAGAAGAGAAATGCATCGGAAAATGTGAACGTAGTGTTTGCAAGGTGATTGGGGAAGTTAAGAAACTTCCCCCAAATGCTAACCAAAGTGCTTTTAGGATTTATTTTCTTACTTTTTTTCTTGCTCGTGTATGTGTGTGCTTATTTGCATGTTTAGATTTTTAAAGCTAGTTGTTTTGCTCTGTTTCATGGATTCTGGACATTTAACTGAAGCACAACATATTTGAGAATATAATAAGAAATACAGAATAACACAAGCTTTTTTTAATGATTTGTGGCATTTTGACGGATGCTGACTTGTTTCTTTGGCAGTCAAGATTTTCCAGCAAAAGCGTGTTATGCTAGTAACAGTTTTAAATAGGTATGTGTTATTATTGTTTTAGTGTTTTTTTTTTTCACAACTTTTAGTTTGTAATTTACGACAATTAAAATTCACGTTCTTGTATTTTTTAAGTTTATGTGACTTAAAAATTAAATCTCATAGCATTCATGGTATTTGAGGTTTGTGGCAAAATGTCATAATTCATAAATTTAAGCCGATTTAGATATTTGTATATTTGTTTTTATGATTTTATAAGTTTTAGTTAGGTCAATTTATCTTTATGGCATGTAATATGCCTGTGGTTAACTTTTATTTTATTTCATTTTATTTTATTTGTTTTATGACAATTAAGATAGGGATTATTGTATTTAGTGATTATAGTCACTGATAAATTATAAAGGCTGTGTCGAAATCAGACAGTATTGGAGTTTTGGTGCACCTTTGGAGGTCAAAGTATATAAAATGTTAATGAAGTTATGTATGATTGTCATGCAATTGTAGCTAGGAGAATGTTTTGCAGGACGGAGCTTTCGGATTTGTTAGGTGTACCATGTGAAACGATGGGCATTGACGATATTTGGTTCTTGTTTAAAGTTCCGACAAGTTGTAACAATACTTTGCCGAAACCTTGAACAAGTACTGTTTCTTGTCATTGACCGTTATTTTATACAATTTACATAGCAAATCTGAAAGATCTGGCGAGAATGTCACTTCATAGACCTTTTTTTTTTTTTAATTATCTGTGCCATAAAATTCCAATACGTGTGAAGTTATCTTAGCCCCTAAAAATTATGGTTGCATATTCATATAACTATTACATGCCACAAAAGTAACTTACAAAATCATATGATGTACGATTTCACATGTTTATCTAGTTTATATGGCTTTTTACTCGAATACTTTGATTGCTACGGGCTTAATTTTTTAATTACATTAACTTCAACAAAACAGGTATATGAATCTTAAAAACTCTATTAAAATGTAGTAAATGTCAAGATGTGTTCATATATATACAGTGTTGTCAAGAATTTAAAAAATGACTAAACAGTAGCAAAATCACTTATTTAAAATCATGACCAGAATAAGGTTCCACGAATCCGTGGTGCATTATACTATGTAAAGCTTCGAATCTCTGGTGACGCATGATTATCTTTTTGTCTCTTCCTCATAGGTGATTAATCAATCTCCTAAACTGTTGAATCAAGGAACCCGAGCATTCAGAAATGGAGTTGAATTCCATCAAAGATGCTTTTGACCGTGTCACAAAGAAACAAAAGCTCTCATCATCGAAATCTCAGGAAATGATCGAACAGATAGAGGGAGAAATACAACAAGCTTTATCAAGAATACAATCTGGGCAAGATTCTGCATCCTCTTGCGATCACAAATCGATCCTCAGCGAACTAAAATCCAAGTTAAAAGAAATTGCTCCACTCAAGCAGCTCGAAACAACACAAAAGGAGCTTAACATCGCGCTGAGCAAGTACCCTAAACTCCTCGAGAAGTCCTTCAATCCCGACATCTCAAAGGCCTATCGTAACATCGATTTCGATTCCCACACAGTTAACCAAATAATAGCCAGCCATTTCTATAGGGACGGCCAATTCGATATCGGTGATTGTTTTATCAACGAATCCAACGAACCCGACTCCGTAACAAACAAATCCCTGTTTCTAGAAATGTTCCAAATATTAGAAGCCATGAAATCAAGAAACCTGAAACCCGCTCTTACCTGGGCGACAACCAATCATGACCAATTAAAACTAAATAAATCAGACATAGAATTAAAACTCCACCGTCTCCAGTTCGTTGAGATCCTGCAGAAAAATGGCAGAGACGAGGCTCTCAAATACGCCAGAGCTTTTTTCGTCCCGTTTGCTGCCAAGCACATGTCCGAAATCCAGAAACTCATGGGTAGTCTGTTGTATGCTGGTAGGCTCTACTCGTCGCCTTATGCAGAGCTATTATCCTCCCTGCACTGGGACAGGCTCTCCGATGAGCTGGTGCGCCAGTTCTGTAGTTTAATCGGCCAATCGTACGAGAGCCCGCTGAATGTGACGATCGCAGCTGGGGTCCAGGGGTTGCCAACCCTTTTGAAGCTGATGAACGTGATGACGGGGAAGAAGCAGGAGTGGCAGTCGATGAAGCAGTTGCCTGTGCCGGTCGATTTGGGCCGCGAGTTTCAGTTTCATTCGATATTTGTGTGTCCGGTAAGCCGTGATCAGGTGAGCGAGGAGAACCCGCCTATGCTGTTGTCGTGTGGGCATGTTCTGTGCAAGCAGTCGATTACGAAGTTGTCAAAGAATAATGTGACGAGGCCGTTCAAGTGCCCGTATTGTCCGACTGAGGTCGAAGCAGGTCAGTGTAGGCAGTTGTTTTTCTGATGCTTTGCTTTGATGAATGTGAAATGGTTGTTGAAGCTTTTTTTTTTCCTTTTCTGTTGAACGTAATTCGTGTATGTAGTTAAAGCATTACGTTTAGATTAGATGGTGTTGTCGTGATATGGTTGTTTAATTTGTTGTGTATTGGACTTTGGAAGGTTTACTGTTGGGTGGATTGTAAATATATGTATCCTTTTTTATTTGTTTCCAATTATTTGAGTTTTAGTTTGATTTTAACCAGGGGTTTTTATTTCTAGGGTTATTAATTCTCGAAACCTACCTTGTCAAGAGTTAATAGCAGATAGAGTAAGTTGTTGTTATTGTTTTCTTGCCTTCTGAATGCATATATGCCTTTGTTCTCGTTGTAACATAACGACAAAAGGCACAAGGCCTAATGGTGATGAATCTGACTTCTTTTTGTGGAACGATGTTGAAATATGATGCAAGAAGGGATTCTGAAAGTAAAAGACAAGGGCCAAGATTGCGAGACTACTATGAACATTGCTTGAGTGCTTGAAGATAAGTTTTCTGATTGTGGTGGGAGTTGGTTGAATCCAAAAATATTAGGATTTGTGATCGGAGGGGCCTTTGGGTGAGTGTTTGCAATAAAAATAGTAGTTCTCATCCAAACGCCAACTATGTTAGCTATATGTGGCCAATGTGTTATATATATATAAATTAATTAGTTTTAATACCTAATTAATGGTTTATATAATTAATAAATTTAATAGATAAATTTTATAAAGATATTATTGGTCAGTTAAAGAGTTGTTTTCACCTAACTCTACAATAGACCATGTGGTTTTATCTGTTGTGCAATAATTGCCTTTAGCAGATAAAGATAAATATATGGTCCTCTCTCTGCCGATAAAAAATAAAAGTCAATCAGTTTTCATTATCTATCATACTCAAAGTAAACAAGTTTTTATTATATATCAAACTCACAAAAATTATAGTTTGGGATTATGGATGGCTAGGAGAGAAGAATCATATATATTACATCCTTTCAACAATTAGACTGGGCAGAACAGGGAAGGACACGGTTAGTCATGTTATTATTGTATAATTAATTATGAAAATCATGAAGTTCAAGATCTTGGGACTCATTTATGTTTTATAATGATTAATTATGAAAATGATTAACATGTGGTATATGAACTCGTGATTTTTCAATTTATGTATGTAAAATTGAGTATTATATTTGCACTGCAATTTTTATGTTTTGCGGATGGTGATATCATTTAAGATTTATTATATATTCGCTGCGATATACTCGCTGCATTATATGTACCGCTACATTATATGTTCATGGGTTTTGATATTTTGCCCACAATAGTCAGTGCTCAAATTGCCCACAATAATCAGCGTTGATCAATTTAAATTATTACCTAATTGGCGTGTCAATAATTAATTGTGAATAATAATTACGTATGTCTGCATTGAATTTGTATGGTTAAGTTTTGTTTTTCCACTAATATTTTAAGGATCAGTTCATCATGCTATGCATATCAATTAACGATTACTGATATGTTTTCTTAATTGATATTATCTGTACTTTGTTTATTCCAATATTATTGTTATATGCAGAATAATAGTTTTGTTATATGAAATAATTATGACTGAATTAAACTTCAAATATTATTGCGTGTATTTGAAGTTTTAATAGATGATTTAGTTATCCACTAAAGTGGCTTAACTATAAATTTATGTAATTTGTAATATTTATTGTTTAACTTGACTTATATATTATGAATAATTTGTCACCAAAGTGGCCAAATTATAAAGTTTATTAGAAATATCAAATTAAATAGAAACTCAGTTACCCATTATTATGTAATACTATAATCGAAATGACATTACGATATAATATTGGGTATATTGACGTTAATTGATTATAGAGTATTTAAGGATCCACCCAAAGGTAGATCAGTTATTTTATGATCAAGAACATTATTGTGGTTAATTGAAATATTTTATTAGATGTGTTAGCATATCCAAAGATGGCGAACATATTTAGTTAAAATATATTTAATACCAATTATTATAAATTTAGCCTTTAGCATCAATTTCGTTTAATGTAGTACATTGTTGGATTGCCCAAAGGAGAACTTAAACGTACATTTATTGTCTATTATTGAATTCGAATTATTTAATCTCGAAGCGAATGCACCAACCAACTCTTCTATTGCAGTACATGCTTCTCTTCTGTCGCATGCTTCGTCTATTCTTATGTTTAACGCGCTTAGCTATTCCGAATGGTGCGTGTAAATCCAATTTCACCTTGGTGTTTTAGATCTTGACTTAACACTTCAAATTGAAAAGCCTACTGCTATTACTGATACTAGCAGCGACACTGAAATATCTATCTATAATGCTTGGGAAAGATCGAACAGACTAAGCCTTATGCTTATTCGAATGAGTATAGAAAACAACATCAAGTCCACTCTCCCTCAAACTTAAAATGCTAAAGAATTCATGAAATCAGTGGGAGAACGCTCCCTGTAACATCCATACATCCAATACATACTTATTTAATTATTTTTTTTATCATCATGCATTAAAAATATAATTCTAGTCCCAAGCTCGTCGCCATAATACGACTTCCTATTTTAATTTTAAATAATCTAGGAGTTCTATTTAAACGAATTTATAGTTCGTTTTCAAATAAAATTATATTATAAATTTCTAAGAAATTATTATAATTATTTAGTAATTTAATTATTTATTTAAATTACTATTGAGTCGTCTATGAAATAATTTCGATTTCTAAAATTATTATAATTTATTAATATTATAGTTATTTTAATAATTGGATCGTTCTTTTCGGACTTCAAAAACGAGCCCAATGATTAGCCCAAGTCCACTAAACCTAAGCCCTAACCTTCCATAATTAAATTCTAAGCCTAGTTTATAAAGAAAAATCTAAAATTCCACTTTTTCACAACTCTGCTTGCACACGGCCGCAAGGTATACATCTCTTTTGGATATTCTGCTTTCTTTTCAAAAACACAGCCGTAATCAAAGCTCTCGGCAACCTCGTAATCGGATCGGCAGCCAATTTCCAACCATTCCTGCTGCCGATTCCAACCACAACATCACAAAGCCATCAACTCCAAATGAAATCCAGGCCGAAACCCACGTCAAACCACCGTCACCATACCGAACCACCGCCAACCGCAGACACCCGARACCCGAAGAACTTCGACGACAAACCACCCACGAGAACCAGCCCACATCGACTGCCGACCGCCACCCAGCGAACCCACGCAGCCGTTTGCCGTCGTCGTTCACCGCCACTGCCAGGGAGAAATCAAAGGCGGCGGACGTTCTCGCCGTCGCCGAGCCAAAATTGGGATGCCGTCGCCCACCTACCAAGACCCGAGCCGCCGCCACGGATTGATCAAAAGGAGAAAGGTCGCCTCGCCGGTTGCTGTACACGGGCCGCCGTCTCCGTCCGCCCGCGCCGATTTTTCGCCGCCGTTGCAAGCGCCGTCCCATCGCCTCCGATTTGCCAAATTGCTGCGCGATTTCTAATTTGGAGAAGTGAAAGAAGGAGAAATCTCCGCCTGAATCGGACCTGGCCCCACCGCGTGGCGTGGCCGCCGGAATACGCTGCCGGCAGGCAGCCCATCGCTGTCGTTTCGCCGGAGTGCTGCACCGTTTCCGCCGGAATTTGTCCATTCGAAAAAGATGATCGGCCGATTCCCGTTTGGGAAACGAAAGAAATGAAAAGGGGCAGGACGGGTTCTGAAGGGTTAATGGGTTGAAAACCCTTTTATACCAGCCCATTTTCCCAATATTGCAGATTGACCCCAGACCTTTAGCCACCTTTCAATTGGACCCCCGATTTTACCATTAAGCCTAAATACAACCCTTCGATTTATTAAAAACCTCAATCCAGCCCCTGAAACATTTTATAAAATACATTCCAGTCCATTTTTATTTTATTATTATTATTTATATTATTATTATTATTATTATTATTATTATTATTATTATCATTAATATTGTTATTATTATTACTATTATTATTATTTTACTATTTTAAATGTGAAAATTTTTCGACGTTAAAATTGCGAATTCTATGGTTAATTGTGCTATATTTGAGTTGTATGATTTTGCATGGAAATGTCGGTGTAACTATTGAGTACGTTGAGCTCATCCCAAATCAACGACGTGTTTTTCAGGTACAAATGAGGATATCGAATGAAAGGGAAACGAGGAGGGGAATAAAACTCTCGATGTTGGATTTATGTCCTTCTAAATTTATTTTATATTTTAAATAAAAGTCTTACTTTAAACAAATGCTACATTAACTATCAAATTTTAATTGATAGTCTTTGGGTTATTTATATTATTATTTTCCGCTGCGTAAAAGTTGAACCTTTTGAAAATTTTCTATTCTCTTTTGATTTTTATGTTAAAATTGAGAAAATTAGACATTTATTGTGACGCCAAGGTTTCTCCATTTGATTGTTTAAAAATATAAATCATTTTTCGACTAAAGTGAAATCGAGGCGTTACACTCCCAAACTGCTGATAAGTCTCATGCTGGTACATTAATGACTACTTTAACTACCATGAAGTTTTGAAGGTTCTCGTAGCATGCATGAGCACGTCATTGAAATGACGAACATTGCAGCAAGACTTAAATCCTTAGGAATGACTGTGGACGATAACTTCCTCGTGCAGTTTATCTTGAATTCACTGCCTTATGAGTATGGTCCTTTTTGAATGAACTATAACACTATGAAAGACAAATAGAATGTGAATGAAGTTCACAGTATGTTAGTTGAGGAGGAAACACCGATTAAGAATCAGGGAACTCATTCCATTCATCTCGTTACCAATCATGGAGCTGGTAAGAAAGTCGGAACAAAGAAAGGAAAGGGCAAGCATGGACCACTGAAAGTGAACGAACATCTGTCCAAATTCAGAAAAAGGAACACAACGATCTCAAGTGTTGTTTCTGTGGGAAACCCGCACACTTCCAAATAGATTGCCTGAAACATAAGGCATGGTTTAAAGTTTTCGTATGTTTCGAATCAAATTTAGTTGTCCTCAAATTACCTGGTGGCTTGATTCCGACTGCACCACTCATGTTTCAAATACGATGCAGGGATTCCTTACTAACCAAATCACAAATCCAAATGAAAAGTATGTGTACATGGGAAATCGAGTCAAAGCTCCAGTTGAAACTTTTGGAACTTATTGTCTTATTTTAGATTGCGAACACCATTTAGATTTGTTTCAAACTCTATGTACCTCTGGTAATTTGGTTTCTCTTTGAAGACTTGATTCTGTTGGATATTCCTTTAAAATTTTAAAATAGACGTTTTAGTTTGTTTAAACAACATCTTTTTATTGGTTCTGGTGTCCTTAATGATGGTCTTTATAAACTTAAGCTCGATAATAATTTTGCTAAGACTCTTTTAACCCTGCATCATAATGCTGGAACTAAACGTGGTTTAGTGAATTAAAATCCTGCTTTCTTGTGGCATAAACGTTTTGGGGCATATTTCCAAAAAAAGAATGAAAAGATTGACAAAGAACGAAATCCTTCCAAATTTGGATTTTACCGATCTTGACATTTGTGTGGATTGTATTGAGGGAAAACAAACAAAACACACAAAGAAAGGAGCCACTAGAAGAACACATCTTCTTGAAATAATACACACCGATATCTGCGGGCCTTTTGATATTTCCTCTTTCGGAAAAGAAAGATATTTTATCACTTTTATCGACGATTTTTCACGTTGTGATTATATCTATCTATTAAATGAAAAGTTTCAGTCGGTAGATACCTTCGAGGTATATATTATCGAGGTTGAAAGAAAGCTAGATAGAAAAGTGAAGATTATTAGATCTGATAGAGGTGGTGAATTTTATGGAAAATATAATGAATGTGGGCAATGTCCAGGCCCGTTTGCCAAATTCCTTGAAAAGCGTGGTATATGTGCTCAATATACTATGCTAGGTACACCACAACAGAATGGTGTAGCAGAAAGATGTAATCATATTCTCTTGGATATGGTTAGGATTATGTTAAGTAATTCTTCATACCCACATCATTGTGGATGCACGCTCTTATAACTGCCATGTATTTATTAAACATGGTTACTAGTAAGGCAATTCTTAAGACTCCTTTTGAACTGTGGAACGGTAGTAAACCTAGTTTACGACACTTGCATGTTTGGGGTTGCCCGACAGAAGTAAGAGCTTATAATCCACAAGAAAAGAAATTAGATCCAAAGACAATCAGTGGCTAATTCATTGGCTATCTTGAAAAGTCTAAAGAGTAGAAGTTTTACTGTCCTAATCATAGTACAAGAATTATCGAGAGTGGAAATGCTAGGTTCATTGAGAATTGTGAAGTTAGTGGGAGCCAAGAACCACGAAACATGGATATTCAAGAAGTTAGGGTGCAAATTCCTTTGCCCATAACTCCTTGTAAAGTTGTTCCTCACATTTAGCCTAATATTGGGCAAGAACAACAAATTCATGACCAAGAAACTCACAATAATGATAACGCACCTGCAATAAATGAACCACACGTAACACAATTACATAGATCTCAAAGACAAAGGAGGTATGCTATTTCAGATGAATATGTGGTTTATAATCCAGGGTTAGAATGTGACTTAGGATTTGATGATGATCCAGTTTTATTTTCACGTACCATGGAAAGTGATAATTTCATAAAATGGTTGGACAACATGAAAGATGAGTTGGAATCTATGGAACAAAATGAAGTCTGGGACCTTGTCAAACGATAATGCCAGACTTGTTGCAAAAGGTTTTACTCAAAAAAGTGGTATTGATTATAATGAGACTTTTTCACCGATTTCTATGCAATTTTCTTGTAAAATTATTATGGACTTGGTGGCTCATTACGATTTGGAGCTACATCAAATGGATGTGAAAACAACCTTTCTGAATAGTAATTTGGATGAAGAAGTTTATAAGGATCAACCTGAGGGTTTCTCCATAGAAGAAAAAGAACGTATGGTGTGTAAACTTAAGAAATCGATATACAGACTTAAAAAAAACTTCACGTCAATGGTATCTTAAGTTCAATGATACCATCACTTCTTTTGGATTTGAAGAAAACATTGTTGATCGATATATATATATATCTGAAAGCCAGTGGGAGCAAATTTATTATTCTGATTTTGCATGATGATGGCATCTTGCTTGCAACGAATGGGTTTGATGTATGACACCAAGAAACTTCTCTCGGAGAACTTTTAAATGAAAGATATGGGTGAGACAACTTCTGTGATCGGAGTAGAGATATTTTGGTATAATTCACAAGAATTGTTAGGGTTGTCTCAGAAATCATATATATTAACAAAGTCTTAGAGAGATTTAGAATGGAAAAGTGCTCATCAAGTATCATTCCAATTCAGAAGGGAGATAAGTTTAGTCTTATGTAATGTCCAAAGAATGAATTGGAACGTAAGCAATGTTGGAAATTCGGTTTAAGAAATTTGATATTGATCAAATATGTAAGTGATATCTATTTTTTGTAAAATAGAATCTCTCAAAACAAAATTGTTGGAATGAGAAATTAATTTTTTAACGTTAAACTCTTTGTCATTGGATTCAATTGAGAACTATTCTGGTTTGCTACAAATAAATCTCTATTTGAGAATTTTTCATATAACTCATAAATATATATCTGTACAGATATAAATAAATAGACGCATTAAAAAGATTAATATATCAGTAGACACTTATTCAGTAGTATAGAATATCTTGAACAGACGACAGTTTGTTCAAAAGACATATCTGCTAATTTACACAGCCCTATGCAAAATTTGTTGTTTATTCATGAAGATATATTGAACAGAGGCAAGGTTGTTCAAAAGACATATCCACCGATGTACAACCCTATGCAAAATCCAGTGTCTATTCATCTAAAAGTCCCATGCAAAAAGTTGTATCCATTCAAACACAATCTTACGGCCTCAATAAATAGCCCACATGTCTGCGATCAATTCATTTAATTCATTTTTCATACAAAATTCGTCATACAAAATATATTATCTGATTATTTCTTTCAAAGCTTAATTGTTCCAAATACAGTTCTATTTGGTGAAGATTCTAATTATTGAAGTGCTTCTTAGTTGGAATCAGAAATCGTTTTATCTTAAGGACGATTGCTATCAACCGTGAGCACCGTAGCAGGGCAATATTCGTTTTAGTAGAGAGTGCCCAACATTCGACTCGATCTCAATATTTACATTTATTATTGTTATTATTATTTTCTCGCATTTCTTTTGAAAACCTTATCCAATTTCTAACAATCTAAGACGAATATTTTATTTTCATAAGAAATGGCAACTCTAAGCACTTTCGTGACTCCGACTCCCATTCACGGCGAAAGACCGCCCAAGTTCAACGGCGCCAACTTCAAAAGATGGCAATGAAAAATGTTTATTATCTCACTACTCTCAGTCTATCTCGTTTTTTGACGGAAGATCCCTCAACTGTTTTTGTAGAAGACACCGACACCCAGAGGCGTGGAGCTGTGGATGTGTGGCATCACAGTGATTATCTGTGTAGGAACTATCTCCTAAATGGATTGGATGACACATTATATAATGTGTACAGCTCAATCAAGACGTCTAAAGAAGTGTGGAACTCTTTGGAGAAGAAGTACAAGACGGAAGATGCCGGCATAAAGAATTTTCTTATTGGAAAATCTCTTGACTTCAAGATGGTTGATACCAAGTCAGTGATCAGCCAAGTACAAGAAATTCAAATCATCCTTCATGACTTTTTGCCTGAAGGATTTCAAGTAAATGAACCATTCCAAGTGGCTGCAATTACTGAGAAATTACCGCCAATGTGGAAAGAATTTAACAACTACCTCAAGCACAAATGAAAGGAAATGGGACTTGAGGATTTGATAGTCCAGTTTCATATCGAAGAAGATAATCGTAAGGCCGAAGGAAAGTCCAACAAAAGTGAAGTGGAGGCAAGGGCAAATTTGTCTGAATCGAACACTTTTAAGAAAAGGAAGAGGTCTGCTAATAACAAGAAGTAGGGGAATGCAAAAAAGTTCAAGGAGAATTTCTATAACTGTTGCAAACCAAACCATATGGCTAAAGATCGTCGTCAACCAAAGAAGGGCTATAAAAATGTTAATAAAGACCAGGCTAAAGTGACTGAAGACAAACCTCTTCCAATTGACTTGTCGGAGCTTGATCTTTCAGCCGTTGTATTTGAAGCCAATTTGGTTGATAACCCAAGAGAATGGTGGATAGATACTGGAGATACTCGTTACATTTGTGCTGATAAGGAGATGTTTTCCTCCTATATACCGATCAGTGGAAGAAATTTATTCATGGGAGATTCTTCAACTTCCAAAGTGATAGGAATCGGCAAAGTGGTACTCAAGATGACTTTCGGCCATGAGTTGAAGCTTGTGGATGTGATACATGTCCCAGATATTCGTAAAAATTTGGTCTCTGGCTCCCTGTTAAGTAAGGCTGGATTTAAACTAGAATTTGAGGCGAATAAGTTTGTAATGATCAAGAATGGTAAATTCTTGGCATGAGCCTATCTTGATAATGGTATCTTTAAGATGAATGTAATGTCTGTTTTTCACCAAGATGCGACGAATAAAGTTTCTAATTCTGTTTACTTGTCAGAATGCTCTAATTTATGGCATGACAGATTATAACATGTTAACTTCAACACAATTAAAAAATTGATGAATCAAGAATTATTACCTAGTTTTAAAATTGATTCTAAAGAAAAGTGCAGGATTTGTGTTGAAGCAAAAATGACTAACACACCATTTCATTCGGTGACAAGATGTACTAGTCCACTCGAGTTAACTCATATTGATTTATGTGATTTAAATTTGGCACAAACTCGAGGTGGAAGAAAGTAATGTATTATATTCATAGACAATCGCAGAAGATAATGTTACGTTTATCTTTTAAAAAGTAAGGATTAAGCTTTTGAAGCTTTTAAGACTTATAAGAATGAAGTTGAAAATCAACTTAACTTGAAAGTTAAAATGATTCGAAGTGATAGAGGTGGAGAATATGTTTCTCCGTTTGAAGAATTTTGTAAGGAAAGTGGAATCATTCATCAAACTACAGCTCTGTATTCACATCAGTCTAATGGTGTTGCTGAATGCAAAAATCATACTCTCAAAGAGATGATGAATGCATTATTACTAAGTTCTGGCTTACCCCAAAATATGTGGGGTGAAACAATATTATCAGCTAATTACATTCTTAATAAGATACTACACAAATGTAAAGAAAAAAACTCCATATGAACAATGGAAAGGGCATAAACCAACCTATAAATACCTAAAAGTGTGTGTGTGTGTATGTGTGTGTGGGTGGGTGGGTGGGGGGGTTAGGGTTCGGCTAAAGTTGAGGTACCTAAACCAAAACAGGTTAAAATTGGACCAAAGACTACTAATTGCATTTTTATTGATTATGAAAACAATAGTAGCTCATACCGATTTGTGGTGCACAAGTCAGAAATTTTCGATATCAATGAAGCGATGATCATTGAATCAAGGAATGCGATTTTCTTTGAAAATACCTGTACTTGCAAAGAAAGGAAAGAAGTATCTAACCAAAGAACTTATGAAATGATTGATTTACCTCAAAGTGTGGAAGAGGAACCAAGACGCAGTTAAATGACAAAAGTAGCTAAGTCTTTTGGTCCTTATTTTCTAATTTACATGTTAGAAAATGAACCAAGAAATATTCAAGAAGTTTTATCTACTCTAGACGCTCCTCTCTGGAAAGAAGTTATCAATAGTGAGATAAAATCCATTATGTGTAATAATACGTGGGAGTTGGTCGATCTCCCTCCAGGATGCAAACCTTTGGGATGTAAGTGGATTATTAAAATGAAGTACAAAGCTGATGGATCTATCGATAAGTTTAAGGCCCGTTTGGTAGTTAAAGAGTTTAAACAAACAGAGGGATATGATTTTTTAGATACATATTCTCCTGTTTTGAAAATTACATCTATGCGTGCACTCTTTGCTATTTCTACATTACATAATCTTGAAAAACATCAAATGGACGTAAAGACGGACTTCTTGAATGGAGATCTTGAAGAGGCTATTTATATGGAACAACCCGAGGGGTTTGTTGCGCCCAGACAAGAGAATAAGGCGTGTAAACTAGTCAAGCCACCATATGGACTGAAACAAGCACCTAAACAGTTGCATGAAAAATTTGACAGAACTATTGTCAAATGGTTTCAAAATCAACGAATGTGACAATTGTGGCTACATTAAAGGGACAAATGATGCTTTTGTAATTGTTTGTCTTTATGTGGATGACATGTTGATTATGGGAAGTACTCATGATTTAATCATTAAAACTACGAGGATGTTAAAAAGGTATTTTGACATAAAAGATATGGGGGTGTGTGACGTCATATTAGGGATTAAGGTCTCTAGAACCTCCAAGGGATAGTTTTGTCACAATCTCATTCCATAGAAAATATTCTAAAGAAGTTTGATATGTTTGATAAACCTCATGCTAAGACGCCTATAAATACAAATCCGCACTTAGTCAAGAATCGAGGGGAATCATTTTCTCAGCAAAATTATGCAAGAATAATTGGCAGTCTAATGTACTTAGGTAACTGTGCACGACCTGATATTGCATATTTAGTGAGTAAATTAAGCCGGTTCACAAGTAACCCTAGTGTAGATCATTGAAATGCTTTGAATATGGTACTTAGTTATTTAAAGTTTACCATGAATTATGGTACACTTTATACAAGATATCCAGCACTATTAGAAGGATATTGTGATGTTAATTGGATATCTGATACAAATGACTCCAAGGCCACAAGTGGATACGTGTTTACGATAGGTGGTGGAGCAGTGTCGTGGAAATATTCTACACAGACGTGCATAGCTCGATCAACTATGGAATTCGAGTTCATAACTTAAGATAAAGCTGGAGAAGAAGCAGAGTGGCTTAGAAATTTCGTGGAAGACATTCCTTGATGGAATAAACAAGAGCTTCAAATATGATACATTCTGATAACCAATCAACTATCGCAAGGGCACTGAGTAGCATGTATAATGGTAAATATAGACATATACGTCGACGACACAATACCATTAGAAAATTGATCTCATGTGGGGTTATTGTTTTGCATGTAATTGTGGTGTTTTTCTCGTGTTTTTAATTAGAAATTTATATTGTTTTTATTAGTTTTTGAGCCGATTAGTTAGTTTTCTAGGTTATTTCTCCTGTTTTATTGTTTTTCGTGTTTCTTATTGATTTTATATTTAATTTGGTTAAATAGGTTCAACTGATTTGAGGTTTGGTGAAACTCTTGGTTTTTTATGTTTTAAAATTCCTATTTTATAGGCCAAGGCATTAAGGACCAAAGTTCAAGCCAAGCCGTGCCAAATCCGGTGCCAAGAGCAAGTTCAAAAATGGCTAAACATTCTGAAATACTAGCTAACCCATGCCAAAACACGCCAAAGCAGGCGCCAGGCCTTGGCGCTTGCCAAAACGCTTGCCAAACTGTCGACACTGGGTAAGCTGCCGACACTGGGTTACCCAGTGTCCGAGCAGTGCCCGGCACCGCACGCCCGCATCCGCCCGCGCCCAGCGCTGGCGCTCGCCACGCCTCTCGCCAAGGATGCCGCCAAACCCCTACTGACACTGGGTATGTTCCCGACACTGGGTTACCCAGTGTCCAAGCAGCGCCGCCCAGTTTCGCCCATGCGCGCCCATGGCCGAGCCATACCGAGCCACAATGAGCCAATTGGCTAGCAAATGGCCTAGAAAGACCATTTTTTGTCAAAATTGGTCAAACCCGGGATTTTCAAGTCTTTTAGGCTAATTTGGCCCATTTAAACCCAATAAAAATCTAGTATAAATAAAGGATAATTGTCATTTTGTAAAAACACCTCCTCCCAACCCAAGCTTTGGTTTGAGATAGTTTTCTCTCTCTAGATTTAATTTTCAAGATTTGCCTTGGGTTTGTAAGCCTAAGAAGAAATCAAGTACTCCCTTGAAATTGTGATTGTAATTCCATTCAAACTTTTGGATTCTCTCTTTTATTCAAGTAGCTTTCTTTTAATTTTATGCTTTGTTCTTTAATTTCATGTTTCTTCTTCATTTTATGCCTTTTGCCTTAGGTATTAGAATCAATGTTTTAAAAACCGGATCGGTGAACGAACCGATCTCCTCACCGGTTCACGGTTCAACCAGTCGGACCGGTTCAACCGCCGGTGCAACCGTATTAATAAAAGCATAACATTTTTAATTATATAGTATGAAATATTATGTAATGTATTAATATAAATATTGATTTGATTCGTATTTGGGAAAAGTAATTAGTTTATTATATAAACATGCTTAATTTATTTATACTCTATTAAACATATTAATGTAATTCTTTGTTATGTGATATATTAGTCATAGATCACTATCTTAATTATTTGTCTAGGTTATTAAGAGAGATAAAAAATAAAGAAATAAAACTGACCGAACATAATTTTTTTTTATCATATCGCTTGATTAGGTTTCATGAATCATTAATATAATTATGCCAATTTAGTTGAATCATACACATTATTTTGCACATAAAAAACGATTTGACCGGTTCAACCGGTTTCATTGTCGGTTTTCAGCGGTTTAACCGGTTTTGACCGGTTTAACCAGTAAAATGGTTTTATAGGTGTGATCGGACCGGATCAATGGCCGGTTCCCAGTCTAACCGGTTGAACCGGCCGGTCCGGTGCGGTTTCTAAATCATTGATTAGAATTATAGTTTAATCTTGTGAATTGGCTATGGAATCTAGTTGAGTGACACATCTAGATCATAGATCAAGTGCTTGATTGGTTTAATTTCAAGTAATTTCATAAGTTTCATGCATGTTCTTTATATTATTCTTTTTGTCTTAGCTACTTGATTTCTTGTTAGATCTTAAGAATTGGATATGGAATCTAGATGAGTGACATGTCTAGATCATCGATTGGGTCTTGGATCATTTTTAATTTGAATATTTCATGTGCTTTATTTTAATTTTTATTTTCATGCTTAATCCTAGATCTAGGCTTTGTTGCTTGTTAATTCTCGTAAAGTTTTAAACTTTGACGTCAATTTGCTCTTTCTATTCATGCTTTCGATTTTTGTCAATTTGCACTATTCAAGTTTTAATGTTCATGCAAGCATTGTTGTACCTTGAGCTTTCATGCTTGTACTTGGTGAAACATTGCTTATTTTTGCTTATTTTCATTACATACGACGAGGCATCCGACCAACATGCAATTTCATTTCCTAGTTTAGTTTAATTGCTTTATTTTCATTTCTTTAAGCTACAAACACTTTGAATCCTTCAATTGAATCGAAGTCCGATAATATTGAGCCAATGAACCTTTATTTTCAAAACCACTAAAACTACAAAAACAAAAGGGCGCCATTGCGACTCGGATTGGTTAAGGCTTTCGATTTGATTGTTGTTTCTTTGTGTTTTTAGCTCTCTTTGTTATTGACGTTTTTTTGTTATGTATGCAAGGTAATTGTAGCTATGATGGATACATTCCCAACATGGCAGGGCATGGTGTAAACCATGTTGGGAATGGCATGTATAATGGTTTTGGCAATGTGGGAGGGCATGGTGCAAACCACGTTGCCAATGGTGGATTCGGCTATGGGCAACCCAACATGGGAGGGCATGGTGCAAACCATGTTGGGTATAATGGCTTCTCGGGTACGAATGGGTCGTATGGAAGATATAATGCTCCGAATCACTTCCCGAATATGCATAATCTGACATCAGGGCTATATAGTGGTTATATTGCGCCCAATCAATGCCCGAACATGTATAATGGAGGCTTTAGTCCGAATGGGTACGATGGTGGTCAATATCCGATTCCCACCCCGTATGGTGGTAATGGCATTCCCGAGCATTGTCCAAACATGCATAATGGTAGCTTTGGGAATCCCGACCCGTGTGGAGGTCCTCCTACTTCGAATCAAAATTTTGGGACGCGCATAACCCTATCTACTAAAAATCACGAAGCTTATGAGTTGTTTGGAGGTCCGAGCTCCATTGTCGCAAGTGGTCCCTGTTTTGCATGTAATTGTTGTGTTTTTATAGTATTTTTAATTAGGGTTTTATATTATTTTTAGTGGTTCTTGAGTCGTTTAACTTTGTTTTCTAGGTTATTTTTCTTATTTTAGGGTTTTTGTGTTCTTCTTTTGATTTTATGTTTAATTGGATTAAATGGTTTTAATTGATTTAAGGTTGGTGAAATTGTTGGTTTTTATGATTGAAAACTCTCATTTAATAGGTGGTTTAACGATTTGAATTCAAGATAAGGCATGGAGGCCAAAACTCAAGCCATGGCTTGCCAAAAGTTGTGCCAAGAGGGAGCTTCAAAGTTGCAAACATTCTGGAATTGCTGCCATCCCTTGCCATTAGCTGCCATCTCCAGCAGCCAGGCACATGGCAGCGCCCAAGGCTTGCTCCTCCTTGCCATCTCCAGCGCCCAGGCACATGGCAGCGCCCAAGGCTTGCTCCTCCTTGCCATCTCCAGCGCCCAAGCACATGGAAGTGCCCAAGGCTTGCTCCTTCTTGACTTCTCAAGCGCCATCCTCCACCCCAAGCACATGGCAGCCGCCAAGGCTTTCTCTTTCTTGCCTTCTCAAGCACCAACACCCTTAGCAAGGAGCAGTTCCATCCATCGCCATGTCCTGCCATCTCTCCAACGCCATGTCAAGCAAGATGGCGTAGGGCAAGACACTCATACTTGCCATCTCCAAATGCCATGCCTTGCCAAGGCCCTTGCTGATAGGGCAGTATTGGTCAGATCTGTATCAAGGTAGACCTGAATTTTAGGAATAAAAGCAGACCTGGTTGCTTGGGCAGGGAAAGGTAAATGGGGACCATGTGTCAGAATTAGTTACCTGGATGATCCTTAATTTGCGGGCCTTGTTCCCGAGATCCCGGAGAAGGGTCCCCACTGGGGAAATCTTAGATATTCTAAGTCAGACCTGACTTGGAGAAGAGTTGGCCACTTCAGATAAGGAAATTGGACTACCCATTTGAGAAGTGCTCTTGGCAGGGCAATCTTGAGAATAATAAAGCAGAGCTGGTTCGGTCAGACCTGGCCTCCCGCTTACTTGAGAAGGAACAAGTGGGGCCACTTGTTCAGAATCTGTTCTCCAAAATGCCCCATGATTCGCGGCACGTGCTCCTGGGATCCTGGCTGGGGTCCCCACAAGGAGAAGCTATAAATATCTCAGCTGGGGGACAGAGAGAGGTATGGTTTTTCTTAAGCATTCCTTATTATTTTCTTGAATACACCTAAACGCTTACTGACTAAAGCATCGGAGAGGTTTTCACCGGAAAACTCCCGGTGGTCCTTTCTAACCTGTCTTGTGGTGCAGATTCAGAAGGTTCTGGGTTTCCGGGCGTTGCAGGGTTGTTCACTTTTCTGGGCTAGAACACTTGCCAAGCCCCCTTGCACCCAAGTCACGCCTCCCCCTAGCCATGGACGCCCCAAGCCATCTCCAAAAGACCAAGACTCACCCCAAACCAACCAACCAAGCCACATTGAGCCATCTTGGTCAACACGGGTCAAGATTGGGTCAAACCGGGAAATTAAGCCTTTAAAGCCCAAATTGACCCATTTAAACCCAATAAAAATTAGTATAAATAAAACACAACTCTCATTTTTGTAAAAAAAAAAAATCACTCCCCTCCCAACCCTAACTTGGGTTTGGGATCAAATTACTCTCAAGCTCTTGGATAATTTTCTCTCTTAGGTTTTAGATTCAATTTCAAGCTTTGATGTAATTTTTTTTCTAGATTTAGATTTACTTTCATGCTTGGCCTTGGGTTTGTAAGCCTAAGAAGAATCCAAATACTCCTTTGGATTGTTACTTTTGATGCAATTACATTGAAGCTTTGTATCATTTCTTAATTCAAGTAAGTTTCCTTTCAATTTCATGTTTCATGCTTTATTTCCATGCTTTGTTCTTCATTTCCATGCTTGTTCTTCATGTTATGCCTTTTGYCTTAGCACCTTGAWTTCWTGTTAGATCTTAAGAATTRGMTATGGAATCTAGACGAGTGACACATCTAGATCATAGATCGAGTCTTAGATCGTCTTGATTTCAAGTTTTTCCTATGCTTTATTTGCAATTTTATTTTCATGCATAGTTCTAGGTTAAATCTTAGATCTACTCTTCATTGCTTGCTATTTTCTTTAAAGTTTTAAACTTTTGCGTTAACTTTTCTTGCTCTTTCCATTCATGCTTTCAATTTTTGCTAATTTCGATTATTTAGGATTTTATGAAGAGTTGTACCTTGTGCATGCATGCTTGTACTTGGTGAAACATTGCATGTTCATGCTTATTTCCATTACTTGCTTGCATTTTCAATTAAGGCATACGACCGAGGCATTCTACCCACTTGTTATTTCATTTCTTAGTGTAGTTCAGTTAGTTTAATTGCTTTATTTTCATTTTCCTTTTATTTTCAAAGCTTGAAACACATTGATTCTCTCAATCGAATCGAATTCCGATAATACCAAGTCATGAACCTTTAATTTTCTAAAACCACAAAAAACTACACTTCAGTCCCCCTATCCGCACCATGGGTGACATGAACAAACCGTTTGTGGGATGATCATGGTGTGGAACATGTGGTCATGATACCAAGTCTTGCCCTTCAATTCCCTCGTTCAATTTGCCGATGCCTCATTCGCAGGACGTGTATGGGGGTCATGGATATCAAGCGGGACCTGATTATACCATGCTATCTTTTGCTCCACCGCCGTCTCATAATAGGGTTGTTTCTCCTCATGTGGGCCCGTGTCATCCGACGACCCAGTGATTTCTCCTACCCCACCTCTCGATCTGGATCTATTAGCCTTTACACGATAATTATCAAGTCCACCTTCACATACTTCTCTGATCGCGATCTTTGATAAGTGTGGGGTGGTTGAGAATACGGGTGTCTCTCCGTCGGAAGAGGACGTATTTTCATTTCCGAATGCTGTTACTCCTCTTGACCCTTTACCTTTTACTTCAAAAGAATCTTGCGAAGAATGGGTATATATAGAATTCCTCAAGGCCATGGTCGAATGGGTTTATATGGAGGATAGGAGCATTGAGGAGGATATTTTCCGGGAAGCCTATTTTGAGGAGTGTTGTGAGGATGATGAGCCCCTTGTTCTTAACGATGAGTACGTTGTGCCTCTATGTGCCTAAGACTTGTGTGAATATGATTGTTTATGTGTCGTTAATAGCAACGATGACTTTTTCAAGGGGGAGGTGGAGATAGTTGATGATAAGAGTGAGAAGTTTGAAAATCACCTTGAGGAAAAGATCATTGATGATAATATGGAAGAGCTTGAAGACTATCTTGAGGGGATCGTGGAATTGCTCGAATTAGCCCCTGATGAAGACGAGAGGAGGCACAAGCCCGAGCTTAAGCCTCCCCCATATCCCTCCAAGCGTTTCTATTTGGAAGAGGAGAGCAAGCCGATTATCATCTTTTCCGGTCCGAATCGAGAGAGGAGGAGAGGATGGTTGAAGTGCTCAAAGTTTTTAAGGGTGCTATTGGTTGGAGACCCGGAGTTGTTAAGGGAGTTAGCCCCCGTATAGAAATAGTAAGAGTCAGAATTTGGAGGTTGTTGTGGGAAGGATTGATATTTGTGATCTCCAAGAGCGAGTGGGTGAATCCCATTGACTTGGTGCCCAAGACGAGCGGCATGTTCGTTTTTGAAAATGAAAAAGGAGAGTTGATGGCTACGAGAGATACAATGGGTTGGAGGATGTTGATCGATTCTAAGAAGTTAAATGCGACTACCAAGAGAGATCATTTCCCTTCCCCGTTTATCGATCAAAGGTTGAACTAGCTAGTCGGCCATTATTCTTATCGTTTCCTAGATGAGTTTTCGGGGCACTTCAAAACTAACATTCCACCCGAAGACCTAGCGGATACGAGTCCCATTTGCCCGTTTGGAATATTTTCTTTTTGGCGAGAACTATTTAAGCTATGAAATGCGCCAAGAACAATCCAAAGAGTGGACACTCCCGACAAGGAGGAGATTGTATTGGTGGATCCTCCCATTATCTTTCCACCTTGATCAAAAAGGGAGTTCGTCAAGCTAGTGACGTAAAACAAGCTCTTCTTGGGAGGCAACCCAAGTTCTTTCCATTTATCTCTTTTACTTTCTTTCTTTATTTCTTACTTTATAAAAATCCAAAAACATTTGAAAATTTAAAAACAAAAAAATATTTTTGTTGTCTTTTGGGTTCTATCTAGTCTTTGTTTTTTTATCTCGATTTATGTACCTATTTTCTTGAGTTTTTAATTTCGTGTGATTTTTTCTTTTAGTGTTTTGCTTTCCGACTCCAACCTTTGCCGATTTGATAAGTTAGTAGAACTCATGGAGCCGGGAGAAATAATCCATGCTTGGTTTTCACGTGGATTGCTTGGATGCTTAAGTGGACCCCACCGAGCTCGGCTCAAACTCGCTCGGTTTAGGAAGCTTCTATCTCACCCTCCTTTTACTTGTTTTTCATTAAAATGCAATGAGGGCATTGCATGGTTTAAGTGTGGGGTGGGCTGGTGGTTAGGGTGCGGGTTTTATAAAGCATGATTTGTCTTTCTTAACTCGAGCCTTGGCGAAGCGACGCATTCTTGGCGCAGTGACGCTTACTAATTGCGCTTTTATATGGTTGAGTCATATTTGTGTCTTTTGTGTCTCTATTACATTGTAGAACTATCACCACTTGCTTGGAGGTTTGAATAGTTTACTTGTCGGGTTTTTACATGTTTATGCCCTCTTGTATAAGGAGTTGGATTTTTGTGCTTCGTCTAAAACCCGCCTATATATATATAATCAACATTTACTCGTGAACAGATTGCAAAGCTCTAAAGCTCTTTCGATTTTTTTTTTCCAAAACTCGGTGCAAACTAGTGAGTAGCCTTGTGTGAATTATTGGTTTGTTTGCATTTTTATGAAAATTGCATTGAGGAGGCTTGGTTTTGCTCGTACATGATTGAATTTGGAAATGAACTCGAGGCACATATATCACCCTTATTCCGGCTATATCCAAATATATAAGCTACTTAAAAACCCCAAATGAGCCCCCTTGAGCCTATGCCCCGTTTCTTGTTAGCTGAGCACAATTTTAGCTCTTATATCTTCATAATTTGTTAGGTAAGAGTGTATGATTAGCTGATGAGAAATGTGAGGGAGATCGATTGTGGGTTTCGGGTTTTGAGTTGTTTATACAAAAAAAAAACAAAGAGAAAAAGAAAAAAAAAGAATAAAATTTGAACACAAATCACGAAAAGTGATAAAGCGTGCGTTCAAGCAAAAAGCCTAATTTAAAAAGGCCAAGTTTAGCTAAACTAAGCGAATTCAAAAAGCTTATAAGTGTTATGAAATAAAATTCGGAAAAGTGTGTGAGTGTACAAAGGGTTTCGAACGAAAGTTTGGTGCTTGAGGAAGGGTGAAGCGATCATAAGCTTCGGGTTCTAGAAATTAGGGTTTCGTGTGTTATTGATCACGTTTGATCGTGTGTTAGCCACTATATCCAAAAATTCCATACCTTACTAAAGAGCCAGCGTTACAACCCGAAATAAAGACCTCTTTCGATCCTTGTTTGGTCATGTACAATGGGTAATTTTGAGTTTTCGATTTGTGAAATCTTGATGAAGTGCATGCATTATCCAACTCGAGTGTATACACAACCCATATAAAAACAAACACTTGAGCGAATTGAGCGAACACCCTCAAAACTCCATTTGTAAGGAAGTAATCGATTTGGCTTTCATTTGAGAAAGAGTAATACGAGCAATGCTTGACGATAACGAGTTTATGTTGATACTTTCATCATATTAATTAGGATAAGCACAAGGGTTTTTGTTTTTGCATAATGTTCATTACATGTGCATTCTTGATTCTTTTTGTTGTTCGAGGACGAACAAACTGATAAGTGTGGGGTGGTTGTTTTGAATGTAATTGTGGTGTTTTTCTCATGTTTTTAATTAGGATTTTATATTTTTTTATTAGTTTTTGAGTCGATTAGTTAGTTTTCTAGGTTGTTTCTCTTGTTTTATTGTTTTTCGTGTTTCTTATTGATTTTATATTTAATTTGGTTAAATGGGTTCAATTTATTTGAGGTTTGGTGAAATTCTTGGATTTTTATGTGTAAAAATTCCTATTTTATAGGCGGGAAAAATACTTTTTGCAACCTGTACTATAGGCGTTTTCACGCTTTGCAACCAAATGTTTTTTTCGTTGTCAACTGCAACCTGTACTACAATTTTGCAACTCGGAGGGTGAAAAATAAAGCGTGAAAAAAAAACTTTAGGTTGAAAAATTGTAGTACAGGTTGCAATTGACAACGAAAAAAATATTTGGTTGCAAAGCATGAAAATGACTATAGTACAGGTTGTAAAAAATATTTTTCCCTAGGGCCAAGGCATTAAGGACCAAAGTTCAAGTCAAGCCGTGCCAAGCCGTGCCAAATTTAGTGCCAAGAGCAAGTTCAAAAATGTCCAAACATTTTGGAATACTAGCCAAACTACGCCAAAGCAGGCGCCAAGCCTTGGCGCTTGCCAAAATGCTTGCCAAATTGCCGACACTGGGTACGCTGCCGACACTGAGTTATCCAGTGTCCGAGTATTGCTCGACACCGCACGCCCGCAGCCGCCCGCGCCCAGTGCTGGCGCTCTCCACGCCTCTCGCCAAGGATGCCGCCAAACCTCTGCCGACACCGGGTACGTTCCCAACACTGGGTTACCCAGTGTCCGAGCAGCGCCGGCCGAGCCATACCGAGCTACAATGAGCCAAAATGTGCTAATTAGCTAGCAAATGGCCTAGGAAGACCATTTTTGGTCAGAATTGGTCAAACCCGGGATTTTCAAGCCTTTTAGGCTAATTTGGACCATTTAAACCCAATAAAAATCTAGTATAAATAGAGGACAATTCTCATTTTGTAAAAACACCTCCTCCCAACCCAAGCTTGGGTTTGGGATAATTTTCTCTCTCTAGATTTAATTTTCAATCTTTGCCTTGGGTTTGTAAGCTTAAGAAGAATTCAAGTACTCCCTTGAATTTTTAATTTTGATTGTAATTCCATTCAGGCTTTTAGATTCTCTCTTTAATTCAAGTAAGCTTTCTTTTAATTTTATGCTTTGTTCTTTAATTTCATGCTTCTTCTTCATTTTATGCTTTTTTCCTTAGGTATTAGAATTATAGTTTAATCTTGTGAATAGGCTATGGAATCTAGTTGAGTGACACATCTAGATCATAGATCAAGTCCTTGATTGGTTTAATTTCAAGTAATTTCATATGTTTCATGCATGTTCTTCATATTATACTTTTTGTCTTAGCTACTTGATTTCTTGTTTGATCTTAAGAATTGGCTATGGAATCTAGATGAGTGACATGTCTAGATCATAGATCAGGTCTTGGATCATTTTTAATTTGAGTGTTTCATGTGCTTTATTTGGATTTTTACTTTCATGCTTTGTTTCATGCTTAATCCTAGATTTACTCTTTGTTGCTTGTTAATTCTCGTAAAGTTTTAAACTTTGACGTCAATTTTCATTGCTCTTTCTATTCATGCTTTCGATTTTTGTCAATTTGCATTATTCAAGTTTTTATGTTCATGCAAGCATGGTTGTACCTTGAGCTTTCATGCTTGTACTTGGTGAAACATTGCTTGTTTTTGGTTAATTTTCATTGTTGCTTGCATTTTCCCATTATTCAAGTTTTTATGTTCATGCAAGCATGGTTGTACCTTGAGCTTTCATGCTTGTACTTGGTGAAACATTGCTTTTTTTTTTCTTAATTTCATTATTTCTTTGCATTTTCATTTCGTGGCATACGACGAGGCATCCGACCAACATGCAATTTCATTTCCTAGTTTAGTTTACTTAGTTTAATTACTTTATTTTCATTTTATTTTTGTTTCTTTAAGCTACAAACACTTTGAATCCTTCAATTGAATTGAAATCCGATAATATCGAGCCAATGAACCTTTATATTCAAAACCACTAAAAACTACAAAAATAGTTATATCGGTTGACTACGTACAATCAAAGGAGTGCATTCGTTTACTAAAGGCATAAACAGAGATCGGTTGTATAAACTCGTTAGAGGAATGGGATTAAAGTCCACAACAAAAGAATAGTCTTAGCGGACACCCAACCTTGTGAGTTGGAGGATCCCAAAATCTTGGTTCAATGGGAAAATCAAGTCTTGACAGTTTAATGAACACTTGGAAACACACTTATCCATTCTTAGAACGTCCAAGTAATAAATCTGCCTGAGTGGCAAGGCTAAGTTCTTAAGAATTAATACCTATAAGGTGGAGCAAGGAAAGATACTCTTCATGGGAGATCACCTATATAAGTGAAGAAGTAATCGCTGCTTCTACATGAAAAACACTTATGAATCTAAGACATGATTTAGGGCCGAAAAGGGAAAAAACGTGAGAACTGGAATGTATTGGAACTGTTATTGTGTGAATATTGTTGTCTTGGTTTACATAAATGGTTGGGTAGTTCAAAACATCACGTTACTAAACAGTTTATGAATCTGATGGTATTTTACTAAGGAGGAGACAACGCCAGAAGCT
The DNA here is from genome assembly GCA_014905375.1 of Phtheirospermum japonicum. NCBI lineage: Eukaryota > Viridiplantae > Streptophyta > Magnoliopsida > Lamiales > Orobanchaceae > Phtheirospermum > Phtheirospermum japonicum. Next base: position 863,898 of record BMAC01000146.1, on the reverse strand, counting down.
ATCTATCCTGAAGAAATAATGGTTCGTTGGAACTTTAAAGTAGTTGCACACACGCATGCATTAATATCATTCATGTGGGGGATTGTTCGAAATTTGGTTTAAGAAATTTGATGTTGATCAAATATATAAGTGATATCTATTTTTATTTTGTAAAATAGAAATTTCTCAAAACAAAATTATTGTGATTGAGAAATTAATTTTTTAGCATTAAACTTTTTTCTATTGGATTGAATTGAGAACTGTTCTGATTTACTACAAATAAATCTCTATTTGAGAAGTTTTCGTATAACTCATAAATATATATCTATACAAATATAAATAAATAGAGGCATTCAAAAGATGAATATAGATACACACACACACACACACACACACACACACACACACACACACACACATATATATATATATATATATATATATATATATATATATATATATATATATATATCAGTAGACACTTATTCAGTAGTATTGGATATCTTGAACAAACGATAGTCTGTTCAAAAGACATATCTGCTAATGTACACAGCCCTATTCAAAATTTGGTGTCTATTCATGCGGATATATTAAACAGAGGTAAGGCTGTTCAAAAGACATATCCACTGATGTACAGACCTATGCAAAATTCGGTGTCTATTCATCTAAAAGTCCCATGCAAAAAGTTATATCCGCTCAAACACAATCTTACGGCCTCAATAAATAGCCCACATGTCTTGGATCGATTCATTCAATTCATTTTCATACACAGTTCAGCATACAAAAGCATATTGTCTGATTATTTCTTTCAAAGCTTAATTGTTCTAAATACAGTTCTATTCGCTGAAGATTCTTATTATTGAAGTGCTTCTTAGTTGGAATCAGAAATCATTTTATCTTAGGGTCGATTGCTGTTGATGGGTGGTATCGTTCCGATAACCCTAGAGGAAAAATCGGGCCGAACCAAGTCAGGTAGCCTGAGGAATCTGCCTGGCTGAGCTGACCACCTTCGGCCAATTCCGAGTGATGATGCCGAGCAGGGGTAACCGAGATGGGCTACCTCGGTCGATGCCAAGCAGCGACGCCGAGCTGGAATAGCCGAACTGCCGAGCAGGACCGCGTGAGCTGCCGACCCGTCTAGTAACTCCTTCCGAGCAGCTTCACCGAGTTACACCACTGATCCACTGAGCAGTGACACCATTCCACTGATGAGTTTGACTATCGTTCCACTGATGACCTCGACTATTGCATCACTAATGGCCTCGACTTCCATGTCGATGGCAGCTTCGGCTGCTGTGTAGCTGATAGCCTTGACTGTCCCGGCGGACCGCCTTTGACCTGATAGCTCCGGCTAGTAGAGATGGCCGAGCTACTGAGCTATCGATCTGGGCCCCACCGTTGACTGATCTACGTTGATTGATGCCTAACATCGATGTCGAGCAACCGAAATTTCGAACTCGGCCACACCGTCGACCATCATTGACCGACGCCAAGCACCAATGTCGAGCCACCGAGCACTCATGCACATGTCGCTGGGTCTGGCCGGGCAACCCGCTGAGTAGGATTCGCTGACCTTCCGAGCTTGGCAATGCCATCGATGTCACCATCGACCGATGTCAGGCGCCGACGTGGAGTCGTCAAACAGGAGCTGCCGAGCTCGGCCATGCCACCGATTCCATCAACCGAGGTCAGGATCCGACGTCGAGTCGCCGAGCTCGGCCATGCCGCCAATACCACCGTCGACCGACGCCGAGCACCAATGTGGAGTCTCCGAGCAGGAATTGTTGAGCAGGATGTGTCCACGGTCTGTACGTGTGATCTGAACTTTTATGTTTCCTCTTTTCAAAATTAAAATCAAGTATAACCATGCATGTCTACGTTTAGAAATGAGTTAGTTCATCCCCAAGAGAACGGGGTCATCGTAGACTGACAAATTAAACCGAGTCGATTCTCTCGAGGTGTGGAAATACTGAGTTGACAATGTCTATATAAGAAAAACACAAATGCTAAAACTAAACACGCGATCAAGGGGTTTTCGATTTGAAGATTTAAAACAAAATAAATTGGAATAAACTAACTTTTAGAACTATTCTTGCAACGAGGGTGTCAATCTCTTTGCAAGAACTATGCTCTTGATTCAGGAATTCGGTTATAAACTATTTCAAACTGAATGAGAATCTTAATCCACTAAGTACCATTCAAGAATTTCGTCGAGCACTAAACACGCATCACAAAAAGAGATCCTAACAAGAACAAACTCAATCAAACGACTAACTCACAATCATAGAAATTAACTAAAGTGCTGGTATATGACATTCTAAGAGCTTGAAGAATATTGAGGCAACGATGGGTCAATTGGCGGCCTCTATGGCAAAATCATTGAACGAGAAAGGGAAACTTCCAAGTCAAGCAGAGCAGGCCAATGTTGTTCATGTTCTCCAAAGTGGTAAAAAGATTGATAATGGCATAAGAGGGCGAGACGATAAATAAGTAGAAGTTGCCAAAATCCCAACGCTGGCTCCAACAAAAGAAGACATACCTAAGCCAGTATATTAGAAGCACAAATCACCTAATTGTTATGTTCCCGGGTCCATTAATGAGACAATCTTGCACCAAGCTACCACTCAGATGCCAAATAACGGGCCTGGACAGTCATTGAATTCCACACCATAGAAGTTACCAACCACGATTTGAGATAACAGTCTCTTTTCCCAGTCGCCTACGACCAGCAAAGGAGAATAAAAATTCATGGAGCTTTATAATTTGTTGAAAAATATAAATATCAATCTTCCTCTGTTGGATGTGATCAAGACAATGCCAACTTATGTGAGAGTTTACAAATAACTTGCTTCAAGAGATAGACGTTTGGCGGTGAACCATCACGTGGAGTTGACAAAGGAGGTTAGTGTAATTTACAAGAAACCATTGCCTCCAAAAGAAAAATACCCCGGGAGTTTTTGTATCATTATTTCACTCGGGAATGGGCAAACAGCGTGAGGTATGCTTGATCTTGGCGCTAGCTTTAATCTGATGCCATATTCTGTATATAAGGAATTTGATCTTGGGACGATGAAGCCAACTATAATGCGACTCCAATTGGAGGATCGATCAATCAGGAAACCTTTGGGTATTATTGAAGATGTTTTGGTGCAGGTTGGTGAACTTGTGGTACCAGTCGATTTTGTTATCCTCGATGTTGGTGAGGTGCCGGATGGAAGCAAGGAACACACCATTTTGTTAGGCCGGCCATTTATGTCTACTTCCCATACATTAATCGATGTGCATAAAGGGAGGATGACATTGTCAGCTTTGGGAAAATTGGTGACATTATCACATAAAGATATCCATAATACTCCTTCTGCATTCATGCTAGATAAGTGTCCATTAGTTGATCCGATTGCGTTTTGTATCCATGAGCTTAAAGGAAATACAATTTTCGATGAGTCACACATCGAGGACGACGAGGAATTTTTGAGTGGGAGGAGGTAGCTGAAATACTGGGAATCGACTTGGGAGAATTATAGATGAATTTGAAGATCTTGATGTTGAATTGTGTGAGATGTCTAACGCACATGAGCTCGAGCCAAAAGTGGAGTTGAAACCACTACCAAGCCATTTAAAGCACATTTTTCTCAAGCCCAGTAAAATAAAACCCGTCATCATATATTCAGCATTGATGGAATATGAGGAAAGGGAGCTGATTCTGGTGTTGAGTAAGTACAAAGAAGCCATAGAATGGAGCATTTGAGACATCAAAGGGATTAGTCCTGTTACTTCCATACATCGAATTGAGCTCGAGCCAGACGCGAGGCTAGTTAGAGACAGACAATGAAAATTGACGCCAACACTTTATGAGGTGCTCAAGAAAGAGATCTTAAATTTGAAGGAAGAAGGGATTATTTATGCAATCTTCGACAGCAAATGGGTGTGCCCAGTGCATGTGGTTCCAAAGAAAGGAGGCATCACTAGTTGAAAATGAAAAAGGCTAGTAGTCCCGACATGATTAACTACTGGGTGGTGTATGTGCATCGATTATAGAAAACTTAACGCAGCCACTAGAAAAGACCACTTTCCCTTGCCGTTCATTGACCAACTTCTCGACAAGCTTGCTGGACACAAATTTTATTGCTTCTTGGATGGATTCTCAGGCTACTATCAAGTAGCTATCGCCCCAGAGGACCAGAGCAAGATGATGTTTATGTGCCCCTTTGGCACATTCGCCTTCCGGAGGATGCCGTTTGGCCTATGCAATGCTCCAGCAACATTTCAAAGATGTGTGCTATCCATTTTCACAGACTTCATCGATGACTTCCTTGAGGTATTTATGGATGATTTTTCAATTTTTGGTTCATCTTTTGAGAATTGCTTGTCCAATTTATCTAGGGTGTTAGAACGTTGAATTGAGAAGAGTCTTACATTGATTTGGGAGAAATCCCATTTTATGGTCAAGAGTGGTACCGTGTTGTTAAAGGTTTTAGGAGTTTTCTTGGACATGCGGGTTTCTACAAACGATTCATAAAAGATTTTTCAAAAATTAGTCACCCACTGTGTAAACTGTTGATTCAAGATAATCCCTTTGTGTTTGGTGAAGCTTGCATGAATGCATTTAACTTAAAGCTTACATCAGCACCTGTTGTTGTTGCCCCAGATTGGACCCTACCATTTGAAACCATGTGCGATGCATCTAATGAGGCTGTGGGGTCTGTTTTAGGACACCGTGTGGATAAATTACTTAGGGTTATATAATATGCTAGTTACATGTTGAACGATGCCCAACGTAATTACACCACCACTGAAAAAGAACTGCTAGCTGTTGAATTTTCACTGGATAAGTTTAGATCTTATATTTTAGGAGCAAAAGTAATTGTTCATACTGATCATGCTGCACTGCATCATTTATTTTCTAAACCTCAAAGTAAACCACGTCTTATTCAATGGATTTTATTATTGCTAGAATTTGATGTAGAAATTAAAGATAGGCGTGGTACTGAAAATGTGGTAGCTGATCACTTATCTAGGATGGTAATTGAGAATGATGTGAATGAGCAGATTATGATTGATGATTTATTCCCATATGAGAATGCTTATGCTCTTGAGAATTTAATTACTCCTTGGTATGCCGACATAGTGAACTATCTTGCTTGCAATATTCTGCCTAACCATTTATCATACCAAGAACAGAAGAGATTTTTACATAAGTGCAAGAGTTACTTTTGGGACGACCCATACATTTTCAAACGCTGTAAGGATGGACTGGGTAAAAGATGCATCCCTAATGATGAAATGTCAATTATCCTGCATTTTTACCATGATCTTGGAGGGCACTTCGGGTCTCAAAAGACGGCATTTACAGTTCTTCAAGCCAGATTCTATTGGCCGACTTTATTTGCTGACGCATACGAGTACTGTAAAACGTGCGATAATTGTGAATGGATCAAAAATATAGGTAAGAGGGATGAGATGCATTGGTGCCCAATCAGGTGGTAGAGATTTTTGATGTTTGGGGCATATATTTCATGGGACCGTTTCTCAAGAGTGGCGATTACGAGTACATTCTGGTGGGAGTCGACTACGTATCAAAGTGGGTGGAGGTGATTCCCGCACGTAAGGAAAATGCTGAGATATTGCTCGAATCTTGCAAGAAAACATCTTCAGCAGATTTGGAGTCCTAAAGACAATAATAAGTGATGGTGGAAGTCATTTATGCAATCGATCTTTTGAAAGGTTGATGGCTAAACATGGGGTTCGACATAAGTTGGCGACTCCATATCATCCTCAAACCTCTGAGCAAGTTGAAACCAGTAATCGCTAGCTGAAGGCCATCCTCGAGAAGACAGTGGGGCCAAATAGGATGGATTGGGCGACAAAGCTTATTAATGCACTGTGGGCGTATAGAACAACATATAAAATAGTGCCGAGTATGAGCCCTTTCCGTCTTGTCTATGTGAAGGCGTGTCATTTGCTAGTCGAGATAGAGCACAGAGGCATATGGGCTATTTGAAAGCTGAATATGAATTGCAATGAAGCGGGCGAGTATAGAAAGCTAAAGCTGACCGAGCTTGAAGAAATCAGAAATGAGGCATACGATAACGCATGGAGACAGAAGAGAATGATGAAGGACAGTAACGACCATACAATTGTTGATAAACAGTTGGAGGTTGAAAAATTAGCTTTGCTCTATAATTTTAGATTTAAGTTGTTTCCAGGTAAGCTCAAGTCGAGATGGATTGGGTCATTTATGATTAAAGAGATAAATAATTTTGGTGCGGTCACTATGTACGATTAGAAGAGGGATTCGACTTTTCAAGTCAATGGACACTGGTGAAACTCTATCGTGATGGAATGATGACAATTCAAGATCGTGAAGTAGTGGATTTTACAGACCCACGTTCGGCTGAAAATTAATCGCTAGAGTTCTCATCGAGCAAGCGATGTTAAACGATGCGCTTCTTGGAAGGCAACCCAAACGTTATTACTTTCCTTTCTTTTTGATATTCTTTTGACTTTTTCTTTCTTTTGTGTCATGTATATATGTTTCTTGATTTAGTTAACTGTTGGGGTACGATTATGCGTGTGTCGATGTGCAGGAAAGATGAAAGTTTTGCCAATTTCGGAGACCTAGCGGTTGGTTAGCGGTAACCATTATCGTTAACCTTACCGTTAACATCTCGCCCAGGCATTAACGACGAGAATCGACTGCCAAACTAACCGCTAGCTAAAAACAGAGGAGTTTAGTAGTGAGATTAGTGGTAACCCTAACCGCTAAGGCCTCCGCTAAAGGGAAACAAAGAGTTTAACGGTTAACCTAGCGGTAAGTCTAACCGCTAAGATTACCGCTAGCGTTAGAAATTATGCAAATTTTAGATGTTTTTGAGCTGCGAATATTTGGGGAATTACTCCCACAAGTAAGTTTTACTATGGTAAGTTTTGGGAACCTATAAATACCCATCTATAACTTGTCTTGGGTACAATCTATCACTTTCCTAGGGCTCTGAGACGCAGAGAGAGCCCGTTTCCACCGCCCGTTACGTAGATAGAAGATCGAGATTGAAGATTCGAGATTACAAGTGCTTAAGCTCCTTCCTTCGTTCGTGATTCGTTCTTCGATCGAGATCAACAATCTTTTATCTGGAATAGCTGGAGATTTATTGCTTTTCTAGTTCCAATAATTACTCTAAGCATTTTTCATGGATTTCTAGTTTAGTTCTCCATTACTTTCAGTATTTACATAATTTGTTCTTTATTTTTGGATCTTGAGTTATTTCATGCTTGATGCTTTGGATTTCTTGGATAATATAATTCATAATCTTTCAACTTTCAATTTCGTTTCTTTCATTTATGCTTGATAATCTTAGTATAAGTTTAGTACTTTCGTTTTTAATTGCTTTTTAATTTTCTAGGCTTTTAAATTCTAGTTGGTTAATTAATTTAAGATAATTAGATTAAGTTTAATAATTGCTCTTGCTTTTCAATTTTTAGTTTATAAAATCAAAAACAAACAAAACCCCCCAATTATACATGTTCGTGTGTGACATTGTGATTAAACAAACATTGAAAACCCCGATTGTTTGTTTCTCGAGATTCGACTTGGTTCAACTTGCCAACCTACAAGCGAACTCGTACTCTTGCGAGCGAGCTTTCAAGCTTTGACAAAGTTATATTTAAAATTAGTTGTGGAAAGTTCGGGGAGAAAGCAAAGGTTTTTAAGATGTTTGTTAGTTTTACTTTTTGTCTTTCCGTCTATTTGTATAATTGAACCTAGGACACGTATTGCCATTCGGTATGTTTGATTTGTTGTTGAGTGCATGCAGGGTTGAAGATCACTTCGACTAGATCTTGCACCATTCATTGACAACATTCATCGTTCCAATCAAACAAGATCAAAGCCTATTTCTGTTCCTGCAAGTGGTTCTTCCATCACTACTGATTTTGTTTGCGAAGAGGTTCCTGAAATAATGTCAAGAAGAGCGAATTTTGTTCATAATGAGAACGTCTATAATGAGCCACCTAGACCCCAACCACGGTGCAACAAGGGAGAATACGGTAGTGAGACAATTCATCCCAGAGGTCCAGTGCGTCCCAGAGCTTACTAGGAAGACCTCCAGTGGAATATGGAGAATAGAACTATGACAGGGATGGAGAAAGAGGAGTGATAGACGGTCAGCGTAGTGAATGTGCTGACAATTACGAAAGATCCCCCCTCCAGAAATGGACGCATGGATAGATGGCTCGTTCGGGGTCCTGATTGGCCACCACCCAGCTTAGCCTTCTCAAAAGCTGGAGAGCCATCCGGAGAGTAACTCGGGCTACCAGACATGAACAAGATTTGAAAGAAAGAAAAGATTACCTTTGGGAATGGAGAAAGTCAAGGTGCAAGAGCCAGTCGAGTGGGGGCTGTGATTCGTACATTTTTATTACACTTTTGAACATATTTTGTGTCATGTTTTAGTATTTTTACTGTCTTCTTAGGTCAAGAATAAGCTATTTTGTGTGATTTTTCATTATTTAGCCTTTCGCTTAGCTTTTTGACTTTTCATTCAATAATTGGCCATTTAGAGCCATTTTTCTTAATTTTCCCTTTCAGCTGAATCAACTGAAAAAAATCGAGAGATGAAAACCAAGAATCAGAGCTCGAAGTAGCCAAAAGAACAATTATCCGACCGGATAAGACCAACAAACGATCAGATTGACCTTCAAGACATGCACCGATCAGAGAAGACCTACGTCCGACCTTTCAGGAGGATAGAGATTTTCATCCGATCGGACCAATGATCGATCCGATCAGATTCGAGGGTTACAAATGCAGATTTTTGGGATTCTTCAGTTACGAAATGGTTCTTGAGCTTATTAAACTCAGAAATCTGCAGAGAATGGCCATCCTTTCACCCATAAGACTGGATCATATTCATTTAGAGAGAAAATTGACAACTTTCTCAACTTTTGATCTATAGCCCTTACGGCAATAATACTTAGAAGTTCGATCAGTTCGAATAATCATTGAAGACGGAGGTTCGTGACAAGCTTCCTGGGTTCAGTGAGGTTCATTTCATTTCCCGGATTAGCAAGGATTTGGCAAGATTCACCGTAGTATCATGATTGAGAAATCTTACGATTTAGTAATATCTTAACTTTATCTCGTAGTCTAGTTTCATAGTTTTTATTAGATAACGATTTCGTAACATTGTGTTGGATGTTTCATGTGGACCATTTTTGATTGATTATCTATGAACAATTGTTGACGTTTTGTTTTATGATCATTGGTGATTTGTATTATTCAGTTTTGAATAATTGGTTTGGTTGTTCCATTTTGATTGTGTTTCGTGAATGCTTGTTAACTGTTTGATTGAATGTCTGAATGAGATTTGGTAGAACAGTCTTTAGAATAAGTTATACAAATTGTTGTTGAGTTTGCTCATCGATTAAGCTACTCTTTTGAAGAGGTTGACGCCCTCAGAGCAAGATATGTTATCGAGTTTTTAAAATTAAGTACTTTGGTGATTTTCAAAACAAAAACCCCGTTGATCGCGTGTTTAGTATTAGAATTTGTGTTTTAATAAACATCGTTGACTCCGTATTTCCACTCCTCGAGAGATCGACACGAGTTTAACTTACCGGTCTACAAGTGACCCCGTTCTCTTGCGGCGAGCTAACCTTTTCAAACGTAGACGCGCATTAGTTTAACTTGGATTTTTAATTTTGAAAATAGTAACATAAAAGCTCATACTCAAAATTTGGTTCCATTGCTGGGGAGTGGCAAAGGTGTTAATTAAGTTTATTTGTGTTAAATTCATGTTTATGTTAGTTCTTGGTTTCCGCTCGATACGTTGAATTTGTTTGTTGTGTATGCAAGGTCGTAGAGGCCTACGAGGTGAACTTTCACCACTCATAGACAACATTGAACGAGTAGGGAAACCAATGAGACTTTTTCCTTCCCCCGACGTGAATCAATTCGAAGAAACTCAAGCCATCATGTCGAACAATCTACCTAATGGCGGCCGAGGAACCGGAGGGAGAGGAGGAAGAAAAATGGTCGAGGGAGAGGTCAAGAAAATTGAAACCCTCCTCACGATCAACAATATGGCATGCCACCCGAAGAGGAAATGCAAAATAAAGATCCACCAAATGAAATCCAAAACGAGGATGCACGAGCATTTGCTCAAATTGAAAATTAAGAGCATGATCGTGATGAAGAACCAAGAGGACATGAATTCCTTGAAAATGTTAATCCACCGGCGCACAATAGGGTACCACAACCCCATGATTACCACCGAGTTTTGTGGCAGGAGAAACCAGTCGATAGGACGCCACAACATTTCCGAAACCGATAGGAAGCCCGAGCTTTCAATGCATGGGAAAACCAAAGATTCAAAGACAATCATGTTAGAAATGGAGGGCCCCAACCCCGAAACAAACAACAAAATCACTTTGAATTTGAGAACTGAGCACGAGGACCAAATCATCCAAGAATCTGGAGGAATGAGCCAATATACCGTATTTGGCAAAATGACGAGTACGACCAACAATATGAAGATGAACAATACAATTTTGGAGGAAGAAACTTTCGTGGTGGCTGAGGGTAATGATATCCAAACGAACGCCAACAATGAGACCTCGTGTGCCCGACCATTGGCCCCTATAGTTCAGCCATTGTCTTAAGCCCCGTTGCACGAGACTATAAATTGAAGTCTAACACTTTCAACCAATTTCCAACGTTCTATGGTATGGCAAACGAGGACCTGCTCAACTTTATTTGAGAATTTTACGCAGCGGTGTCCGTAATTCCAGCATTTGGCTTGAATGAGAACCAACTAAGGATGAGATGCTTTCCGAGCAGCTTGAAGGACAAGGACAAATAGTGGCTATTGTCATTGCAACCTAATTCCTTAACTAATTGGGATATGGTGTTCAAGAAGTTTGTGGGCAGATTTTATTTGGCTCAAACGACGGCGAAACTAAGAAGAGAAATCACCAACTTTGAACAAATGGATGGAGAATCATTCCACGAAGCATAGGAATGATACAAATGACTCTTACATGCATGCCCACATCATAACAATAGTACCGAAATGGTCAACAACTATTTCCATGAAGGATTGTTGCCAAACTTCAAGCAACAAGTCGAGAACAAGGCCGAAGACTTTGGAGACTTAACCGCAATGGAGGCATGGGTTTTGTTTGAATTTCTGGGTGAGAAATCGAGGCAAACAAGTTCGAGACCAAGAAAAATTAGAGTGAATGAAGTATCGGTATCTAAATGGGAGAATAGCAAACTTGAGGAGCTTATAAAACAAGTTGCAATGTTGGCAGGAATGTTGAAGCAAGAGAAGGAGACGAGGGTACCATCACATGAAATGTGTGGAATTTGTGGAGCATTTGGACATGGAGCCAATGCATGTGACGTAATATTTGACGAAGACGAGGACGAGGAGGTGAATGCCGTGCAAGAATTCCAATCCAACAAGTTTGGTCAAAAATTCACCAAAACCTTCAACTCGTACCATCCGCCTATCCGAGACCACCTAAACCTTAGGTATGGGCCGGGAAGTCCAAATTACGCACCACCACCCAAGAAAACGAATCCTCAATACTTGCCACCACCACCACCGAACAAAAGTCAAAGAGGGCCGAGCAACTACAACTCTTATCAAAATAAGGGGCAAGGTGGTTATCAACAATATTTTCCATAAAGGCAAGGTCCACTGCAACAATCACAATATCAAGCTCCACAACAACAACAATAAGCTCCACTTCCCCAAGATTCCAAAGAAGAACTACGACTTTGGAGGCAAAGGCAAGAGATGGAAATGCTATGCAATTGTGAGGAGACTTGTCGAACCTTCGAGGAAAACAATCGAACGAAGAAACAAATGGATAAGTAATGATGATAGGACAACTTTCTGCATCCGTAGAGAAACTTGGAGCCAAACCCACCAAACTCCCTAGTCAACCCGAGCAATCAATGGCCGTACATGTGTTACGAGGAGGCAAGAAAGTCAATAAAGAAATCGGAGCGACGGAGGGGGAGGATCATGATGACGAATGTAGTTCAAAGGGGAAACCAGCCAAGGAATTCGACCGGATGGGCCAAAAATCCGACCGGTATGATGGGAAGGAAGTTTTGTCCGATCGAACGAAGCGAAATTCCAATCGGACCGGAGGAAAAGAAGTCTCATCCGATCGGACAGAGAAAAAATTCGATCGGGGTGTTGGACAGGAAAATTTATCCAACCGGATGGGGGCAAGTTTCGGTCGGACCAGAGGACAAGAAGTGTTATCCGATCGGATAGGAGAAGGTATCCGGTCGGATGAAACTGACACACATGAGAATTTGAGCATTCTAAAATAGAAATGAGTCATCCAAGACTCGGTGCCGTTTCCAAACAGACTCAGGCCAGCGAAAGAGAGCAAGAAATTCATGGAGTTTTACCATATGTTGAAGAACGTGAATGTGAACTTACCATTGTTTGATGTGAGCAAGGCAATGCTAGTATACGTGAAATTCTTCAAAGAACTAGCGTCAAAAGAGAGGAAACTAGAGGCAAATGAGAAAATAGTCCTATCAAAGAAAGTAAGTGCAATTTTCCATCAACCACTACCACTGAAAGTGGGCGACCTATGTTGTTTCTGCATCACGATAACCCTTGGGGATGGGCAAAAGGTGAGAGGAATGCTCGACTTAGGGGCGGGGATCAACTTGATGCCCTACGCCCTTTACAAACAGTTCAACCTTGGGGAGATGAAACAAACAAGTTTAAGACTTTAATTAGCCGATCGATCAGTGCGACATCCTTTGGGAGTAGTCGAGGACGTTTTGGTAGAAATCAGCACGTTAGTAATCCCCGTGGACTTTGTGATATTAGATGTCGGAGAAATTGCAAATCGATCAAGGAGCACACGATTCTTCTTGGTATACCTTTCATGGAAACATCACACACCTTGATCGACGTGGGCCGAGGAAAGATGACACTTTCAATGTTTGATGAGTCATTGACATTTTCACTCAAAAGCATTCAAAGCGTGCCTTCACATTCAATGGAACCCGATTGTTCTTATCTAGATTCAGTGGATCAATGCGTGAAAGAATTTTTTGGCATCATAAACTTCAAGGAATGGAACGTCGAGGACGAAGATTTTAAAACGGAGGGGGTGGTCGACTTATTTGAAATTGACGAGGAGCACGTAAGCGAAACATCTTTTCAACCCGTGCTAGAACCAAAAACTGAGTCGAAACCACTTCCGAGCCACCTCAAGTATGTTTTTCTAGAAGCCAACGAGAGGGAACCCATGATAGTTTTTGCGAAATTAGTCAAGCATGAAGAAAAATAATTGATCGAGGTACTTAAAAATTATAAACAAGCAATTAGATGGAGCATCGGGGACATTAGAGGAATAAGTCCGGTGACGTGCATGCATCGGATTGAGCTAGAAGAGGGAGTGAAACCAATAAGGGACGGACAAAGACGCTTGAATCCGACACTTTAAGAGGTAGTTAAAAAGGAAATCTTCAAGCTTATTGAAGAAGGAATTATCTACCCCGTGTCCGATAGTGAGTGGGTTAGCCCAGTCCATGTCGTTCCAAAGAAAGGAGGCATAACAATAATAGAAAACGAGAAGGGAGAGGTTGTTCCAATGCGCTTAACCACCGGGTGGCGCATGTGCATTGACTACAGAAAACTCAATGCAGCAACAAGAAAGGATCACTTTCCACTCCCATTCATGGATCAAATGCTCGATAAACTGGCAGGGCACGAATATTATTATTTTTTGGATGGCCTTTCAGGTTATTATGAAATAGCAATAGCTTCGTAAGATCAAAAGAAGACAAAATTTACGTGTCCTTTTGGCACGTATGCTAACCGAAGAATGCCATTCGGATTGTGCAATGCACTATCAAAGTTCCAGCGATGCATGCTATCCATCTTCACCAAGTTCATTGACGACTTTCTCGAAGTCTTCATGGACGATTTTTTGGTATATGGCTCATCTTTCTCTCATTGCTTAAATAGTTTGTCTAAAGTACTTGAAAGATGTGTGGTCATCTTTCTCTCATTGCTTAAATAGTCTTGTTTGACATTGAGTTGGGAAAAATCGACTTATGGTGAAAAGTGGGATTGTGCTTGGGCATGTTGTTTCAAGTAAAGGGTTAGAAGTTGATAAAGCAAGAATTGATGGTATTGAAACACTTCCACCACCTAAAGATGTTAAGGGGATTAGAAGTTTTCTAGGACACGCGGGATTTTATTGGCATTTCTTAAAAGATTTCTAAAATTTGCTGCCTGGTGTGTAAATTATTAAATAAAGATGTGCCTTTTGAGCTTGATGATAAATGTCTTGATGCTTTTAAATTATTGAAGGAAAAACTCACATAGGCACCGGTTGTAATTGCACCCGATTGGTCACTACCATTTGAGATTATGTGTGACGCATCTAACGATGCGGTGAGGGCTGTTTTGGGGCAACGAGTCGATAAATTGCTAAGGATAATATATAATGCTTGTCTCATGCTAAATAGTGCACAACGTAATTACACTACCACGGAACGTGAATGATTTGTCGTAGTATTTTCATTAGATAAATTCCGTTCTTACATAGTTGGGTCAAAAGTAATTGTGCACACCGATCATGCGGCATTGCGCCACTTATTTGTTAAAATCCAAAGTAAACCTAGGTTGATTCGTTGGGTTCTTTTTTTGCAAGACTTTGACGTTAAAATCAAGGATAGAAAAGGATGTGAAAACGTGGTTGGCGGTCATTTATCTCGCATGTTAGTAGATAGTGAGTCTAGCAAACTTGATTTTGTTGATGATATTTTTCTGTATGAGGATGATAACAATGTTGAAAACATTAGTGAGCCTTGGTATGCTGATTTTGTCAATTATCTTGCATGTAATATTATCCCTAACCACCTTTCTGCACAAGAAAGAAAGAGATTTTTGTCTAAATGCAGGAGTTTCTTTTGGGACTATCCATACCTATACAAACGTTTCAATAATAGACTCTATCGAAGGTGTGTACCGGACGAGGAGAAGAGCGACGTGTTGAGGTTTTGCCATGACGGGGGAGGACATTTCGGGTGTCAAAAGACAGCATTCAAAGTCCTCCAATCCGGTTTATATTGGCCCTCTCTATTCGCTAACGCACCCCACTACTGCAGGATATGCGATAATTGCCAAAGATCGGGCTCAATAGTGAAGAGGAACGAAATGCCTTTGGTTCCAAATTAAGTAATCGAGATCTTCGACGTATGGGGTATCGATTTCATGGGACCATTTCTGAAGAGTGGAGAGTATGAATACATCCTTGTTGGAGTTGATTATGTCTCGAAATGGGTGGAAGCAATACCAACCCGGAAGGATAACTCCAAGATCGTTCTCAAGTTCTTACACGAGAACATTTTCAGCCGTTTTGGAGTGCCAAGAGCGATAATAAGAAATGGAGAGAGCCATTTCTGTAGCCGTGCTTTTGAGTGGTTGATGAGAAAATACGGAGTGCGACACAAAGTAGCAACCCCCTACCAACCACAAACATCGGGACAAGTGGAAACAAGCAATCGAAATCATTATCGAACTGGCATGCCTGTCGAGATCATGCATAGTGTGATTTATCGTTAGAGTCTTTTGAGCTTGTTTAGTGCAAAATTTTCAAAACCTACTTATATATACATATTTTTAAAACAACATTTAGTCGTTAGCAATTTTGCGAAGCTTTAAAAACTCGATCACCTTACTTTCAAAGTTTGAATAAAACCCATGTGAGAAGCCTTGTGTGATTACAAACATTACATGCTGTGATTCGTAAGTGTTTTGAGAAGTCTCTAAGTCGCATGTGTACATTGATTTCGAAAATGATGATAGGCACGTATAAAACCCGACTCCAGCTATATTCAAAAATAAAAACCACTAAAAACCCCTAATGATCCCCCTTTGAGCCTTTATTCCGTCTCTTGATAGCCATGAGCATCATTATAGCTCTTATTAAATTTAATTTTTTGAGATGAGGGTTTATTTATTATTGGTCTATTGAGATTGACGAATGCAAGGTGGGAATTAGTGAGTAAAAAAAATTAAAATTAAGGATGCTTGAAAGCATCTAGTAGTTAAAAACGAAGCCTATAAATAAAGGCAAGTATTTGGGTTTGAGGGTTAGAAATAGCCTTAATTACAAAAGGCTAAGAATAGTATCATATGGGTACTCTGGGAGGAATGGGGAGTAACTTATGCTCTATGCTTAAAAGTAATCGATTAGGTGAGTTATAGATTGCATTTTTTCGCAAGTTAGCCACACATCTTTATATATGACATACCTTACCAAAGAGCCCACATTACAACCCTAAAAAGTCCTAATCTGATTCTTGACTGAATGTGCACATATATGCGATGTACGAGTCTTTGATTTTCATGAGTCGTTGAATGCATGTTTATGATTGGGTCGAGTGTATACACGAACCTTTTGAAAAACACGGGCGAATGAGTGCACCAAAATATATTTCCTTTTTGAGAAGACGCATTCTTTTGATTTCAAGGTGAAAAGTTAACAAGAGCTTAGCTTAAGAGTTTTCAACTTAAGTGTTTATATTTTCAAAACTAATATATGCACAACATGACTCTTTGATCTAACCACTTTCACTCTTTCTTGATTTTGATTCTTTCGTTTGTTCGAGAATAAACAAACCTTTTTGTTACACTTTTGAACATATTTTGAGTCATGTTTTAGTCTTTTTACCATCTTCTTAGGTCAAGAATAAGCCATTTTTCATGATTTTGCGTTATTAAGCCTTTCGCTTAGCTTTTCGACTTTTAATTCAATAATTGGCCATTTAGAGCCATTTTTTCTTGTTTCTCCCTTTCAGCCAAATCAATTGACAAAAACCGGGAGATGAAAACCAAGAATCAGCGCTCGAAGTAGCCAAAAGAACAATTATCCGACCGGATAAGACCAACAACCGATCGGATTGACCTTCAAGACACGCACCGATCGGAGAAGACCTACGTCCGACTGGTCAGGAGGACAGAGATTTTCATTCGATCGGACCAATGATCGATCCGATCGGATTCGAACATTACAAATGCAGATTTTCGGGATTCTTCAGTTACGAAACGGTTCTTGAGCCTATTAAACTCAGAAATCTACAGAGAATGATCACCCTTTCACCTACAAGACTGGATCATATTCATTTGGAGAGAAAATTGACAACTTTCTCAACTTTTGATCTATAGCCCTTACGGAAATAATACTTAGAAGTTCGATCGGTTCGGATAATCGTTGAAGACGGAGGTTCGGGACAAGCTTCCTGGATTTAGCGAGGTTCATTTCATTTCCCGGATTAGCAAGGATTTAAAAAGATTCACCATAGTATCGTGATTGAGAAATCTCACGATTTAGTAATCTCTAAACATTATCTCGTAGTCTAGTCTCATAGTTTATGTTAGATAACAATTTCGTAACATTGTGTTGGATGTTTCATGTGGATCGTTTGTGATTGATTATCTATGAACGATTGTTGACGTTTTGTCTTATGATCATTGGTGATTTGTATTATTTAGTTTTGAATAATTGGTTTGGTTGTTCTGTATTGATTGTGTTTTGTGAGTGCTTGTTAACTGTTCGATTGGATGTCTGAATGAGATTTGGTAGAACAGTCTTTAGAATAAGTTATAAAAATTGTTGTTGAGTTTGTTCATCGATTAAGCTACTCTTGTGAAGAGGTTGAGGCCCTCGGAGCAAGATAGGTTATCGAATTTTTAAAATTAAGTACTTTGGTGATTTTCGAAACAAAAACCCCGTTGATCGCGTGTTTAGTATTAGAATTTATGTTTTAATAAACATCGTTGACCCCGTATTTCCACTCCTCGAGAGATTGACCCGAGTTTAACTTACCGGTCTACAAGTGACCCTGTTCTCTTGCGGGAGAGCTAACCTTTTCGAACGTACACGCGCATTGGTTTAACTTGGATTTTTAATTTTGAAAATAGTAACACAAAAGCTCGGACTCAGGCTGCAAACAAAGTGGTCCGAATAGAAGGACTGAAATGGCAAAGTACAAGTATGCCTTTGCTGAAAATTTTAAGTGCAAGAAGAGATATAAGTTAGGAGTGAAGAGATGAGAAGTGAATGAAAGAATGAGAGGTTTACTTAAAGGATGGGAGAAGGAATCAGAAGTATAAGTGTCCAAAAGACATTGGGAGATAAAAGCCTGCAAAAGCTGCAATCTCGTACAATGTAATGGTCAAAATCCTCGTGGAGTGGAGCTAATGGGACTAAGCACCTTAAGCTTTGGCCTGCTCGGCTTTCTCAAATAACCAGAACTTAATGAGTCCGAACCTGCCTACTCTTAGACGACTCCGCACTCAGGGGCTTGTTGATGGGTGGTATAGTCCCGATAATCCCGGAGGAAAAACCGAGCCGAAACCGATTCAGGTAGCCTGAGGAATTCGCCCAGATGAGCTGGTCCACCATCCGCCGATGCCGAGCAACGACACCGAGCAGGGATAGTCGAGATGGGCTACCGTCAGTCGACGCCAAGCAGCAATGTCGAGCTAGAATAGCCGAACTTCATAGCAGGATTGCATGAGCTGCCGACTCGTCTAGTAACTCCTGAGAGTAGAGAATGCCAACCCGTCTAATAACTCCTGCCGAGCAGCGATGCAGAGCTGCATCATCGATCGATGCCGAGCAGTGACGCCGAGCTGCACCACCGATCCGCGAAGCAGTTACACCGCACCACGGACGAGCTTGACTGTCGTGCCACTAACGACCTCGGTTGTCGTGTCACTGACGGCCTTGGCTGCCATGTCGTTGGCGGCCTCTGTTGCTCTGCAGCTAACAGCCTCGAATGTCCCATCAGACCGCCTTTGACTAGATAGCTCCGCCGAGCAGAGATGTCGAGCTACTGAGATGGGCCCCACCGTCGACCGATCTACATCGATCGACACCTAGCGTCGATGACTAGCAACCGAGCAACCGAACTCGGCGCCGTCGACCACCATCGACTGAAGCCAAGCGCCGACGTCGAGCCACCGAGCACTCATGCACAGGTCGCCGGGTCCAGCCGGGCAACCCGCCGAGCAAGATCCGCTGACCTGCCGAGCTCGGCCACGCCACCGACCGACGTCAGGCGCCGACGTGGAGCCACCAAACAGGAGCTGCCGAGCTTGGCTATGCCACCGACTCCATCAAGTGACGTCAGGCACCGACGTGGAGCCGCCATGCAGGACCTGCCGAGCAAGAGCTGCTGAGCTCCGCCATGCCGATGATACTACCGTTGACCGACGCCAAGCGCCGAAGTCGAGCTCTCGAGCACTCACGCACAGATTGTTGGGTCCAGCTGGACAACCCACCAAGCAAGATTCGCTGACCTCCTGAGGTTGGCCATGCCATCGACGTTGCCATCGACCGACGTCAGACGCCGACGTGGAGCCGTCGAACAACAAATGTCGAACGGGAGCTGCTGAGCTCGGCCATGCCGCCGATGCCATCAATCGACGTTAGGCACCAACTTGGAGCCACTGAATAGGACCTGACGAGCTCAGCCATGCCGCCGATACCACCGTCGACCGACACCGAGCACCGACGTGGAGTCGCCGAGCAGGAATTGCCGAGCAGGATGGTCTGCGGTCTATAAGCGGCGTGCTCGATTTACTTTTGGTCACTTGTCAAACAGAAAATGCCGAGCTGAAGTACTGGGTCAATGTACCAAGGCTCGGTCGGTGAGAAAAATGGCTGAGGACGGCACTATGTCCGTGGAAAATAGCTGAGGTTAGCGTTGAGGTGGTGGAGACGTGAACAGGAGATTTGATGAACCATTATGAAAGAGACAGGTGTCCAATTAGGGTTTCAATAGAAAACTATAAATAGCCTCTTTAAGAGAGAGAAGGGAGACCCCTAATTTTCTAGAGAGAGAAATACATTGAGTGTTGATAGAGAGAAAGGTTTGTATCAAGAAGTCAAGCACCCGTATAAGGATCTTCCCAAGGCCGATCCGATCTGATTTTTAAGAATAAAAGTTAAGCACTTTTTTCTACTCATTTTCTGATGGTTTGTTGCTTATTTTCTTGTTATTTTTTGTGTTAAAATTTCTTAGGCTACTCTTAGTCTAAACAATTGCTATCAACCGTGAGCACCGTAGTGGGGCAATATTCGTCTTAGAAGAGAGTGTTCAACATTCGACTCGATTTCAAACTTTGCATTTATTATTATTATTATTATTATTATTATTATTATTATTATTATTATTATTATTATTATTATTATTTTCTCGAATTTCTTTTGAAAACCTTATCCAATTTCTAACAATCAAATGAAAGATATTCCTTATGCATCAATTGTTGGGAGCTTAATGTATGCACAGACTTGTACGAGGCCAGATATCAGTTTTGCTATTGGAATGCTTGGTCGTTATCAAAGCAATCTAGGAAAATATCACTGGATAGATGCAAAGAAAGTATTGAGGTACTTACAAGGGACAAAAGACCACATGCTTACTTATCGCAGGTCTGATCGTTTAGAGGTGATTAGTTATTCAGATTCAGATCATGCTGGATGTGTTGACCCGAGAAAAATCCACATCAGGTTATGTGTTCCTATTAGCTGGGTGACCAATATCGTGGAAAAGTGTGAAGCAGTCTGTCATTGTTGCATCCACTATGGAAGCTGAATTTGTGGCATGCTTTGAAGCCTCATTTCAAGTAAATTGGTTGTGGAATTTTATCTTAGGACTTAAAATAGTCAACAGTATTGCCAAGACTCTGAGAGTTTATTGGGATAATGGCCCATCAATTTTCTTCTCTAAACACGAGAAGTATTCAAAAGGTGTTAAACATATGGAATTAAAATACGTGTCGTTAAAGAAGAAGTTCGAAAACAAAAGATTTCAATCGAGCATATTAGCACCGATCTCATGATTGCAGATCCTTTAACTAAAGGATTGTCCCCAAAGGTATTTATTGAACATGTCGGAAGAATGGGGATTGTTAATGTAATCAAATGTTTATATGTTTTATGTATCTGACACTTTGAGCTCTTTTATGTATTGTTTTTGAAATTAATATACATCATGTTTGTCATTAATGTATAAATAAATGTTGACACAACTTTAACATGATTTAGTCTATTATTAGACATTAATGTGGACCATTATTGATTTTACGTTTATGAGAATTTAAGTAGAAAGCTAATATTTTGGTACATGGAATGAACTATGTCCGGTAATTGATATAGAATCGCCGTGACTCATATTAGTATATACTTAATAATGAATTATAAATCGACCAATGAAATTAAAACTTATCATTATGATGCGCACATTATGATTAATTTTAAACCATGAACACATATTTTGTCACTCGACCAAGTGGGAGAATGTTAGATATATGTGCCCAGTGTGCCATATATATAAATTAGATATTAATTAATTACTTTTAATATATAATTAATGGTTTATATAATTAATAAATTTAATAGATAAGTTTTATAAAGATATTATTGGTAAGTTAAAGAGTTGGTTTTCACCTAACTCCGCACACGTTGATAGACCGTTTGGTTTAATCTGTTTTGCAATAACAGCCTTTAGCAGATAAAGATATATATATATATATATATATATATATATATATATATATATATATATATATATATATATATGCTCCTCTCTCCGCCGATAAAAGTGAATCAGTTTTCATTATCTATCAAACTCACGAAATTATAGATTGGGATTAAGGACGACTAGGAGAGAGAAATCATATATATTCTATCATTTCAACAATTAGACTGGGCAGAATAGGGAAAGACATGACTATTCACGGTTAGTCATGTTATTATTGTATAATTAATTATAAAAATTATGAAATTCAAGATTATGAGACTCATTTATATTTTATGATGATTAATTATGAAAATGATTAACAAACTACACTTTAGGTATTTGCAAATGTCATCTTTTATTTTTATACTTGATCTAATCAAAAGAAAAAAAAAAATTTCACCTCCTAAATTCCACCCAATTTGATATTTTGCTTTCTAATCTTTTTCTTCGTACACTTAACCTGTTGAACTTTGGAGTTTTTACACTTTAACTCCTTAAGTCATTTTCGACTATAATTATTGTTACAAATTTTTTCTGGTGGATTTTTTTTTTGCACAATTGAAGGCAAAATCGTCCTTCTATGCACAATATTACAGAATACTTTAAACAAAAGTCATATGTAAGAAAGATTTTACCCTTCAATTGTGCAAAAAAATTCTCCCATTTTTGTTGGAAAATGACTCGAGAAGGTAAAGTGTAAAAACTGCACATTTAGGAGGCAAAGTGTACATAAAAAGAAAAAATTAAAAGTAAAGTCAAATTGAATAAAATCTGTGGGGGAGGGGGGAACTTTTCTCTAATCAAAATCTGAAATCTAAAATTTGTAGGTGAGATGTTTCTTTTGGATGAGGGCTTTTGATATTATTGCAAAAAAAAAAAAGTTTGTTTTTAACATTTTATCCATCACAATCTATTTATTTTTCTTCCTAAATGCATATTACGTTATTTCCTACTTTAAAGTGTTATTTCTTACTTTAAAGTGTATTTCCAAAACATAGTGAATTTCTGATTTTCAATGTACTCCAGTCTAGTTTGTCTATTGAGCTTCGTTCACGTCAGCGTCGTGTTTTTCTGTGTTTTCTTTTTTCCTTTTCTTCTTTAAAAAATTTAGGGCCATGCTTTTGATTCTACTATAATAAGGTAATTTGCAAAGACTTGTATTAGGCCGGATTGATAGGCCATGACTCGTTAGACTATCTGATCCGATAATATAATGTATTGATTTTTGAATTATGATGTATTGATTTTTGTACTAAAAAAATATTCGTGTTTCATAAATATCTGATCCGTGTTATGATGTATTGATTTTTGTATTATAATGTATTAGTATTATGATGTATTTATTTTTTTACTATAATATATTGATTTTTATAATATAATATAGCGGTATGATATTTTGATCTAACGGATGATCTTTTAGTGCGGCTGATAAGGGTGTTTGCCCTGAATCATTTCTTAATAGACGAGTTTGCCAACAACCCCTTGAGCGAAAATTCATTTCATTTCACATTAAAGTGGCATTTTGTAAAAGTTGCTATTCGATTAGTTGCAGTCAAAAACTTTTAGATGTCCACATTTTCAGGATTCGTGAAAGAGCCTTTGGGCACTTTGTGTGTGTTTTAAAGCTTTTTAGTAGTTTTTGGCTCACTAACTTTTTGGATCTCGTCCGGTATTTGCACCATGTAAAGAAGTTTCCCAAATCCCTTTTTCCTTGTTTTTTTTTTACAAACGTGAGGCCAAAGTCATGCTTAGGTTTTGATTTTTAAGTGTATTATAATTACTTTTTCTGTTTCTTATTTTTCTTGGGATTTTCCAAAGTAGGGGAATTTATCTACTACGCGTATATGCGTGGAATTCATGATTTCGTGGGCCTCCAATCAAACCACGAGATAATATAATCTTCATTTCAAGACAGGCCACCAATTATTTATGTAGCATGGCCTAGCTGATCATGTTCTTTCAAATGTCCATCCAATTTGAAAATGACTTCATCTCTCTTAAGCATTTTCTAAGTACCAAAAACATCTCAATTTTCGTTATTATTGTGGAGAACAATTTTGGCCAGAAAAGTTTGATTGAAACTTTGAGCATGAACCAGAATAGGATATGATAATCATGGTACGTTAAAACCTAATGGCCCAACTCTATGATGCCTACGAACCACAAGATTAAATCCAAAGACCAAATGCATAAATTCTGTCCATTGATACTTATTTATTGCGTCGGTTATATTTCAATTTATGTATAATATCTATCTACACACATTAATAATCAGGTAATAGAAGTTACCCATTTCAAGTATATATAGAGATCCAAACTACAATTTATGGTTCGAAAATGAAAAGACGAGCTTTATTTCAACACTACTAGTATCATCAACTCAATTTTACAATGAGTACGTAAAACTGATGCGGTGGACATTATATCACATCAAATCATCATCCTCTACAATTATTTTATAATTTGAAATAAGCAAGAAAAACGTACAGAATAATGAAAAATAATAGAGCAAGTAAAATAAAGACGAAAAAGCTGAGCTACCCCCTCAGACCTACTATCTCACTCGCCCAATAATATACTGATTCGGGTCGGGTTACATTTCATTTTATCATATCTGCTCCGAGACCCCCCTTTCAAATATTTTTTATTAACTTTTTGTACATTTATAGTTTTGCAATTGTTTTTTTTTTTTTATAAATAATATATCGAAATTAAAATCTTGCATTTTCGAATCCATGTAAATCGCTGACTCTATTCAAGGACTTCCTCATGATGGCTACTTTAGCCAGCCGCTCAGCTGCCCTCCAAGCCGACGTCGGCGTAAGCGGCTCGGCTTTCTCATCCGCCCCTCTAGCAGCTCCTCTCTCGCTGTTGTTCCTCATCTTCCAATTCAAATCTGCCAGCTCGGCCTCCAGCCCGCGCACAAACTCCGAGCCCGAACCCGAACCCGACTGCAGTACCAAAGCCCGAGCAGAAGCCAGCATGTGGTGCGCGCCAACGACGTCCTTCCTCTCGGCCAGCCTCCTGCTCTCCGCGACGGCGCGTGTGGTCACGAAGAGGCACCTGAGCCGCTGGATGTCGCGCGTGGAGGACTCGACGGCGCGTGGGCGGGGAATCAAAAGCGGGCGCTCTACTTTGTCGCATACGGTCTGTTGAGTTGACGGGTCTTTGTAAGAGCATCGAACGGACAGGAGGCGGTGGGCCCCGCCCAATGATGATGGGACTTTCAATTCTATCAACAACTCCCTCTCCTCTTCTGAGTGGAAGTCCCCGACCCGGCACCAGCTTAAACCGGATCCAACATACGCGGGCCTAACTGTGTACGAATAAACAGCCGATATCTCAGACGGTGCCGACTCGAATGCGAACCCTAGTTGAACTTTAAGATCCTGCACGACATCGCCCAGCAAGCCGGTGATGCGCTTCCCAACCGTATCGTCCGGCGGCGCGTAAAGGCATGCGCTCAAGTTGACAGAGTGGACGGGGATTTCCAAGGGGGAGAAGCGCGTGGACGTCACGATCGGGCCGCTGCGTTGACCGTCGGAGATGAGCATGATGCTCGCGGCTGGATTTCTCTCGCGGCGGTCTTCGATGACCTTAGCCGCCTTCTTCAGCGAGTCGGTGGCGCTGGTGGAGCCGCCGTCCAGCGAAACTACAGCGTCTATAATCCTCCGCGCGGATCTCCTGCCGGCGGTGGTCATCCTGCGGAGCGGCATCAGGCGCTTCGAGGTGGTGGAGAACGCCACGATGGACAGGCGGTCGGCGGCGGAGAGGGACGACGCCACCATCCTCATCACTCTCTTCATCAAACGGAGCTTCTCAGCCGTAACGTTCCGGCTCACGTCGAGCACCATTACCAAATCGGTCGGAGCTCTCCGTGGAGTCGCCGCCGGAGCTTTGACTCTCAAAACGACGGCGTACGTCTCGGACGTCTTTCCTACTGAAACCACCGCAGCCTCAGATAAGAGAGCCACCTCAACATTCCCAACCTTCGTTTCAACCGGAAAAACATTGTTCATCGCAAAAAAACCCGGAAACTCCTCATTTTCCTCTTCAGTCTCATCGGATTCGGGTATCGGGTTGAACCGGGCGCCCGAAGTCGGAGAAGACAGTGGCTCGTCATCATTATAAACTTTCAACAGGGTTCGCTTTTCATTTTTAGAGTTTAAATCTCTGCAAATCGCATCTCCGCCTCTCTTTTCGGACTTTAGGGAATTATTAGAGCCTAAAAGGTGCATCTCTTTCCACGTGAAATGACAGATGGGGCACGTGAGAGATCCTTGCTTCTTCATGTGCGCCGTGATGCACGGAAAATGGAAGCTATCCCCGCACTCCGCCGTGAATATGGCTGTGCCTTGTCCTGTTTTAACGCTCTGCAAGCATATTCCGCATCTGCTCTGCTAGTATTATTTTTTAATAGAAAATTTCAAAAAATAAAAAACTATCGTTAGCGAATAATGATTGGAAAAAAAAAAAAAGACTGAAGACACTAACTAATTTCACGGTTCACTATTTAATAAATCTAATGAAATAAATAGTTTACCTTTGATGGGCGCAGGCCTGATTTGAGAACCGAAAACGTGGAAGGCGAGCGTGGCGAGGAAGGGGCGGAGCGGTGGAAAAATCTGGGGCTGTTTTTGGTTTTGCATTGAAGTTTTGGGCCCTGTGGGTAATTGTCACACGGCCGCGTCGGTGCGGTGGTTCTGCACCGGAGAGTCGGGCTTACAGGCTGAGACTGCAAACGAGGCGTTGATGGTTCGGAGAAAAAACCGCTAAGTCTGGATCGGATCCTGGGGCTCGGGTCGGGTTTCTCTCTGATGATTGGCGAGTCTTTCTCTTGATCCTTTCGGGTTGATGTGCAAAATGCTCTTCGCCAGCCCAAAACCATTTTTCTCGGTAACGAAAGATGAAGATATGATGTTGAGGGCTAAAAGATGTTTTATGGAATTGGAGAAGGCAATTAATGAGTGTAGATAGAGGAAAAATGAAAAGGAAGGAGAAGAAGACAGTCCAAAGTAGAATACAAAATTCACGATCAAGACAAAAAAATTCTTGCAGTGTAAAAAAAACCTAATACTTCTTAGTTACGACGTCACCTACCACTTAAGAAAGAAATACAGAGCAGAAAGAAGAGAAAAAGAAAGAAGCAAAGGAGCTAAGCTATTCATGTTAAACACCAACATATGTCATTAGGTTTGAAATACCCCTACATTGTATTACAAATATCGATACCTCCGCAGCACAGAAACCAACACATTGGTATGCACAACCTAATACCATCCACATTTTACATTTCAGAACTTGCAAAACACTACAACAATTGTACGTGCAGAGACCTAACATGTCAAAGGCTAAAAACCTTCACAAATACTTCCTAGAAAACGCACAAGAACCAAGACATGTTTTTCTCGCCCATTGCCAACTCCTCTACTTCCTGGAATTGGAGAAATCGAGTACATCTTTCTCCAACTGATTCTTCATGTGATTGACATCACTCAAGAGAAGTGTTGCACAATACTTGGCTTTCAACAAACGTCTCTCATCACGCT
>BMAC01000146.1:790060-832299 GCA_014905375.1 Phtheirospermum japonicum | reverse complement strand
CAAAAATCACCGTACCACATCATCGGAAGCGTATAGCTGCGAAAAAAAACACCCGATCGATAGTATTGGTTTAATATACTCCGCCACGAAACCGAAATACTCCGTCTCGTCGTCGTCCGCCACCACACCCTCTCGCCGAGCAAACCCACACGAGCGCACAGACGACTGTGAAGGACGAGAGATGGGCCACGTCGGTGGGGCCGATGATCTCGCCAGTACCAAATCCTTGAGTGAATTTATTTCGTCTCTCTTCAGAACAAACGTCGCCCGGAGCTTTCCGGTCAGGATTTTCACCAGCGGCGGCTCCACCGTACACGAGAGCTCCACGATCAAATCCCAGTATATTGAGTCCAACCCGTTGACGTTCGTCACGTTTTGCCTATCGTAAAATGGCAAACAGTTAGCCTGCGCTAGCCGATCGCGGATTACATCACCGCCGGGCTTGCTGCTGTTAATCAGAGCCAAATAACTGTTTAATATAAAAATACCCAAATGTTAGCCTAATATCACAGTAATTACTCACGATTTAACATTGATGATTAAAAAGATCTAACAAATAAGCAACTCAGCAAATGAATTCAACACATTAAAACCCTTAGCACACGATAATTATCAAAATCGGAAATAGGCAAAATCGGGAAAGCACCAGCAAATCGGCGGTGGCAATCCGACTACCGAACCATGGCGGCATCGACGGCGGCATCTGGCAGCAACCGGCGAGGCG
The DNA here is from genome assembly GCA_014905375.1 of Phtheirospermum japonicum. NCBI lineage: Eukaryota > Viridiplantae > Streptophyta > Magnoliopsida > Lamiales > Orobanchaceae > Phtheirospermum > Phtheirospermum japonicum. Next base: position 831,575 of record BMAC01000146.1, on the reverse strand, counting down.
ACGCTCCTCTTCACCTTATCCGACGGCAGCAGTGTTGAGCAGACCAGGCGTCACAGTCGGCGGCGATGGAGACCGGCAGTGAAGCCTCGACAATTCGGCGAAGGCGCCGACAATTCGGCGGTGGTGTTCGGGTCCTGGCGGTGAAGATTCATCCATCATCGTCCCAGAAAAAGATGACTTTGGTTGCGGCTTGAGACGGTTGTGGCTTGTGTTTGTAGGTTTGGTAATCTGATGGTGTAATTGTAAGGAAGGCCAAATTGGTAATTATACAATTATGTATGGAGTATTTGGCATTTTTTAAAACTAGTTGGGGTATTTGACAATTACATTTTTCTAGGGGGAGTATTTGGCAATTCCCCCTTCAATTTATTAGATGCACTCGTGTGCACCCTGTAAGGTGCACTCATTTTCTTATGTGCAGTGGTATATAAATATTTTATACGATAATATATGTATATTTTGTATGATAATATATCGATATTTTTGTGCACCTAAAAGTTGTGTGATGGTATATACATGTTGTGTGCGATGGTACATGACTTTTTTGTGCGAAAGTATATGCATATTTTATGCGATGGTATATTAATATTTTGTGCGTCCATAGTGCACCCGATCCCTTCTGTGTGATGGAATAATATGTAATGTGCAATGGTATATTCGATATTTTGTGCGATGATATATGTATGTTATGTGCAACATGGATGTTCATGTTGCCAATAATTATATTCATCACATATGACACTCATATAACATCATATATATATATAATTTGGGTCACGTGGGAACCATTCCCCTGCGTGGGAACTATGAACTCATATGATTCACTAGATTAGATTTATTGTATGGCTAATATCAACCGCATTAATCATATAATTAAAATAATTATTATAATAAAGAAGTGCTCATTTGTCATTATTCATACTATCCTAAAATAACTCATGATTAATGCATATTTTTCCAAAAATCATGTATTAGAAAATCACAATTCAATCAATTAGATTTCCACATGGAAGGCAAAACCAATATTTTCCACGATTCATACTATTCTAAACACAATTCATTCCACTAGAAAAGTTCTAATATATTCCAATATTTTGACTAAAAAGGGAGGAAAAATATCACAATTATTTTACCTATCGTCCTGCTACTGATTTTTCTTGAAAATAATTCAAGACAGTTTCTCAATGTACTCTTTTTTAATTTTTTATCAGCTAGTCACCATTCTCAGTCGAGCCAGTCGAAAACAAGAAAAACCATTCTTATACCTCAAGAAAAATGGGTAGACAAACCTCCGCGTCCTTCCTCACCAACATCGCACGCGTCGCCTTCAGCCTTGGCCTCGGCGCCATCTCCCTCAATTTCTCTCTCTACACTATCGATGACGACTAGCGCACCGTCCTCTTTGACCATTTTTGCAGAGTCATCGACGACACCATCGGCGAAGGGACCCACCTCCTCATCACATGGCTTCAGAAACACTTTATATTCGACATCCGCACTCGCCCTCACACCTCATCCTCTGTCTCAGGCACAAAGGATCTGCAGATGGTGAACCTCTCGCTCAGTGTCCTCTCCCGCCCCGAGGTCAACAGTCTCCCCGATATTTTCAAAACCCTACATCTTGAATATGACGAGAAAGTCCTCCCGTCCATCGGCAACGAGGTCCTCAAGGCTGTGGTGGCCAAGTTCAATGCCGACCAGCTCCTTACCGACCGTCCCCACATCTCGACCCTCGTCCGTGAGAGCTTGATCCGTAGGGCCAAGGATTTCAACATCATCCTCGATGACATGGTGATCACTCACTTGTCGTACAACGCTAAATTCTCAAAGGCTGTTGAGCAGAAGAAGGTGGCCCAGTAGGAGGCGGAGAGGTCTAAGTTTGTGGTGGCGAAGGCTGAGCAGGAGATACAGGCCGAGGATGAGAGCTAATCTACTAAGCTTACTTTTGATGCGACTGCAGCTGCTGGGAAAAAACTTGATCGAGCTGAGGAAGATTGAGGCTGCCAAGGATAATGTGGCCACACTGAGCAGGAACGAGAATGTAATGTATCTTCCGAGAATATATATTTATATGCTTTCCTTAATTTTTTAATAATCAGTTGTATTTATTTATATTTATTATTTTCCTTAATATTTAATACAACGAGAATATATGTAGACGTGCACAACGGTTCCAAACCGGTGGCTCATGGTTCGAACCGCCAATCCGTGTTGTCCCAAAATAACAAATAATAACCGGTCGTGAAACCGGACGATTGCCGATGGTTTGCAAACTGCTTGTTCACGGTTCAGCCACGGTTCAACTTGGCCGATTTAAGACGGTTTTTTTTTAATATCATTTGTTTGGATATTTGTTTGGTTTATTATCAAGAAAATGTAAAATGAATGAAATGAGGTGAGAAACTAAGAACCAAATATTTTTAAATACTCAAATTTAAAATCTGAAATTATTACTTTAGATAACTAAAATAAGTTGTATACTTAAATTGTAACTCTTCACCTTAAAATCAAATTCCACATAATTCTCTCTTATCTTACTTACCTTAAGTAGGCTGGTACACATAGGTTATCACCCATCTACAGAATCGTTGCTAGATTCAGAAATGACTAATATCTCAAGTGTATCGTAGGGGGTATTGCTTATAAGATAAAGTGCTTCCTAGTCAACCACCGATTCAAAATATCAAACGTGTTGGTTTGGTGTGACAAAAATGACTTATAAAGTGGGTATTTATAGTTGTAATGGTAACAAATCGGTGGTTCCAATCGCTGGTTTACAGTTTGAAATTATCACTAATCGAAATCAGACCATCCTAATGACAGTTATGTTTCTAACCGTGGTCAATAGTTAATTGAACCCTTGACCACCAAGTTGGACGGTGTGGCTAAACTGTTGATAATTTCTAGATATGTCTGATTCATTATGAGCAAAGTATTGTACAATAATTATCATGATGGAGCAAATGAAATGAAGCATGATGTTTTGGATGATGGAAAGCATGTTATTTGTTTACTTTAGTTTTTTTTTTCATGTCTTAGATTGGTGTGAATATTTCCCTAAGATCACTGGATGTTTATGTTTGAATGTTTTGGTATCATTATTATTGTTTATGAAATGCTGGAGAAAATTACATATCTTATTATTGCAATTAGATGTTGAAAAGGATTGTATGTGACCATTACATGTAATTGAATCCATGTGACAAATTAACATTTTCTCTTAAAGTTGTCACTTTTTAACTATAAAAGCGCCACTTTTATACCAAAAAATGTCACCTGTATATATATTATATTATAAAATAACATGTTTATTAAATCAATATACAATAATTTAAGGTACAAACTGCAAGGTGATACATTTAAGGCTATGAGTGATGTTTTTTAAAAAAGAAATTAATTTTTTTTATTTTAAAATATAAATTAATATTATTAAAGCCCTACGTGATACTTGTCAAAAGAAAAGGTGATAAAATTTTAGATTTAAAGCAACACTTTTAGAGCCAAAATGGACAATATTAAAGAAAAACATGAATATATGAACTTTAATATACTTAAATACTTGAATAATATATAAAGTGTCGTTTTTGTGCAAAAGTAACACTTTTATATCTAAAAGTGATAATATTAAGGGAAAAAGTAAATTCGTAACACCAATAATGATCTGTGTGATATTCACACAAGAAAACTACTCGAGAATATTTTTGGCATCATGTGTATGAAATGTCGAGTAATTACAATGTTTTTTAGCCCCTTTTTGACATTGCTCATCTTTTTTTTTTATTATTTATAACTTAGTAATTTGTTACTCCCATCAGATTATCAGATGTCAGTGACCTTATGAGAAATTAAAAAAAAAGTACATAACCAACTGCAATGTGATTTGAACAAATTACTCTAATTAATTGTTGTGTTTGATGGTTAAATGCTTATATAACACCATATGCCCACACTCTTGTCCCAATAAATAAAATTGAATCATTACTATCATTTTATTCATACTAAAAGAGTAAAAAATAGAAGTAACAAGAGTAGCAACGCGTGTGTTAGACACTCAAGAGTAGAAAAAAATGCATTCCTCAGAGTAGCAGTCATGTTATTCCCATCAACACCAAGATAGATGACATTTCAGATGATTTGGTCGATAATCTACCTAATTCAACCTATACACAGATAAAGACTCATCATAAAAAAACACACAATGTATCATGACCATATTCATCACGAAAACCATCATATTCATCACGTAAATGACCATTTCATCACATATAACTATCATATTTAGCACTGTCAAAATGGGCCAGCCCGCTCTGACCTACCGCGGGCTGCCCCAAAACCAAGACGGGGCGGGCCTGGTGTTTTTCATGTAATTGTGGTGTTTTTATCGTGTTTTTAATTAGGATTTTATATTGTTTTTATTAGTTTTTGAGTCGATTAGTTTTCTAGGCTGTTTTTCTTATTTTATTGTTTTTCGTGTTTCTTTTTGATTTGATACTTAATTTAGTTAAATGGGTTCAAATTAATTTGAGGTTTGTTGTAATTCTTGGGTTTTTTATGTTTAAAACTTCCTATTTTATAGACCAAAGCATTGAGGACCAAAGTTCAAGCCAAGCCGTGCCAAGGCGTGCTAAACGTTGTGCCAAGAACAAGCTCCAAAACGCCAAAATATTCTGGAATGGTAGCCAGGACGAGACAGCGCAAGCCATCGCACGCAAAGGCAAGCCAACCGCGCACAGCCCCACCGCCCGCGCATGACCGCGCGTAGCTGTCGGGTACCTGACAAAGCGCTGCCGGGTGCCTGCGCGCCAGCTTCCGAGCCTGCGCGCGCACCACACGCGCCCACGCCTCGGTGCCTGCTGAGCCACTGCCGACAGCGCCCGGCGCCTGCCGAGAGAGTCCGCCGAAGCCAGCACGCGCCAGCCGAAGCCAGCCCACGCCTGCCGACACCTGTGCGCATGCCTACCGAGCGCTGCCGGCCATGCCTGCCCAGCTCGGCTGAGAGTTGCCAAGCCATGCACGCCACTGTGTGCCAAGATGCCGACAACTGCCTATAGCTGCCGCCCAGCACTGCCCAGCGCCGAGCCAACTCGTGCCAACTTGTGACAAACCAAGCCAAACTTTGCAAATATGCACCATTTCGGGTCAAACTTGGTCAAACATGGGAAATCCAAGCTTTTAAGGCTTATTTGACCCATTTACCCCTAGTTTAACCAAGTATAAATAGATAGACTTCTCTCATTAGAAAGATTATCTCTCATTTTTACCAACTCTTGGATGGGTTTGGATAAATATTCTCTCTCTAGTTCTTAGATTTTAATTTTCAAGCTTTGCCTTGGGTTTGTAAGCTCAAGAAGAATTTAAGTATTCCCTTGGATTTTTTTAATTTTGATTGTAATTCCATTCAAGCTTTTGGATTCTCTTTTAATTCAAGTAAGCTTTCTTTTAATTTCATGCTTTTTCTTCAATTTATGCTTTTTGTCTTAACTCTTTGGTTTCTTGTTAGATCTTGTGAATCGTCCATGGAATCTATGAGTGACACATCTAGATCATAGATCGAGTCCTTGATCATTTCTATTTTGAGTATTTCATATGTTTCATGCTTGTTATTCATTTTGTGCTTTTTGCCTTAGCTATTAGAATTGGAGTTTGATCTTGTGAATCGTCCATGGAATCTAGATGAGTGACACATCTAGATCATAGACCGAGTCTCGGATCATTTTTATTTCAAGTATTTCATATGCTTTATTTTGGTTTTTATTTTCATGCATAGTTTTTCGTTAAATCCTAGATCTACTATTCGTCTCTTATTATTTCTCGTAAAGTTTCAAAATTTGACGTCAAATTTCCTTCCTATTTCCATTGATGCTTTCAATTTGTGCTAATTTACATTATTTAGGATTTTATGTTCATGCAAGCATTGTTGTACCTTGAGCTTTCATGCTTGTACTTGGTGAAACATTGCTTGTTTTTGCTTAATTTTCATTGTTGCTTGCATTTTCAATTAAGGCACACGACCGAGGCATCCTACCAACTTGAGTTTTACATTTACTAGTTTAGTTTAGTTTCATAATTTTATTTTATTTTTGTTTTCATTTATGTTTCAAGCTAAAACCCCTTGATTCTTATATTCGAATCGATCTCCGATAATATCAAGACAAATGAAACTTTATTTTCAAAACCACTAAATACTACACTTCAAAATGGCACCGTTGCGACTCGGCTTGGTTAAGAATTTTGATTTATTGTTGTTTCTTTGTGTTTTTAGCTTTCTTTGTTATTTGACGTTTTTTGTTAAGTATGCAAGGTGAGGATATCTATGGAGGGTACATTCCTAACATGGGAGGGCATGGTGCAAACCATGTTGGGAATGGAATGTTGTATAATGGTTTGGGTAACGTGGGAGGGCATGGTGCAAACCACATTGCCAATGGTGGATTCGGCTATGGTCAACCCAACATGGGAGGGCATGGTGCAAACCATGTTGGGTCGCGCGGCTTCATGGGTTCAAACAGTTGGTATGGAGTTTACGGAGCCCCTACTCCTTAAATTTCGAACATGTATAATGGAGGCTTTGTTAATCCAAATAGGATTGTTAGTAACCAAAATCCGAATTCCACTCCGTATGAAGGATATGGTGTTCCGAATCACTTTCCAAATCAGCATAATCTGACATCCGGTCCATATGGTGCTTTTAATACTCCTAATCAATGCACGAACATGTATAATGGTGGCTTCGGAAATCCAAATGGAAATATGGATGGTAAAAATCCAGTTTCCGGCTCGTATGGTGGTCTCCCAACTTACAATTTATCCGCTAAAGATCTCGATGCTTATGAGTTATTTGGAGGTCCGAGCTCCATTGTCGCAAGTGGTCCCCCCATCCGCACTATGGGAGATGTGAACAAACCATTTTTGGAAACCACTTACAATCTCAATCATGCCCCAATTGGCACCAACAATAGCCCTCCAAAGCCCGATCCGTATGAGTTGTTTGGAGGTCTAAGCTCCACTCCCGCAAGTGGGCCCCCCATCCGCACTATGGGGGATGTTAACAAACCTTTTGTGGGGGTGTTTACTCCTTATGAGCCAAAATATTCTCAACCCACGTATTCTCATTCTAATTACGTGAGTAAAACTTCTTCCCCTAGGGAGCTTGAGTTCGAAAAGGCCCTAGAGGCTCTGGAGGCTCAAATTGCTAAGTTTTCTAAGCCGAGCCCGAATCCTCCTTGGGGATGGTGTGGAACGTGTGGTCATGATACCAAGTCTTGCCCTTCAATTTCCTCGTTCAATATGCCAATGCCTCATTAGAAGGATGTGTATGGGGGACATGGATATCAAGCTGGACCCGATTGTGCTATACCATCATTTGCTCCGCCGCCAACTCTTAATCCTCTTGTTACTCCTCACGTGGGCCCGTGTCATCCGACTATCCCGGTGATTTCTCCTACCCCACCTCCCGATCCAGATCTATTGGCCATTACACGACAATTCTCAAGTCCACCTTAACATACTCTTCCAGTCGTGATCTTTGATAAGTGTGGGGTGGTTGAGAATATGGGTGTCTCGCCGTCAGAAGAGGACATGGTTTCATTTCCAAATGCTTTTACTCCTCTTGACCCTTTACCTTTTACTTCAAAAGAATCTTGCGAAGAATGGGTATATATGGACTTCATCAAGGCCATGGTCGAATGGGTTTATATGGAGAATAGGAGCATTGAGGAGGATATTATCCAGGAAGCCCTTTTTGAGGATTGTTTTAAGGATTATGAGCCCCTTGCTTGTACCGACGAGCCCATTGTGTTTCAATGTGCCAACGACTTGAGTGAAGGAGATTATGATTGTGTCGTTGAGGGGACCGATATATTTTTGGCAGGGGAGGTGGAGATTTTTGATGATAAGATTGGAAAGATTGAAGAGTACCTCGAGTGGATCGGTGATTTGTTCGAGTTAGCTTCCAACAAGGTCGAGAGAAGTTACAAGCCCGATCTTAAGCCTCCTCCATATCCCCTCAAGCGTGTATATTTGGAGGAAGAGGAGAGCAAGCCAATTATCATCTTTACAAATTTGGACCGAGAGGAAGAGGAGAGGTCAGTTTAATAGCTTAAATTTCTTAAGGGTGCTACTGGTTGGAGACCCGGAGTAGTTAAGGGAGTTAACCCCTGTATGGAAATAGTAAAATCCGGGAATTGGAGGTTGTTGTGGGAAGGATTGATGTTTGTGATTTCCAAAAGCGAGTGGGTAAATCCCATTGACTTAGTACTAAAGACGAGCGACATGTTTATTGTTGAGGATGGAAAAGGAGAGTTGTTGGCCACGAGTGCTACAATGGGTTGGAGGAGGTTGATGGATTCTAAGAAGTTAGATGCAACTTCCAAGAGAGATCATTTCCCTCCCCCATTTACCGATCAAAAGTTGACAAGCTAACCGACCATTATTCGTATCGTTTCTTGGACGAGTTCTTGGGTCATTTCAAAACTACCATTCCACCTGAAGACCTATCCGAGACGAGTTTCATTTGCCCATTGGAACATTTTTCTTTTTGGTGAATACTATTTGATCTATGCAATGCACCGAGAACGTTCCAAATAGTGGATCCTCCCAAAAAGGAGGATACTGTTTTGGTGGATCCTCCCGTTCTCTTTCCACCTTGACCAAAAAGGGAGTTCATCAAGCTAGTGACGTAAAACAAGCGCTTCTTGGGAGGTAACCCATGTGCTTTTCATTTATTATTGCATTTCTTTCGTTCTTTCTTTTCTATACAAAAATCCAAAAACACTCGAAAAATTAAAAAAAAATTAAAAAAATTTGTGTCGTCTTTTTGTTCTCTTTAGTCCTTGTTTTGTTTTGTTTTGGTTCATGTGCATATTTTCTTGTGTTTTGAATTTGTGTGGTTTTCCTTTTGAGTGTTTCGCTTTCTGACTCCAACCTTTGCCGATTTGATAAGCTAGTAGCATTCATGGAGCCGGGAGACACAATCCATGCTCGGTTATCACTTGGATTGCTTGGATGCTTAAGTGGACCCCACCTAGCTTGACCCAAACTCGCTCGGTTTAGGAAGCTTCTATCTCACCCTCCTTTTACTTGTTTTTCTTTAAAGTCGGAAAAGTGTGTGAGTTTACAAAAGGGTTTCGAACGAAAGTTTGGTGATTTGGGGAAGGGTGAAGCGATTTTAAGCTTCGGGTTTTAGGAGTTAGGGTTTTGTGTGTTATTGATCACGTTTGATCATGTGTTAGCCACTATATCCAAATATTCCATACCTTACCAAAAATAAAGACCTCTTTCGATTCTTGTTTGATCATGTACAATGGGTGATTTTGGGTTTCCGATTTGTGAAATCTTGACGAGTTGCATGCATTGTCCGACTTGTGCATATACACGTCTCTCATAACAAACACTCGAGTGAATTGAGCGAACACCCTCAAAACTCCATTTTTGAGGAAGTCATCGATTTGGTTTTCAATTAAGAAGGGGTAGTACGAGCAATGCTTGGCGATAACGAGTTTATGTTGATACTTTCATCTTATTAAATAGGATAAGCACAAGGGTTTTTCTTTTTGCATAATGTTCATTGCATGTACATTCTCGATTCTTTTCGTTGTTCGACGACGAACAAACCGATAAGTGTGGGGTGGTTTTTTTGCATGTAATTCTGGTGTTTTTATTGTGTTTTTAATTATTATTTTATATTATTTTTATTAGTTTTTGAGTCGATTAGTTAGTTTTCTAGGTTGTTTTTCTTGTTCTATTATTTTTCGTGTTTCTTTTTGATTTGATACTTAATTTGATTATAAGCGTTCAAATTAATATGAGTTTTGTTGTAATTCTTGGGTTTTTTATGTTTAAAAATTCATATTTTATAGGCCAAGGCATTAAGGAACAAAGTTCAAGCCAAGCCGTGCCAAAAGTTGTGGCAAGAATAAGCTCCAAAACGCCAAAACATCCTGGAATGTTATCCAGGACGAGCCAGCGCAAGACATCGCACGCCACGGCAAGCCACCCGCGCGCAGCTGCCGAACCAGCCCGCATGCCAGCGCGCGCGCCCGGGCGCCTGCCAAGAGAGTCCGCCGAAGCCAGCGCGCGCCAGCCAAAGCCAGCCCACGCCTACCAACACCTGCGCACATGCCTACCGAGCGTTGTCGACCACGCCCGCCCAGCTCGGTCGAGAGCTGCCGAGCCATGCGCGCCAAGATGCTGACAGCTGCCGCCCAGCACCGCGCAGCGGCGAGCCAACTCGTGCGAACTTGTGCCAAACCAAGCTAAACCTTACCAATATGCACTATGTTGGGTCAAACTTGATCAAACATGGGAAATCCAAGCTTTTAAGGATTATTTGACCCATTTACCTCTAATTTAACCAAGTATAAATAGATATATTTCTCTCATTAGAAAGATTATCTCTCATTTTTCCCAACTCTTGCATGGGTTTGGACAAAAACTCTCTCTCTAGTTCTTAGATTTTAATTTTCAAACTTTGACTTGGGTTTGTAAGCTTAAGAACAATTCAAGTATTCCCTTGGATTTTTTAATTTTGATTGTAATTCCATTCAAGCTTTTGGATTCTCTTTTAATTCGAGTAAGCTTTCTTTTAATTTCATGCTTGTTCTTCAATTTATGCTTTTTGCCTTAGCTCTTTGATTTCTTGTTAGATCTTGTGACTCGACCATGGAATCTAGATGAGTGACACATCTAGATCATATATCGAGTCTTTGATCGTTTCTATTTTGAGTATTTCATATGTTTCATGCTTGTTCTTCATTTTGTGCTTTTTGCCTTAGCTATTAGAATTGGAGTTTGATCTTGTGAATCGTCCATGGAATCTAGATGAGTGACACGTCTAGATCATAGATGGAGTCTCGAATCATTTTTATTTCAAGTATTTCATATGCTTTATTTTGGTTTTTATTTTCATGCATAGTTTTTCGTTAAATCTTAGATCTACTCTTCGTTTCTTATTATTTCTCGTAAAGTTTCAAAATTTGACGTCAACTTTCCTTCCTCTTTCCATTGATGCTTTCAACTTGTGCTAATTTACATTATTTAGGATTTATCTTCATGCAAGCATGGTTGTACCTTGAGCTTTCATGCTTGTACTTGGTGAAACATTGTTTGTTTTTGCTTAATTTTCATTGTTGCTTACATTTTCAATTAAGGCACACGACCGAGGCATCCTACCAACTTGCATTTTACATATACTAGTTTAGTTTAGTTCATAATTTCATTTTGTTTTTATTTTCATTTATGTTTCAAGCTAAATACCCCTTGATTCTTACATTCGAATCGATCTCCGATAATATCAAGCCAAATGAACCTTTATTTTATAAACCACTAAAAACTACAAGTCTGCGGCTCGCAACTGAAGGCCCATTGGCCAGACATTTTTTTAATTTTTTTTTATAAAATTACATTTTTATGTTAATAATTAAAAGAGAAAAGAAATTTATTATAAAATTTAAAGTTTTCCAACACACAAATTGGAAATAAAAGAATACAAGTATGTCTTCAATTTTAATTCCAATGTTAACTAATATAAATTTTAATTTTAAATATATAATAAAGTTTATAAAAAAAACGAACAACGGGCCAGCCCGTAAAAAACCCACGGGCTTAACGGGGCGGTACAAAACAGCCTACAATCAAACGGGCCTTGGAAATGGAAGTCCAGATCCGCCCGTTTGCGCGGGCTGATGGGCCAGCCCGCGAGCTTTGACCCGTTTAGAAAGTACTAGTCATATTCATTACAAAGAAAAATCATAATTGTGCATCCAAATAAAATAAATTAAATCATATATTGTTCTTTTACATATAAAAAAATCGTGCATCAATATTGTTCAAAAACCATAACTATCAACCAACTTTGATTTTAATGAATTACAACTTAAAGAATGTGGCAATGGTGCAAGTTCTAAACTCGTATTTGGAATAACGACTACTAAACTTGAACTTGTATTTGTAACAATAATAGGTTAACAACATAACCATCTTCGGAGAATTTAGCGATACCATTCCCAAAAATAAAAAATAAACACAAAAACAAAACAAAACAAAAAAATATATTAACTTTGAATATGGGTGTCATGTGATCAATTTGTATGAATTCAAATTTTGAGGTCTAGTATCATCCACAAACCACTCCCATGAAACATCGAATTGAAGTGAAGCCTCTCACTCTTTTCTCACTTCAAGTTTGGTAAAATACTTGTCTCTTTTGAAACTTTCTTCTTACTAGCCTTGGAACAAACAAATTATTTTATCGAAAGTGATTCATCAACCATACGCCTTTGCTTGCCTTTCCTAATAATCCTACATTGAACGCAGGGTCATTATAAAATCCAAAAAGTTTGACATAAGAATTTGCAATAATACTCATCAAATCATCATCCCGCATATTCACCAACCTTTTCAACTGACTTAATATCACCAAAAATAGAATTCACTCAGAAAATAGAAAGCAAAAAACATATTCATCACATATAATTGTTATATTCATTCCATGTTATTGTTATATTCACCGCATATAAATGTCGACATTTAAAAAATCCCAGAAAGCACAACCCATATCCATTGCATATAACTGTCATATTCATCACATATAACTATCATATATCATTACATATAATTATCATATTTATCGATAGAAGTTAAAACCCAGAGCACAAACCATATTCTCATTGCATAAAACTTTCAAATATTATCACATACAACTCTTATATTCATAAGTAAAAATGAAAAGTTCCAGAAAACACAAACCATATTCTCATTGGATATAATTATCATCTTCATCGCATATAATATTGAATATCATCATATATAATTCTCATACTCGTCAGCAAAAATGAAAAACCTCAAAAAGCAAATAGTCTATGATATTCATCAAAAATCATATTTGTTCAGAAAAAATAAAATCTCAGAAATAGAAATCTGTGTAGTAATCAATTTGTTCATGATTAGAACGCACCAGAAAACATAAAGTTCTCCAGAAAGGTTGGAATTCGTACAACAATTCATATGAAAATTAGAAATATTTTCAATAACAATACAACTAACTACAAAATCAAAATTAAAATCAAAAAGTGAAACTCAAAGACCTTAACAAAAATTCAAAACCAAATATTAATACTATTTTTTTTAATTAAAATCGGTGTTAAAATCAATATCGCCGATTTTCATCATTAGTTCAAAAAATGATATTAAAGGTCGTTTAGAACCAATTGCCAAATCCCCTTTTTGTAGTCGTGTGCCATCACATTTGGTTTATCCTTCTTTGATATCTACTTGCTATTTTGATAATTAGTTTTATTATTATTTATTTCAACTTTATTAGCTCGGGTGCAATATGCATGGATGGTGAGTAATGTTTGGGAATGACTCATATATAGAGTAATTAAATAGTGAACCCACATCATTAGAACATGATTTTTAGAAAGGTTATTGAACCGTTCTAGGTATAGCCATTCTAGAAAGTCTGACTTTCTAGAACGGTTGCGGACCCGTTCTAGAAAGTTTTTTACCCGTTCTAAAAGATTATTTTGTTACATATCAAATTCGTTCTAGAAACTACTTTCTAGAATGATTCTTACATAAATCGGTCTAGAAAATAAACTTTCTAGAATGGGTAATTAGTATACCCGTTCTAGAGTGTTATTATTCTAGAATGGATATACAAATTAATCTTTCTAGAAAGTCTATTGTCTATAACGGGTAATCAGAAAATACGTTTTGGAAAGTTATTATTCTAGAACAAATATTCGTAATACCCGTTCTAGAAAGTTGTGTTTCTAGAACAGGTATGTATAATATACATTCTCAAAAGTGATTATTCTAGAACAAATTTTCGTAATATCCATCTATAAAGTTGTGTTTATAGAACATTATTCATAATATCTGTTCTAGAAAGTTATGTCTCTAGAATGGGTATGAATATGCGTTTTGAAAAGATATTATTCTAGAACAGATATTCGTAATATCCATTCTAGAATGTTGTTTTTCTAGAACGGGTATGTAGAATATACGTTCCGAAAAGTTATTATTCTAGAACTTATATTCGTAATGCCCTTTCTAGAAAGTTGTGTTTGTAGAACAGGTATGTAGAATATACGTTCTGGAAAGGTAATATTCTAGAACGAGCATAGGAATATACATTGTAGAATTTTATTTTATAGAACGGGTGTCATGATTTACCTTCTAGAAAGTTATTTTCAAAAATGGTTTTCAGTTATATACCTTCTAGAAGATTTACATAACGTTTTTATAGGAAATACCTTCTAGAGATTGCGTATTCAGAACGGATTTACAGATCCGTTAGAATTTTTTTTTCAGAACATGTTTCACCTAAATTTTTATAGCTCCAAAATCGATACATAAAATTTAAAACAAAATTTACCAACAAAATCATCAACACATTTACCAACCACAAGTCATCTAAATTACACCGATCACGGAATGTAACACAAGTCATCAACCATCACAACTCACCATCAAAATTACACCACAAACAATCTAAATTAAACCAATCACCATCACAATTCACCATCAAAAGTACATCAAAAGATTTTAGTGCCTATATTGCTAACATTTTAATAATAGTAGTGCACTATCAAGAGATGACCCATAGAAAACATCAAGAAGTAACCTCTAGAAAACACTTGGCCCAACGTCTACGTACATCATCAATGCCAGCCTTCGAATAAGCCTCCTCCATATTTAGTGCCTGCAGGTCAAAGCGCACAATAAGATTTAGAAAAAAACTGATTCAAGAACCCCAAAATCCTTATAAGCTCAAAATTAATTCTAGAAACTCAAATACGTGGTATATCAGAAATCTGATTTTTAATATCAAAATAGATAGAAAATCTGTCTCATTTATTATCCTTAACTAAAATAGTATCATCCTAAATGAATGACCCATACCAAATTAGATTTTATCCTCACCATTTAACAAAAAATAGAGAAGCTAAAAAAATAGATACACATGTTTAAGCTTTCCTTAGATTACATCTAACATAGATACACATGTATATAAATACAGACAATTAAGTTTTGACAAGTGTAAAACAAGACAAAATACAGTTAGGGAGGACATAAATAATATTAATTAATAAAACATATATATCTCATATAGTAAACCAAGTAAGCTTATTAAATTTATTAGTATCTCCCCATCCTACACATCAGTCAATGTGCATAAGCAGAATGTTTGGGAAGAACTTTTCTATATATTTTCACTTAAAGGTCTATTTCAAATCATTGAGAAAGTTTAATTGTTTATATTTAATAGGCCTCTAGAAAAATCCGTTCCAAAAGAAGAAAAACAAAAACACAAAAATGGAGAGAAAAAGTCATCTCTTAGACACCCTTGTAACAGAGAGCGACCTGATAAGTTCAGGTCGCCTAGTCATATAATCCTTGGCGACCTGAAGATGAGTGCAGCACCAGGTCGCAAGGCTGGCGACCTGAATAGAGAGCCTAGTCATATAATGCCTGGTGACCTGAAGATGAGTGCAGCACCATGTCGCAAGGTTGGCGACCTCTCAGAGGTCACACGTACAGCTCGCAATGGGTCTTACATGAGGACAACCTACCCTACGTCAGCTAATGATGACAGCCCTAATCCAGTACATCCAACTATTAGAATGTACTGTAGCAATAGTGACCACACGATTTGCAGAAGTGTACTGTAGCAATCTTACCCACATATTTTAGGGTTATATTTGTTATACATAATATTATAAATAGTGGGGACATTCCCTGATGTAATATTGTGAAAAATATGATTGAATGAAATCCAGAAAAGTTGAATACTAAGGTGATGTATGGATGTGTTTCCATCTCAATTTCCAATTTCTAGTGGAAAATGTGATAAATGAAAATTTATTGGTTTTTGTGTGAAAATTGAGATTATGTTTGGATGAGTGTTTTTGTAATAAATTTTTTATTATATAATAAATGGGAAGTTGTTAGTTGTGGGGTCCATTTTTAATATTTTAATTTGAATATATAATATAATATTAATAAAGTTGTAGATGGTGGGTCCTACTAGATAGATATAATTTAAAAGTAATAATATTTAAAGTAGATATTGGTGGTAGTGGTGGGTCCCACAACCTTAAAGATTAGATGTAACTGGTAAGTTGAAATATTTTAATGTAAAAAATAAAAATTGAAAAAAGGTGATTTCCAATGAAAAATCGTAAACAAACATGATTCTAATTTTCGAAATAGTTGGAAATTGAGAATTGTGATTTGGAAACGATTCCATACATAGTCTAAATATCTCTTCATATATGAGTTCTTTACTTTCTTTCATGGTATCAGAGCAGAGTTTTGCCTGACTCTGAGCACCTCTTCTCCCATCTTCTCTCCTTCCCTTATATATCATGGAGGGTAACACGCCTTCATCTCTTGAGGCTCAAGCGAGCTCTAACTCAGTAATCCAGAATACTTCTCTATCTTCTCAAAGCTCAAACTCAGCAATCCAGTTGCAAAATCAGCTCATCTCAATCAAACTAAATGACTCAAATTATCTGCTTTGGAAAATGCAAGTTTACGCAGCTGTCAGAGGATACGGGCTTGAAGGCTACCTCACTGGAGAAATCAAACCCCCATCTCAATTCGCCGAAGGATCAGTAAACCCGGAATTCCTGCTCTGGGTTCGGCAAGATCAGTTGTTAGCATCCTGGCTTCTCTCCTCTCTTTCTGAGAATCTACTTACCATGATGGTTGGTCTTGCATCTTCAAGAGAAATATGGGAAACTCTGGAGGCTAACTTCTCCAGTTAAATTGCAACTAGGAAGATGCAACTCTCCTCTATTAAGAAAGGAACCATGAGCATCAGAGAATATGTTAATAAGGTTAAAACTTGCTGCGACATGCTAGCTTCAGCTGGTCAACCATTTTCTGAAGAAGACCAAGCAATGCATGTTCTCACCGGACTTGGAGGATATTTTGACCTGGTGGTGGTAGCAGCTATAGCTCGGAGTGACTCTCTCACCTTCAAAAACATTCTACCTATGTTATTAAGCTATGAGACCAGATTGGAAGCTGGAAATGAATCCAACCTCATCAACACAGAAGGATCAAGCCCTACTATCAACATCACCCATCAGTTTTCTAGTCAGAAAAAGGACACCTGGACTGGTGCAGGCGCATACAGAGGAAGAGGTCGCCACCTTGGGAGAGGTGGCAGAGGAAGGAACAACAGCAACAGAGGACGAGGTGGAAGAGGTTTCAGACCAGGAAACAGGTCGCCTTGTCAAATCTGTGGTTACTCTAACCACTCTGTTGACAAATGCTATTATCGATTTGATTCTAGCTACACCACACAGTCCAATGCACAGAATAGCTTCAACACTTCAGCGAGCTCCTACTCTGCTTATCCCGTGACTTAGTCCATTGATCCCTCTGCCCTATCACTGATGTCTGATTCATGAAGCGATGCAAGATGGTATGTAGACTCTGGAACCGCTAATCATGTCACCAATGACCTCGCTAATGTCAATATCGCTTCAAAATTTCAAGGAAACAACAAGGTTCAAGTTGGAATTGGATCAGGTTTGTGTATTTCTCATATTGGTAATTCTCAGTTTCAATCCAGCAACAAATCCTTTTTACTCAAAAAAAACCCTTCATGTTCCGCACATAATTAAGAACCTTATTAGTGTCTCTCAATTCGCTCAAGATAACTCTGTTTACTTTGAATTTCATCCTACTTCTTGCTGTGTAAAGGATCAAGTTACACATCAAATTCTTCTCAGAGGCTCTCTTAGGAATGGCCTTTACAAATTTGATATCCAGCTTGCCAACACCTCCAGCTCGCCATCAACCCCATCTACCTCTTACACAAGACTAGACCCTAGTATCTTCATCACTGAGTCCAGTGATCCAAATAAGGAAGCAGATTTACAGTTATGGCACCTTAGATTAGGGCATCCTGCCAATAATGTATTACAAAAGGTTCTCAAAACCTGTAATCTCTCCATTTCTAATAATAATAAATTTACCTTTTCCACTTGTTGTGCTTGTCTTCAGGGTAAAAGCCATAAGCTACCATTTTCTCCTTCAGGAACTGAGTATACAAAACCCTTTTTATTGTACATACAGATGTATGGGGTCCTGCTCCTGTCAAATCCTCGAATGGATTCTCCTACTATGTTTCCTTTATTTATCACTATACTCGATATACTTGGATCTATCTGCTAAAGCATAAATCTGATGTGCTCGCTGCCTTCACTCATCTACAAAATTTTATTCTTACTCAGTTTCACTTAAAAATAAAATCGATACAAAGTGATGGAGGGGGAGAATTTAAAGCCCTCACAAACCTGTTTCACTCTTCTGGGACACACCACAGAATCTCTTGTCCCTACACACCTGAACAAAATGGCCTTGCTGAAAGAAAACATAGACACATTGTAGAAAAAGGTCTCTCTCTCCTCTCTCACTCTCATCTACCTATCAAATACTGGGATGATGCCTTTACCACTACTGTCTATCTCATAAATCGATTACCCTCTAACACCACTCAGTACAAAAGTCCTCATCATCTCCTACTAAATTGAGTTCCCAGCTACACTCATCTTAAACCCTTTGGGTGTCTATGTTACCCTCATCTTAGACCGCTTAATTAAACATAAGCTTCAGTTCAGGTTGCTACCTAGTACTTTCCTTGGTTACAGTAAACACTACAAGGGTTTCAAAGTCTTACTGCCAAATAACAAGGTTATAATCATCAGATATGTGATCTTTGACGAGATCAAATTTCCCTTCTCTAAGAACTTTGAACCTCACTCATGCTCCAATATTCAACCATCTATTCTTGGTCCTCCACCTCTTATACCTATTCCTCGTACTACTACACTGCCAGCGACCTCACCACAATCACATGCGACCTCTCACCAGTCGCCAGCGACCTCCCACCAGTCGCCAGCAACCTCAACACAATCACATGCGACCTCACGTCATGTGCCAACGACCTCACCACAGTCTTCTACGACCTCACCGCAACCACATGCGACCTACACTCAACCACATGCGACCTCACCACAGTCTCATATTAAGCCTTCTATACTTGGTTCTCCTCCTCTTATACAGAATCCATACTGCGCAACCTCACCACCACCTCAAATGTTCCATTCTCCCAGTCCTCCCCATCAGCCAATCCCACTATCCTCGGTCAATCCAGTCCATCTGCTATTCCTCTTACTATTGAATTACCAATAATGAGCTCTCCACATGCTTCTCCTTTTTCTTCTGTGCCTGGTGATAATCCTTTTGCAGGTAAACATCACATGATAACAAGAGCTAAAGCTGGAATTTACAACCCCAAAGTGCTCAGCACGGAGCTCCTCGATTTCAGGGAGCCCTTCTCCTATGTTGAGGCCTTAACACAGCCCAAGTGGAAAGCATCTATGTGTGAGGAGTATGCAGCTCTCTTTTAGAACTGGACATGGTCTCTCTCTGAGCTACCTCCGGGCAAGTCATTGATTGGTTTTAAGTGGGTGTTTAAACTGTAAACTCATGCTGATGGAACTGTTGCTCGATATAAAGCAGATTGGTCGCCAAAGGATATAGTCAGGTGCCCAGTCTTGATTTTTGTGACACTTTCAGCCCGGTTGTTAAAGCTACCACTATCCGAGTTGTGCTCTCCATCGCCGTCAACTGTAATTGGTCGGTCAAATAATTGGATGTCAATAATGCCTTTCATCATGGCGAGCTGGACCGAGAAATATTCATGGCTCAGCCACCTGGTTTTGAACAGAAAGGTACCAATCCTCAGGTGTGTAGATTGTCGAAGGCGATTTATGGCCTTAAACAGGCTCCCCGCGCCTGGTTTGGAAAATTGCGAGCTGTTCTTATTCGTTTTGGTTTCTCTGCTTCCCGGGCTGATATCTCTCTCTTCTACTCCAACACTTCCTCTGGCTTCATCTGGGTTTTAGTGTATGTTGACGACATCCTCGTCACCGGCAGCGACAAAGTCGGAATTTTGAAGCTTATTACTCACCTGGATTCATCTTTTTCATTAAAGAATCTAGGTGAACTGCATCATTTCCTTGGCACTGAGGTCTTGCACACTACTCAGGGTCTACATCTGAATCAAGGCAAGTATATTTTGACTCTTCAGGAAAAGATGGTATGGCTGGAGCTAAAGCCACCCCTACACCGATGGTTGTCTCTCCTGTCCTCTCTAAATCTCAAGGGGAACCCACTGTTGATCCAACCTTTTACAGGAGTATTGTTGGAGCTCTTCAGTATATCATAATTACACGACCTGATATTTCTTACAGCGTCAACAAAGTGTGCCAATATATGCACTATCCTCTCAGCACACACTGGCGAGCTGTCAAGAGAGTTTTGCGATATCTTGCCGGTACCATTCCTTATGGCATAACCTACAGTAAAACCTCATTTTCTACTCTGAAAGGCTTTTCAGACTCCAACTGGGCTGGTGATCTGGATGACAGAAAATCCATCACTGGATTATATATTTTTCTTGGACGTAATATTGTCTCTTGGTGTTCTAAGAAGCATACTTCTGTTTCGAGGTCCAGCACCGAGGCTGAATATCGTAGCCTCGCTCATGCTACTGCTGAATTAGTTTAGATCCGATCCTTGCTACATGAGCTTCAGGTCACTCTTCCTGCTGTTCCTATAATCTGGGTCGACAATAAAAGTGCTATTGTTGTTGCCTCCAATCCTGTTCTTCATGCTCGTACGAAGCACTTTGAATTAGATCTTCACTTTGTTCTCGACCTAATTACGAAGAAATTGTTGCAGGTTCGGTTTGTCCCTTCTATTGATCAGACTGACGATATCTTCATCAAACCGCTATCTCATCAATTCTTTGTTCGGCTCCGAAATAAGCTCTCTGTTCTTCCTATCGCCACACTCGAATTGAGGGGGGATAATAGAGAGCGACCTGATAAGCTCAGGTCGCCTAGTCATATAATGCTTGGCGACCAGAAGATGAGTGCAGCACCAGGTCGCAAGGCTGGCGACCTGAATAGAGAGCCTAGTCATATAATGCCTGGCGACCTGAAGATGAGTGCAGCAACAGGTCGCAAGGTTGGCGACCTCTCAGTGGTCGCATGTACAGCTCGCAATGGGTCTTACATGACGACAACCTACCCTATATCAGCTAATGATGACATCCCTAATCTAGTACATCCAACTGTTAGAATATACTGTAGCAATAGTGACCACACGATTTGCAGAAGTGCACTGTAGCAATCTTAGCCACATATTTTAGGGTTACATTTGTCTTACATTATACTATAAATAGTGGCGACGCGACATTCTCTGATGTAGTATTATGAAAAATATGATCGAATGAAATTCAGAAAAATTGAATACTAAATACCTTTTCAAATATGAGTTCTTTACTTTCTTTCACCTTGAATGGCCAAAGAGGCAAGCTATGGTTTTACATTGTAATTTGAAAGTCATTAATATTATGCGCAAGATTGAATTTCGCACTGAACATATAGATATATGATCACAACAGAGATTAGAATGTGGCTTAATAAAGGAGGCTGGTGACTTTTGTCATCCTTGCACAGTGAGCTCGTTATGAATAGTCTTATCAATATTCAAAGTACTCGTGTCAAAGAACAAGACTGTGGCATTATTTTTTATTTTGGTCATAAAGTAATGTGTTTTTGATGTATTAACTAATCATAAGATAAGTTTACAATACCCTCATATATTCAGGATCATGTAATAAAAGCCATTTGTGCAATAATCAAAATATATTTTGTGAAGTTTTAAAGCTGTAGAGATAAATTTGGTATTTTGTATCTTTTACACAAAAGAGGGGTTAAAAAAAATTGTACTGAATGTTGCAAATAAGCATCCTATTAATTTACTCCTATTTACTTACATAAATTTATTTCTAATTTTAATTCTATTGCGCTTTTGTAAACTATCTTCCTATATTTGGTCGAAAACATGACATATTTGCAACAGATGAGTAGAAAGAAGAAAAAATGGCTTTATCCATAACAACTTAACACAAAATATAAAGAGTGCGGCTACACGCAGGGAGGCCCTTAGGGAATTGTTCAGCGAACTCTAGTAAATTGTCTTTTTGCCCTTAATGAGAAGAATGTTTTTATTTAAAGCGGAGAACCCATTATAAAGTCCTAATTTACACTTCCCCCCATAGTTTCTTATTCTTTCTTTACTTAATTATTTATATTATATATATTATTATTAAATATATATATTTATTTTATTTTTTTGTGTGTGTCATCTTTCAAAAATGGAAATAGTCCATTACGACCATATCAGACCCATCATACTTCCGTAAATTAAAATATCTCTATAACTTTCATACCTCTTTTTGACCGAGTCGGTCCCGGGTGAGATGGTTTGCGACACCACCAGCTGAAAAATCACCGCCCCTAGCTCGTTTTACAGACGGTTTCTCACCGCCTAACTTCCTTTCGAGGAGCTGAGCTACAAGTTATCCAGCTCCTTCAGAAACCGATCAGCACAGCCTTGATTCGTTTCCTACTCCAGGCGTACGAGATATTTTGGTTATGGAGATAAATTAAATATACAGAGTCATAAGGTGGAAGCAAAAGCCTTTATTTTATTAAGAACTAAAAGAAAGTTTTATTACATCAGTAATCTCCTTTTGGGAGGAGATAACCATTTAGCCTCTCATAGAGAAGCCTTGCACTCGTAAACACATAAATTTATTATTACAGACAATTACAATCTTTGTTATTTATCTCTCTCTCTCTCTCTAAATTTTTATTTTACTATGAGAAAATAGAAGAGAATTTTCGACGTCCTCTACTTCCTCAAATGCTCTCTATTTATAGATACAATTTTCGGATTTCAAATCCGGACTTCAAAGCCTGTTGATAAAAGATGTGTCTTTTTACACATCCTTTTCTCTATTATTGTGGGCTATTGGGTTTTGTGTCCACCTTCCTCCTTTATTGCTGGTCCCTCATGACCCAGCCAGCTTGTGGTGCCGGGAATCTTTTCACATGGTGTGTTCTTCACATGGTGCATGGTCCCCGTGCTTTTTTGAAACTAGCTGGCTTCTTGTCCTTTCTAGTTGAATTTTCTTGACGGTCCGGTTTGGGTCGGAAGCCTTTTCCGAACTCGGGCTCCTTTTGCTCTAGGCATGCTTGATAGATCCGGTCAATCCATCGACCGACATGAGCCATGCTGCAAAATTTCTGGTATGTGTCTTTACTTACCGGAATCTTATTTTCCTAGAGAACTCTCCTCTTTGTTTCGAAAAGAGTCTCGGCAAAGCTCGTTGTAGCTCCTGTCATAGAGTTCAGGAGGAATGATCCATTCGCTGAATTCTGGAAGAACTTGAATGGGTATTTGACTTTGTCTATTTCCGTTAGACAAACCCATAATCCCAATGCTCGTCTCGTAGAGGCATCATCTTCGGAAATTGCCCCCACTATTACTGGCGCGTCCTCCGGCGAGATAACCTTGATATGTTTCAAAGCGTTCCCATCCGGCCTCCTTAGCTTGATAAAATGAAAGGCTTCATTGAAGCCCTTCTTTGCTGGCTCCGACGCTGCACTGATAAAATACAGCTCCAAAATGTCTCCTCTGGCCAAATGTGGATTATTGGCCCAAGTCTCGTGAACTGCTTCCCCGATCCATTTTGGTAACTTGGAGATCTCGGGAAAGCCTGGCGCAATGGTATAAATTGAAGCTAGAGACCCAAAATTATACCATTCTTGTACTTCATTTGGATGTCTTCCTATCTTCATCCAAACTCGCTGATATTTTCCAGAGATATCAACTATTGTTTTTTCAGGGTTGATACCTCTTCTTGTGGCTAACTTCTCCCACTGTCTCTGGTAAACCTGCATAGGAGAAATTTTTTTCTCGTCAGTTTGAACCTTAGAGTTGCCTGTCTGTGGCCTAAGGTTCAACTCTCCCTCTTTAACCCCGGAGGTGGAGGGTTGACTTGAGGCCTCCGGTTGTGACATCGGGGCTTCAACCTTCGTTGCAGCTTGTACATTTTCGGGAAATGCATCATCTACAACACTCGTGATTATGGTATTTGAATCCATAACCTCTGGGTTAGAGACCCGTTCTCGAAGTACCCCTTTTTGCACCGTTGGAGATGCGGCCTGGAGGAGAGGCCTTCGCAAAGCTGAAAACAATTGACACTGTGCCAGCTAGCATGTTCGTATTTGATCAGAAACGGATTCCCGATCAGCCTGTTGAAGTCATCTTGCGACCTCTGCATTGAGACATAGCGTCCCAAATTCTCATTCAAGGATCTCGAGGTTTTCCATGAGATGCCTTAGCCTTTTGAGGGTGTCGTCAGCAACGTGTCCCTCCATCTCGAGTTAAAAAATCTGCAAGAATATTTTCATGAGATTTTATAATGACAATATCAAAATCATAATATTGGCATTCAGCTTGCAATCTAAGTAATCTAGCCTTTTCGAGTTTAGATTCAATTTTATTTTTCAAAAAGGCTTTTACGCTCGAGTTATCAATTTTTAAGGTGAATTTCTTTGAGAGTAGAAATAATGGCCATTTTTTAAACGCCTTTCTGACTGTGAAAACTCCTTCTCGTTTATATGCCATCGATTCGCTTCGCTTTTTGAAAATAGTCCGCTGCAATATCGACACGACATTTCTCCTTTGGGCGTAAGTTTCGTAAGAACTCCTGCCCACCAATAATCACTGGCATCCGTATATAGAAGCAATTCATCCTCATCATTCGGGATTGCTAGCTTTGGAAGTTGTTTGCAAACTTCCTTGAGCTGTTTAATTCCCTCATGGTGTTCCTTTTCCCATTTGAAATTGGCATCATTTTTCAGTAGAGAACTAAACACCTTCCTGTAATGTGCCAGATTATTTATGAACATCCCAGCGAAATTAAAAACTCCTAGGAAACTTTGAAGTTGTTTCTTATCCTTGAGTGTGTCTGGAAATCCCTGTATCTTTTCTACGATATGGTTCTGTAGAATGATTCCAGATTCATCGATCTCTATCCCAAGGAACTCGATCTTTCTTGTAGCAATCACTGCTTTCTTCTCTGAAAGCACTACTCCTTCATTGTGGCAAACATCTAAGGGAATTTCTAAATGTTTCAGGTGGTCCTTCATATTCTTTGAAGCGATGAGAATATCATCAACGTACACGAACATGAAGCTGAAATAATCTTTAAAGAGATTATCCATTTTTCTCTGATATATCTGGGGTGCATTTGCTAGACCCATCGGCATAACATTCCAGATATAGTGTCCTTGTGGTGTGGAGAAGGCTGGGAACTTCTTGCTCCCTTCTTCCATCTTAATCTGGTAAAACCCAGATTTGCAATCAAATTTAGAGAACACTTTTGCATTCTTAATGCTATTCACCAAATGCTCTCTGCTTGGGATATAATATCCATCGAATTCCAAGATATTATTGATTCCTTTGTAATTAATCACTAATCTTGGTTTTCCTCTTTTTGTTTCTCCATGGTTGCGGGCCAGGAACCCTGGACTACTGTATGGAGAGACTCCTGCTTCGATTAACTTAAGGTCCATGTGTTCCTTAATTATTTGTTGCATATCCTTCCATTCTTCTTGATTCATCAAGATAGGCTTGTATCTGACAAACTCATTTTCTTTTCCGGTCTTCACCTTCAAAGATGCTTTGAGCTCATTCTTGTCCCACCATGCTAGAGGATCTTCGTTGAAATTCTTTTGAATT
This sequence comes from Phtheirospermum japonicum, assembly GCA_014905375.1. NCBI lineage: Eukaryota > Viridiplantae > Streptophyta > Magnoliopsida > Lamiales > Orobanchaceae > Phtheirospermum > Phtheirospermum japonicum. The sequence goes on along the minus strand of BMAC01000146.1, from coordinate 805,889 downwards.
TTTCTTTTGATGTCCTCCAGTGAAATTTGTTCTTCCATGGTGGTGTCTGGTTGTACACTCGTATCTAGGCTGGCTTTGAGGAGTTGAATCGTTTGTGATTTAATTATTTCTTCCTTTCGGCTTCCTAGGCTCTCGTTTCGTAGTTGGAGAATTGCTTCTCCATACCTTCTTCGATCTTTCATTTTTGGGTGTCGAAGTTTTCCTTCATCACCACGCTTGCTGCGAATATTGATTGGCATTTTTCTGTGGAATGCCTCTCTTAATCGCTGGACTATAATCTTATGATCACAAAGGGTTGTGAAAATAATTCATCTAGTCTCATTTTCTTGTGTAAATCTTTTGAACGTCTATAAGAAATTATTTCCTAACAGTATATCTGCTCCCGTATCATGGAAATAGATTGGTGGAGTTTTAACTCTGTACCACGGAGTACCGTTTGCTCCTCCCATCATCATTTCCACTTGCTTGATCCCTCTTTTAAGGATTAAGATCATTTTAGAGAAATCTCTTCCCGCGACTGGAGATAATTATTCTTCCATCTCTTTGGGGAAGACTTCTGGTTTGGCCGTTGATCGATGATTTCTTAGCGCTCTAAGAATCGTCTCCGCAATAGTACGGAGTCGATTGTAGATGCGGTAAGTTGTCCCGAGTCGTGTCTCTCGAGGATGGATGTGATCGGCTTTCGGTTTCTCAGTTGTTCTTATCGTCGGTTTTAATTAAACTAATTTAACCTAAGAAAGCGGTAGTCATTGTTCGGTTTTTGGATTTGTAACTAAGATTTAAATTGAAATATAAGATTTGAAAATATTAAAACTTTTAAAGGAAATTAAAGCTTACATTAAAAAGGATCAATTCAAACTAATTAACTTATTGAAACTTAATAATTTTAAATTAGGGAAATGGAGGGAAAATGAAAGTCAACTTATTTGAATAAGTCAACAAAATTAACTTAGCATTTAATTAAAGGTTTTAAAGCAAAAGAAGATTTTATAAAACTTTTACAAGCTTAAAGATTTATCTAAACAGCTTATCRACTTAAAAGCATAAGTTCAAAAGCTAGAAAGCTAGAAAATGAAATTKAAAGTTTGATAAGCAAAAGAAACACTAAACTAATGATCCAAGACATAACASAATATTAAAAAGGAATAACATGAAAATAAAACTAGATTATARAAAGATATTACCAAATGTGTGTGATTACAAAAGCTTGGAGGAGGAAAGCTTGAAAGCTGGATGATTCTTCACAAAAGAAAGCTAAAACWAAGCTTGATCACTAACTAGCTAAGATCTAAACTTGATTAATCTATCTCTAATTACTAGAAYTTATTGGAAATTAAAACTAAGCAAAAAGATGAAAAAGGGAAGGATTTTCTGGTTTTTGGAGGAGCTTCCTGGGAGAGAAAGGTCCTGATGCAAGTTGCATTATTGAAATGATGTCTGATTACTTATTTCTTCAGAATTGCTGCTTTTCAGTCGATCGACTGAAAAAGCAGTCGATCGACTGGCAGTCGATCGGCCTTGTCGGCAGTCGATCGACTGCTCCGTCAAAAATAGCCCAAATCTCTGGAATTTAGTCGATCTTGGGGCACCAGTCGATCGATGGCAGTCGATCGTCCAAGTAGGCAGTCGATCGACTGCCATGTCCAAAACTTCAAAAATCCCTGGAATCCAGTCGATTTTCCCGGGTCAGTCGATCGACTTCAAAGTCAGTCGATCGACTGAACATTCTGTCGGTCGACTGGATTCCAGCGCCCGGCTCGATTTCTCGTTCTTTTCGCGTCCTCCGGTTTGTTGAACCTCGTCCGCTGCGCTTCCTTGCTTTGTCCATCCATTCCTGAGTCGAGTATCAACGATCCCAAATGAGCGTGGGCCCCGCTTGGACGTCCTACGGTCAAGAAAAACGGAAACGTGAAAAACTACGAAAATTAATAACAAAACGTACAAAAACTAAGAAAATCTAGAAATACGAAAAACGGCCAACCCGACTCCTAAAGCAACAAAAAGCAAGCGAAAAACACGCAACGTGAAACAAAAACGATAATGAAAATATGTACAAAAAGATGCAAATCAACCACCCCACACTTAGAACGGTTGCTTGTCCTCAAGCAAAACTAACGTATATTTACAAAACTACCCCCCGACCAACCCTAGGCTAATGCACAAAAATAGTTCGAGACGTCGTATGCTACATTGTTTGTTAGCTTTGGCTAAAAGGACGACAATGTGATTTGCTAAGGTAATTTAGATCGACTTCCGAAACCTAAAAGGACTTAAACGATCCAACAAGTCGGTCTCCCCGTCCTTGCCCCGGCTAAGGTCTATCAACGCTCGAACCTTTAAACGACTCCCGACTAGCCAAGATCATCAACACCTCTCTTTACAAAAGTATACTAAAATCGAAACAAATGGAAAAGAAAAACGTGCTACACAATAACTTCAAGGATTTATAACGTATCCTTGTTTATTCATCTCTTTTCGTATTTTCTTTTCTTTCTTTTTTTTTCTTTTTTTTTCTCTTTTTTTTTTATGTACCGTAGACGTGAGGTACTTGCATAATAATATGAAAATACGAGGCTATCAAATGACTCTGATCATTCGTTGCTACTAGCAACTTTCGAATTTCTCGATCGAGAACGTGGAGCAATTGATGACTCCAATTTACAAACAAAAACCTATAGAGAGTGTTTAATGACGAGGGCTAGTCGAGGGACTAGTTCCAAACGAGCACAAGGATAGCACGAAGCTAAAACCGAACGGGAATCTCAACAAGTTAAACCACCTAAATCCACTAAATTCGATCGAAAATCTAAAYATCCTAACAAATTATCAAAACCGCGTCACTTCGCCAAGGGTCCAAGCAACAATAGCACACACGTTTCTCAAACTAAAACAARCAAGCACACGACGAAATGAAAAACCTAGGASGATTCTAACCACCCCACACTTAAAACCTAGCAATGTCCTCATTGCGTAATTAAGCTAATAAAAGCGGTAAAAAGTTGTAGGGTAAAGAAAACGCCCCTATCTCCAGGCTCGTGTCATCGTGGTTGTGCAAAGGTCGTTGTCGGGAACCGAGGTAAGCAACAAGATATCTACATGGTTAGGCAAGGTGGAAAAACGTGCACAAAAACGAACTATGTACAAAAACGAAAGTATTTTTGATTTTTGAATTTTTCAATTTGTTTGGATATATTTAATATTTTATTTTATTTATATATATAATTAAGAAACTATATACAAAAACAAAAGCAATTAAAAAGGAATTTTTTTTTTTTTTACAATAGACGAGATGAGAAATAAACGAACATAATCGAAATACAAAATAAAATAACACACAAAAACAATAATCAAAGGATAACTAGGAGGTTTAACGACGTCTCCTAGGTCTTACGGAGGTTCGCGGCCTCGTCTTCCTCCTCCTCGTCGTTTCCGTTTTCACCGTCGCCGCCGTCATTATCGTCGTCGTCTTCTCTACGCATCCGAGTCTCGACCAAAAAGAGCCGGCACTGGAGGCCGCGGAGAGCTCGGTCGTTTCGTGCATGCCCCTCGTCGAGCCGGTCGAAACGGACGTTGAGCTGGTCGAAACGGGAAAACACGGCATGTTGGAAATCGTTCCAACCCGTCTCGGGACCCGAGCCGGTGCTCGGACCTCCGTACTACGGGACTGCCGCTTGGCTCGTGCCTTCTCCAAAAGGTGCGCCCAAACCGGCATTCGGGACGTCGCCGGCCTTGCCTCGTTCATTCTCCCGGTGGCGTTGGCGTCTCAGAATTTGGCTCGCCGGGTTCTTTGGGGCTCTCGGCATTTTGAACGTTAATTCCAAGAGATCGACCCTCGTCATGTTCGCCGATTCGGCCTCAAACCCGAAGTACCGGGCAAGGACGGTGATCATCGGCCCCATGCCGACTCGGGCGACGCTTCCTCCTCTCGTCCTCCGAATCCCTTCAATTTGTCCTCGGATCAATGGAAAAAATGGGACTGGATGGCCATTGCATAGGCACCAAAGCACATATATCTCGTGCCGAGTGAGGTTGGTGCTTTCATGCTTGCCCATTAGAACGTGGGCGAAGAATTTGTAAGCCCCTAGCAATGCCAAGTCAACGATCGTCGACGCCGAGTATCGATCCCGGGTGGCTTGTCCGCCCGTGATCGTCCCCCAAAACGCAATATCATTATATCCACTCACCTGCGTGTACGAGTACTGCTGGCAGTCAAGCCCGAGCACCGTTTGTATCACCCCCTGATCGATACGGCGCTTAATTCCCCTAAAACGCACATCAAAACCCCCGTCAGACGTATCCTGATACGTGGTGAAAAACTCGAGCACTAGCTCCTGATAAGTCGGTGCTCGGAAGGACGCGAACATCCGGCCATTCATCGCGTCGATGAAACTAAGTAGACGTGTGCCGAATCCATCATAGTCCCCGTTCGCCAGCCATTCGTCTAAACGCTCAATGTTAATGAAACGAGGGGTAGCTAAATGTCGCTGGGAAAGATTTTGGAAAAGTTCCCCCTCGTAGGTAGAATAGATGGGGAAGGGGGCACCGTAATTTCCGGCAATATCGGGGTATTGTTGAAAGCCGGAAGCATTTTCATCGTCGGAGTGGACATCCATTGTAAAAGATGAAAGATGGGGAAGAATGTGGACGAATTTGTAGTGGGGGATTCAAAGAACCGTAAGGAACGAACGAGAATGGAAAAACTTGAAAAATTCAAACTAAGCGTTCATTGGGACATTTTATCGAACACTTGGTAGACAGGATTTTTGAGAAGGAAAATCAAAAACAAAGGCTCCAACTCCTACTCACAAACACAACCAACAACAATTTCCAAGCTCCCCAAAGATTTAGAACAAGCGAAGTACCTCGAATTTATTCGGAAAAGGAACGAGGAATCGATTCAACCATGGAAGGATTTGGAACGGAGAAAAGGAAGGAAGAACTTGAGAATTCCCGCGTTTTTCCTTGTCGATCGACTAGAGTCGATTTCTCTCTTTTTTCTTTCTTATAAATTTTTTTTTTATTTTTTCTGCTCTTTTTCGGATTTTTGGTCGATTTCTGGTGGAAAAAAGGAGCCCGGTCGACTGCTATTTATAGGCCCGCTGGTCGGGGCAGTCGATCAACTGCAGTCGATCGGTTGCCAACAGTCGATCGACTGCTCTTGTCAAAAAGTACGAAAATCCCTGTAATCCAGTCGATTTCGCCGATGCAGTCGATAGGGCGCCAGTCGATCGACTGGCTGTCGATCAGCAATTGACCAGTCGATCGACTGCTCTTTAAAGAAGCTTAAAAAGTTCTGGAATCCAGTCGATTTGATCACGTCAGTCGATTGTGCAGTCGATCGACAGGCATTCCAGTCGATCGACTAGATATGCAGTCGATCGACTGAATTCCAGCAGTCTACTCCAATTTTGATCCTGTTTTCTCCCCAAAACTTCAGTACTGGACCTACACAAACCCCAAAAACTCTATTAACACTATTTAAATAAAGAATATACACTTAGATTAAAAGAAAAACAAGAAGAGAGTTAAAAAGTCGTGGGTTGCCTCCCACGTAGCGCGTTTGGTTTACGTCGTTCGCTCGACGATTATACGAAAATGTTATCCAGGATCCAAGAACAGGTGGCAATCATGCCACGCCTTGGTGTTCTCGAGTAGACACACCGGGTGATCAGAATCACCAAGGCGGGCGCGTCGGGCAAGCTGGAAGACCGAGACATCAAGAACGTGGGCTTGCTTCGGTGGTCGTAAGCGTGAGTAGTCGATCACCCAGACGTGATTATCCCAAAACGGGTCGACGTGCTTCTCCATTTCCCCAACCGTCGTCTCCTTTCTCTCGAGTTTAGAAATAGTCGTAGTCGGGCACGAAAGAGTAGGACCCAGCACATCTTTCTCGTCCTCTTCCACCTCCTCTTGTTCAAGTAGTAATAAAGCATCGGGTGGTGGCAAACGAGGCTCGATTAACTCCACATCCTCCATGACCAGCACAACTACTTCTTCCTCGCCTAAAGCAAGTAAGCTCGACAATCCAAGTGCCGTCGGAGGCCCCGAAGATAACAATTCCTCACTTTCCACTACAACCTCTTCACAATACCTGAGAGGGGTGATGTTGTCCTCCGACCCATTCTCCTCGTTCTCTATATCTACCTCATAGCACTCACTTTCCAAAAGATCGTCAAATCTCGAATTACCATCAACGACCATGGGCACCGCCTCATCAAAGAAGGGTATCTCGTCGAGGTTTGGTTTGTTTAGCTCACCCACGTCAATGGCCATTTGCTTAGCGTGGGTCTCCATGCGATCGAGGCTTCCAACGAGCTTGGCTAAGAGAGACTCCACGTCCGGAAGGGGGGACGTAGACGAATCTTGAAAGAGTGAGGTATAAGGGTCATCGCTCGGAGTATACGAGCTCGAGGTGGGTAGGTTGTAAGAATCGTAGCTCGAAGATAGGTTGTAAGAATCATAGCTCGAAGAATCGAAATCATAAATCGATGGAGCGTACGATTCAAAATGGGGGTAAGAAGAAGGAAGGGCGAGGGGAACATATAGATCGTCAAAACCCGGATCAATGTTCGGGTTGTGGGGGTATGAGAATGGAGGTTGATGTGGAGGGTTTGGCTCATAATGATCGGAAGAGTAGATCCACTCTTTACCGATCGAAGCATACGGATCGTCATATTTGGGAGTTGTGTATGGATTTGGATATTCGGGAATTTGGATGTAAGGGTTGTCCTATGGAAAACTAGCTCGGTAGTTTGCCATCCTCGGACGGATCAATCAAGCGGCGGAGGCATCTTTTTATCGTTGAGAGTGTGGGCGGGCATAGTTTGGTTCTCGAGCAGGGTTTCCATCGTTCGCTTCTTGATTATTGGTGACACTAGCGGAGGAAACGCGATGTGGGACCTACGCTACACACACAACAAACGACAAAAGATCGAATGTAAAATAATTTACTAGCTAATTATTTACGACAACAATAAGAATAATTAAGATTGCTGTTGGCTTTAATCCATCCCCGGCAACGGCACCAAAATTTGATCGATGATTTCTTAGCGCTCTAAGAATCGTCTCCGCAATAGTACGAAGTCGATTGTAGATGCGGTAAGTTGTCCCGAGTCGTGTCTCTCGAGGATGGATGTGATCGGCTTTCGGTTTCTCAGTTGTTCTTATCGTCGGTTTTAATTAAACTAATTTAACCTAAGAAAGCGGTAGTCATTGTTCGGTTTTTGGATTTGTAACTAAGATTTAAATTGAAATATAAGATTTGAAAATATTAAAACTTTTAAAGGAAATTAAAGCTTACATTAAAAAGGATCAATTCAAACTAATTAACTTATTGAAACTTAATAATTTTAAATTAGGGAAATGGAGGGAAAATGAAAGTCAACTTATTTGAATAAGTCAACAAAATTAACTTAGCATTTAATTAAAGGTTTTAAAGCAAAAGAAGATTTTATAAAACTTTTACAAGCTTAAAGATTTATCTAAACAGCTTATCRACTTAAAAGCATAAGTTCAAAAGCTAGAAAGCTAGAAAATGAAATTKAAAGTTTGATAAGCAAAAGAAACACTAAACTAATGATCCAAGACATAACASAATATTAAAAAGGAATAACATGAAAATAAAACTAGATTATARAAAGATATTACCAAATGTGTGTGATTACAAAAGCTTGGAGGAGGAAAGCTTGAAAGCTGGATGATTCTTCACAAAAGAAAGCTAAAACWAAGCTTGATCACTAACTAGCTAAGATCTAAACTTGATTAATCTATCTCTAATTACTAGAAYTTATTGGAAATTAAAACTAAGCAAAAAGATGAAAAAGGGAAGGATTTTCTGGTTTTTGGAGGAGCTTCCTGGGAGAGAAAGGTCCTGATGCAAGTTGCATTATTGAAATGATGTCTGATTACTTATTTCTTCAGAATTGCTGCTTTTCAGTCGATCGACTGAAAAAGCAGTCGATCGACTGGCAGTCGATCGGCCTTGTCGGCAKTCGATCGACTGCTCCGTCAAAAATAGCCCAAATCTCTGGAATTTAGTCGATCTTRGGGCWCCAGTCGATCGATGGCAGTCGATCGTCCAAGTAGGCAGTCGATCGACTGCCATGTCCAAAACTTCAAAAATCCCTGGAATCCAGTCGATTTTCCCGGGTCAGTCGATCGACTTCAAAGTCAGTCGATCGACTGAACATTYWGTCGGTCGACTGGATTCCAGCGCCCGGCTCGATTTCTCGTTCTTTTCGCGTCCWCCGGTTTGTTGAACCTCRTCCGYTGCGCTTCCTTRCTTTGTCCRTCCATTCCYGAGTCGAGTATCAACGATCCCAAATGAGCGTGGGCCCYGCTTGGACGTCCTACGGYCAAGAAAAACGGAAACGTGAAAAACTACGAAAATTAATAACAAAACGTACAAAAACTAAGAAAATCTAGAAATACCAAAAACAGCCAACCCGACTCCTAAAGCAACAAAAAGCAAGCGAAAAACACGCAACGTGAAACAAAAACGATAATGAAAATATGTACAAAAAGATGCAAATCAGCCGTGCAGATTCCTGCACCCGAATCAATGTAGGCTGCAAAATATTCCGCACGATATTTTGAATATATCATTCCTACGGGAACGTATATGGAGAATGGGCTGGTGCTCATTTTATTCTGTATCTGTTTTCACCCACCGTAAACTCCATTCCATCTCTTAATCTTTCCCAAGGTTTATGATCCTCGAGAAACTCTATCCCTAGAGTTAGTTGCTCTGGGATTCTTCCTGTGCTTCTTTCAATGATTGTTTCTATTTCTCCAATCTTGAGGATTACTTGATATCTTCCCAGGGAAGGTTGTTGCAAGTGATACAATGCATCACAAGGGAAGATGTTATCCTTTTGAGTGATGTCAAATATTACTTCTACGCCCCTCCATCCTTCTGGGCACTTCAACTCTCCATTGGTTTTGAATACTTCGGGAGCTCAAATATTTTGGCTGATTCTTGTACCTTCCCATTGAGGTCCGCTGATCATTCTGTCTTGTTGGATAGACATTCTCCTTGGTTCGATCATGAGGTTCTTACTTTTATTAAGAACCGGTCGATCCTGGATTCTCATATCAATCTCTCTTATTGTTGGAGATTGTATGATCTCTGGTAGGACTGCCTTCGCTACGTCATCGAAGATCCTTGGTATTTCTATGAACTCTTTTCTCAGGAATACTTCCGAATGATGAGTATTCGAGAGTGCATAAGAAATCTTGTACGTGATTGAGTAAGGTCTGTTTCCATCCGTCATCAGGTCTGGTCTCTTGAAATCTTGATGAAGGGTGAGAACTCTACTGAAATCTCGATCTGCCAAATTATACGCGATCCTCGGGTAGACATTGAATGCCAGTTTTCCTGCATATAAGTTTCCAGTGATTGCAGACAAGAATCTTTGAGATTTGAGATTCTTTTATCGAAGAGAGCTAGATTTAACGGCGAATCAACTCCTTCTTTAAAAGTTGATTTTATAATCACTCGAATGGCTCCAATGTGGATCCATGAAAGTGTACTTACCATTTCTCTCTTGAGTGTACTTTTAATTTCCTGGATCTCTCGGTAGGGGATTAGTTGCATCTTGATCTGTTTTCCCGTGTATTCAGTTGGTATCGCGAATTCTTCCGTGGAAACTCTATGGATAATTTGGTGTTTTCGATTTCTTAAACCCAACTTATCCATCGCCTTTTCCATTGATCCTATTGTAAATCCTTCATACATCTGGAGCTTTGGATCTTCTTTCATTATTCTTATAAGCTTCTTATGAGAAACCGTTTTATGTGAGAGGAATCCTGACATGTCCTCCCTAACCACTTGTTGAAGAAATTCTTCTTTACTCTGATTCTGAATATGATTTCACTTCCATCCTCAGAGTATATCTCTTATTCATAAATGCTTTCATCTGAGGGTATATCCTCAAATTGATACACCTGTACCAGATTTTGGTAATAGACAGCTTCTTCGAATTCTTGAGTTGTCTCGAACTGTCTAGCGCCTCTTCTTTGGTTTACAGGGCAATCAGTAGAAATATGCCCCTTGACTCCGCACGTCCAATAGTTGCAATCCTTAAAACTTTCATTAGCTCTAGTGTGAGCTCGTCTGAAAGTTCTCTTTGTTGGCGTCCTACTGGTGCTTCCTTGGCTTGAGGATGAGCCTCGGCTTCGGCTTGGCCCCGTTCTTTGTCCTGATTTATAGTTTCTGGACTTTTGTTTTGACCATAACCTTCTTGGTTTCCATGGAAACCTTTTCTTGTTACTTCGAGCGTAAGAGTGACTTCTTTCCTTTTTCCGCTTATGTCTCTGTGGTTGACCCCCCACTACTGTTGAAATGTCATTCTCAGCACAACATAGAGGAACCGATTTATTAATTCCTCTTAGTCTCTTGTAATTTTTGTGAAGTTCTGCCTGGTGGCACCATTCTGCCAACTTGTTTTTTAGGAAAGACATCCTTCTAGCAACCGTATCCATGTCGGTTGCTGGCTTGTACTCTTGGATAACCATTTCTCTCCATGGATTTGGTATTTTCGCAAAGAAAAGTTGAGCCGCATCTCCATCATTCACCTTGGATTTCCATCGGTATTCGGTGAATAGTTGGATATATTCGTCCACATGACAAATATCTTGTAACTCGAGGAAATAGAGGGCTTGTCGATATTTTTTCTGTTTTTCCTCTTCCATTCCCTCGAAATATCCTGTGCCGATAAATTGGATTTTGAATAATTTAGCCATATTATCGACGATTCCTTTTAATGATTCTCTAGCTATAACTTCCCCCTTTATATCTGCTCCTGTTAAATCCCATGTGATCTTTACAGAGCCTTCAAGGCTTATTTCAAGAAGTAGAATGAACCCTTCCTTCTCTAGACCGAGAGTTCCAGCTGCAATTCGCATTGCAGATGCCCAATCGTCTATTAGTATCTCTCGATTCTTAAAATCTGGAACGTCCAGATTTAACATTAACCCATATGGATGTATGGGATCAAGTTGAGACTTCCCGTATGGCGTGTTGAGAATATTGGGCCTCCGGAAACGTTGCCTGGTGCCTACTATGTCTGTAGGATATCCTTTTACGGTGAAATCTCCGACATGTGGCATTGAGGTGTCTTGTACTGGTTCGTGTGAAGCCGTACTTTCGCCTTGATTAAAACTTGTTGGTGAAGCGCTTCTTGGTACTAAGGCCGAAGAATCTCCTGAGTTCAGTTTTAGATCCACAAGACCTAATCCGTTGAAGGATTCGATAAGGTCGTGTAAATCTTCCATGTTGATTCTTTCCACTACTTCTTGGGTTGTAATGGAATTCCCTTTATTATTGCCATCATCTTCTCTTCTTCCATCAGTTGTCTTATAACCTCAGTCGGTTTCCCCTTTTGGTGTAAAAGGGGTTCCGTTCCGAAAGTTATACGTCGTCTTCCTCCGGATGTACTTGGTTTGACTTCAAGGGCTGAACATCAATTAGAATTTCTTGCGTTTCCTTTTGATGTTCAACCATCTCTTTCATCTTCACCTGGATATGGTGGTCGATGTCTTGTATCGTCCTTTGGATTTCTCTAAGGTTATTAGAGGAATCGGCTAACTCGCTGCAATTGGATCTATTGATGGGATTCATGAGTTGTATCCCTATGGTACATGAGATCCGTCTTCAATATCTGATTTACCCAAAGGTAACTCAGATGATACGTCTTTTGTTTCTCGCATTGTAACAAGGATTCCCTGTCGGCTCCTGTGAGTCTTCATGCAACATATTGGTTATCCCAATATGCTACTTTCTCTTTGTAGTCTAACTCGTATATTTCCAATATTTGGAAATATCGCTTGAAATGAATACATCTCGAACACTCGTTCGTATCCATTTTTAGAGATAAATCTCCTCACCAAAAGTTAATTACACAATAATAAATTTTCTTAAGTTCTTAATAAACCTAGGCTCTGATACCATATTATGGGATGACACAACTTTCGTAAAATTTTGTAAAGAATTATTTTAACTATTAATTTTATAAGATATCTCTTCATTCGTGGCATTGTTACACCTACTTAGACCCTGGACTCCATTTGGAGGCATTATCACATTATGATAGGTCATGTCAGGTTTCCAGCCGATAAATTTGGATATATCTTAAAATAAAATTTATTTTGAGAGTAAAGTGTAAATTTATAAAGTTTTTTGAGGTTCAAATGATATTTTATCATTCTTTCTTCTTTTAAATGCTTTAAAGGCATAAGGGTAAAATTGAGTCCCTTTCCTGAGCCTTTTCCTAAGACTCTTCCTGCACGTAGCTTTATTCAAATATAAATGAGAAACAAAAACGGATGGTGGACTTAATGTTGATAAATTGGAAGTCTTTCCCACATCTTACATTACACCTTTTACCGTGTGCTTCATTATACTTATTCTCATTTGGTGGTCTCCTCAAGTGTGAGAAGAGATACAAAAGCCAATGTCTAGAAAATATCCACAATAAAACTTAGAAGGAAAAAGATATATATTAAAACACATTAATTTGCTGAATGGGATGGGAATAGTCTAATGTAGATAAAAAAAAAATACATATAATTGAACATTGAGTAGTCTATATCTATATATATAAAAAGGTTAGCGTTTCTAAAAATATTTATCAAAATTTTCCTTCCAAAATTAAATGCTAAAAATAGTAGTCAATTTTAATTAATTAAAAAACATATAAAAGTCATGTATTTATGTCTATATTTAAGTCATTAATTACGTACTTATTAAATCTTAGATATATAATTTTTTGTATCATATTTAAATCTTAGATATGACTTATATATAGTATATGAATCCACATATATAATTATTTATATATAATATTCAAAACCTGTCATTAAGACAATCATTACCAACTATATACATATCTAATTAATTATAAAGTTGATACAGGAAATTAAAATTAATATCTATCACAATAATTTATATATGACTTGCATATAAATATTTTAATATATATATTCAGACTAATTTATTTTTAAAATCAAATTATGACAAATTAAAATTACAATTAATAAATATTATAGATATTTATAACTATATAATAAGCGAGCAACGTAAAAAATAATTATTCTTAATATTCTTATCATCGTTGAATACATGGTTACCTTTTTTTCTATATACAATATAATTCCTTCAAAGGATATTTATATTCGGCAAAATTGAAAAATAGCCCCAGTAACTTAGGGGATTGTCAACTTAATACCACTAAATATACTTGATGACAAATTTACCCAATAACTTATAAAATGATAGCAATTTAACCTCAATTTTTTCAGAAAATAAAATTTCGCCGAATTCTTTCAATTTCTGGCGAAAAATATTGACTTTGACCAATTTTGACAAAGTTAATGCTGATGTAAAAAAAAATAATTAATAAAATTATTTAAAATTAGAAATTTATTTTAAGAATCTTTTAAATTATAATATTTAAGAAATATGAAGAATTTATAATAAAATCTAAGATTTCTAAAATATGCCAAAACAATATTATTAAAATATAAATTAAAACAAAACTTGAAAAATATTTTTAAAATTCATTTTTATGAAATATGTAAAAAGAAGTTAATTAAAATATAAAATAAAGTAAAATTTGGAAAATTGTTTTATAAAGTTTTTGAAATTATATAGAATTATGTTGTAATTTATATTTTGACATATCCTAATTGATTCATATTAGTTTCTAATTGATTTAAATCAGGTCTTAAAATTAGTTTAGAAATAATATATTGGATATGACAATATAATAAGATAATTCCAAAATGGAAGATCAGTATGGACGAAAAACTTTGTATAATCTTTAATTTAAAATGTTCTAATATCCCCGAATTTCAAAATGACTAAAATGTATAATGGTAATTATTAAGAGCCTTCACAAAATAATTATTTACTTTATATTAAGTGACCTAATATACAATTTAGCCTTAATAATTAATTATTCGGTTAAATGTATGTGTGTTTAATCATATTTTAAATAAAAAGTAATAAATTAAATTGTCCTTTAATACAATATACTCATCCTTAACATCAAACTGGTAAACTATGAATCATACTCTCCATCAAATATTAATTTGTTTAAAATTAAATAATACAAATAATCATCATAAATAATTAATTATTTTGAATATGGTAAATGCAATTAGATTAATCATCTTTAATATTTAAATGGTGAAATTTGAACAATTTCAAATAGATGATTATCCCACTAAAAATATAATAATCACCATTAATTTATAATTGAATTAAAATTGAAATATTGTCTGCAAAATCCCCGGTCAACTGTAATTTAAAGTACAAAAAAAAAAAGTAAATATTACAGTAATCAATTTATTTCTAATGTTCAACTATTTAATAAAAAAGTAGTCAAAGTATATATTGCCGAAAATAACCATTGATTTGCATCTTTTGGTACATATTTTCATTATCGTTTTTGTTTCACGTTGTGTGTTTTTCGCTTGATTTTTGTTGATTTAGGAGTCGGGTTGGCCGTTTTCGTATTTCTAGATTTTTCTTAGTTTTTGTACGTTTTGTTATTAATTTTCGTAGTTTTTCACGTTTCCGTTTTTCTTGGCCGTAGGACGTCCAAGCGGGGCCCACGCTCATTTGGGATCGTTGATACTCGACTCGGGAATGGACGAACAAAGCAAGGAAGCGCAGCGGACGAGGTTCGACAAACCGGCAGACGCGAAAAGAACGAGAAATCGAGCCGGGCGCTGGAATCCAGTCGACCGACTGAATGTTCAGTCGATCGACTGACCTTTAAGTCGATCGACTGACCCGGCTAAAATCGGCTGGATTCCAGCGAGTTTTGAAGTTTTTGACAAGGCAGTCGATCGACTGCCTACCTGGCCGATCGACTGCCTACCTGGCCGATCGACTGATCGACTGCCTACCTGGCCGATCGACTGCCGTCGATCGACTGAGCCCCCAAGATCGACTGAATTACAGGGCTTCAGGCCAATTTTGACGGAGCAGTCGATCGACTGCCGACAACACCGATCGACTGCCAGTCGATCGACTGCTTTTTCAGTCGATCGACTGAAAAGCAGAAATTTTGAAGATTTAAGCAATCAGATGTCATTTCAAATGGCAACTTGCTCTAGAGTGGCTTTCTTCCCCAAGAAGCTCTCCAAACCAGAAAACATTGTCTTTTTCATGTTTTTAGCTCATTTTAATTCCTAAAAATTCTAGTAATTAGTTATAGATTAATTAAGTTTAGCTCTTAGCTAGTTAGTGATCAAGCTTTGTTTTAGCTATCTTTTGTGAAGAATCATTCAKCTTTCAAGCTTTTCCTCATTCAAGCTTTTGTGTAATCAAGTACATTTGGTAATCTCTTTCCTTTACTATAGCTTAATTTCCATGTTATTTTCTCTTAATCTTATATTGAAGTTTGGTTCTTGGTTTGTGGTTGTTTTGATCTTTCAAAATTCYCAATTTCATTTTATAGCTTTCTAGCTTATGAACTTATRCTTTTAAGTTATTAAGTTGTATTCAATGTCTAAGTTTGTAAAAGWTTATTAAGATCTTCCTTTTAAACCCTTAATTAATGTTAAGTATTTTKTTGACTTATTCAAATAAGTTGACTTTGATTTTCCCTCCATTTCCCTAATTTGAAATTATTAAGTTTTAATAAGTTAATTAGTTTAAATTGATCGTTTTTAATATAAGMTTTAATTTYCTTTAAATRTTTTAATRTTTTTAAATCTTAAGTTTCAATTTACATCTTAGTTATAAAAACCGAACAATGACTATCGCTTTTTAGGGTTAAATTAGCCTAATCGAACCGACGATAAGAACGAATAAGAAAAC